>CM024765.1:95618050-95952125 GCA_014218235.1 Colocasia esculenta | reverse complement strand
GATCTAAAAATACCCAAGAAAATGATAGATCTAAAAATATTATTGTATTAAGTTTGAGAAATAATCACATATTTTAAATTTTATTTTTTGAAAATACTGTATTTCTTTTATTTATTATTAATGTTTCTCATTTTAATTTGTTTTAATATAGGATCCAGCTCCAGACGATGACGAGGCAGGGACAACAGACGATCCAGCAGATCTATGTTGATTTTTGTATTCATTATGTTATATAATTTATATTTATTGTATCTTATGATTTTATGTTGATTGTTAGTATTTGTTAATTTATGAATATTGTAGCAGGTTTGACATTGTAGCAATGTATTTTTATTGTTTATTTAAAAAAAAATATGTGTATTTTCCGACGAATTTTCCGACGGATACGTTTCCGTCGGAAAGTATAAATTACCGACGGAAAAAGACCGTCGGTAATGCCGTCGGAAAATACTGACGGATTGGCCGACGGATAAGCATCCGTCGGAACTGATAAATTACCGACGGCAAAATACCGTCGGCAAGTCCGTCGGAAAATACTGACGGATTGGCCGACGGATAAGTATCCGTCGGAAATATAAATTACCGACGGTTAAAGACCGTCGGTAATTCGGTCGGCAAATACTGACGCCTTGACGGAATTTTCATCCGTCGGAAAGTTCTGACCAATTATTTCCGACGGAAAGTTTCCGACGAGTGTTGGACGGAAAGCGGTCGGAAGGCGCCTTTTCCGACGGAATACCGACGGATTTCCGACGGATTCAGTCCGTCGGTAATCCCGTTTTTTCTTGTAGTGATAGACTCAATCGGAGTGCTATTCGAAATTGACAACTTTAAGACTAATTCAAGGGAAGTTAAGGTGCACAAAGTGGGTGAATTTTGCAGTAGCATGACAGTAAATATTAAGGTAAATGAGAGGGTAACTTTCTTGGCTTTTAGGATGAAGGTTTAGCATGGATTCAGACATGAAAGAGTGCAGAAATTAGAATCAGGACTGTAGCTGTCGACAGCCAGGAAGGGGCTGTCGACAGGTAGCAGTAGAAAGAGCTCAGGATTTCTGGTTCTGTGGGTATCTGTCGACAGCAAGGGGCTGGCTGTCGACAGATAGCTACAGTCCAGACATCTAGAGTTCTGGAAGACATGCGCCTGTCGACAGCTTTGGGCTGGCTGTCGATAGGTAGCAGCAGAACTTCCAGAAATGATTTGTAAATCTGTTCTAAGCACTCTAATTATAGAACTTATAAACAAAGACATGTTTTATATCAAATGGAAGAGTCTAATTGGAGTTTTCACAGTGGTTTATAAACTGAACAAGCGAGATGAAACGAGAGGTTTACAATTCAAGCTTGTCTAGCTAGAAACTAGACATAATGTAGTACTGGAAGCCTAATCTTGTTAACAATGGTTTAATGGGAAGATTCGTACAAGATAAACACTAAAACTTCAAGTGTTTCATGGATCTAAATCAAGGCTTGGAGTACCTAACAATTAAGTAAAAGTTCTCACATAGTTCTATAGATATTAAAACTTCTACATGACTCCAGATCATGAACAAAGATCAAAGGTGGAGGAAGAGGATAGGAATTGATTTATAAAATAGAACCAAGTTGTTCCTTTCCCAACAAGAGTAATTCTACCATGACTGGAAGGAAAACAGAGAATCACAAGTATAACAACTTATCCGTTCCTCACGAATTCCTATATGGAGAACCGAATTGAACCAGAGGGATATGAATCCTACCTTACTAAACAGATGAACTTGCAGGTATTCTTGATGAAGATCCTACACCCAACAAGAGAAGTGTTTCCCCCCTTAACGTGGATGATGTGTCAGCTATGTTCACCTTAAGTGTAGGAGTTATAGTAGCAACAGGAGCAGAAATGGAAGTGGTTACAGGTGCAACGACAACAGCTCCCAGCAGCAATTCCAGTAGCTCCTCCAACAGCACCTCTAGTAGCAAGGAGCAAGAAAGACAAGAACAGGCAAGAACAAAGGGTGTGGAAAGATGGTTTCGAAGCTTGGGGGAAGGTACTTATAACCCAAAGCTTCTCCATGCACAAAGGCACATCGGTTACCCATGTGTCATGATAAAAATCTTTTGATTCTTACCTTAACACGTAGCTCATGCAACTTTCATCTTGGTTACACTCAAGTAACCTTAATGATGGCCCAACCCTTGGTGTAGTGGCTCTTTAAGAGCCTTACACGTATGCCACTTAAAATTCCAGGAAAATAGTTACCGTAATTGGTCCTTAAATCAACTGGCCGGTCCAATGATCTCCATGTAAACCTATCCAAATAGTGTCCGTTTGTGTTAAAATTTCAACCATAGCCTAATATGATGGTTTTACAAATTATAGTGATTTTTATTCAATTTTTATATTTTATTTCATATGAGGTGAAAAGCACCCGAAAAATAGTCGCGTCGACTTAATCTTGAAATCCGTACGTCGAAAATTTCAAATATTTATATTTCTGAGATCTCTACATTTTTCTAAAAATTATGGTATTTTCGGATTTTATTTTCGTTACAGTTTTTCAATGTCGCCCTGTGGGAGCACACACGTCCGAGTACGACACTGAAGTAACGTTAGTTAATACTAATCATACTCAAATATCAATTATTTCAATTTAAGACTAATGCTTAAGTCTAATAACTTTATTATTCATATTTTTCAACAAATAAAATTTTTTGAGATGTTACAACCTAATTGTTAGATGCCACATGAATTATTGTCTAGTCATATTACACTTAAAGTGCAATACAAAAATATACTAAATCTTTCTGGAGGAGAAAGAGTTGTCCTCGAGGGGTGAAGCGTTTGCGTGGAGCAGTCCATAGTCCGAATTGAGGTGGATAAATATAATTGTAAAAGTACAATTCTACGTGACAAAATTGCACTTGGCACAGTGTAATAAACTTTTCTCTTAATTGAAAGTGAAAGTAAAGGATGTGTCACACACACACACACACTTCTAGCATATTAATCTCTGTGGAATAACAAGGACGGGGTTGCATGTAGTACTGTAAGTCCAGCGCTTCATGTTGCAGCAGGTTATCGGACCAAGCCAGTTTTTGAATACTCTCCCAGTCTCCCACTCAAGGCTCTTGCGAGTACCTGTTGAACTCATAACTTAACTTCCCCATTTCAGGTGGAATCCTGAGCCTGTTCTAATCCATATATATATCTAGGATAAGTTTGCTTGGGCAACAATAATTTCGATCCATATTTTTTTATAATGATCAGGGATTCAGGATGCTTGAGTTGTTCATGAAAATAGACAACTCTCAGTACTGTGAGATTTAGGTGATCATATATAATCCCCTTAAGTTAATTATTTCTCATTAATCTGTCCCATACCCGTTCCCATGGCATGTAGAAAGCATTCCCAAGAAAATATGAATAAATAATGCCATTTTTCATGGACATACCAAACCTTTGTGCCCCAAGTACTCCCAGCTGGTGGACTCTTTTCTTCTTTTTTCTCATATGCTAGCTGTGCAGGTGCACCTAACCTTCGACTTCGGGCGTCGTGGTGGGGGCAGCATGCCCTCCTCATGGGCAACAACCTAGTACAATTAGTTACAACGTAGTGGCCTCCATGACCATCGACACACACTTCTCGAGATCCTTGTGCTTTCTTTATTCAGGCCGGAATGGGATCATGCTAGCTTTTCCATTATGAGCTGAGATAGTTGATCAGTAAGATGCCCTGATACTTAATATGCCGTGGCGACCCAAACATGACAGAGAAAGTTAATTAGGTCAAGTGAGAGCTCACATCAAACAAATGCACTGTGACGAATCTAAAGCTTTTAAAACCTGTTCGGCGGTTTCACAAGATCGGCTGGGGCGGCCTTAGATTATTGACTCATCTATGTCCATTCAATAAAGAGATTAAAGTGCATGAGAAAATATAATTTTAAAGTGTACTAAACTTTTCTCTTAAAAAAAAGAGAGTGAGGGAGGGGGGGACCCAAGTCTCCACCATGCACATGATTGAGTCAAAAGGTGAGTCTCTTACGTGTTAGTGTTAGCTAACTTAGGGTCCGTTTGGATCCCCGTAAAAATTTACACGAGAAAAAAAATTTCAGAAAATTTTATAAAATTACTTGTTTGTTATCTTTGAAAATCAAAATATGTAAAATTATATTAAAAAATATTTAGATTTCGGCATCCGCGCAAAAATCACGGATGCCGTTTTCCGTTGCTTTTGCTGCGCCATTTGACAGTGCCAATTTATATGCACTGTTCATTCATGTTGACTTTTTATTTTCTTCCACTTATTTAAATAGTATTTGTCAAATTTAATTATTTTTCATTAGTTAATTTATTTTTTACTTTTTTATTAAAATATCTATAGAATACTATTCATTCAAATTGTGTTTTTATTTTATTTCTCCTACTTTAAATTATATTTGTCAAAGTTACTTATTTTTTATTAGTTATTTATTTATTTTTATTTTTTAAAAATATTAAAAATAAAATAAAAAATAAAAATTTTGATGAATAGTGTTAATACACAAAGAGTATATGACTCTCTCTCATTTGAGTAGATCATAAGATCTCATACTCCTCCATACAACTTTATATTTTCCTAACAATCAAATAGACAATTACGTTTCCATGTTTCCATTTTCACGTAAAAGTTTTTCCGTGGAAAACTATTTCCCTCTAAAACTGTTTTACATGCAACCATTTGGTTGTATGTAAAACAGTTTCATAGGGAAATAATTTTCCACGGAATAACTTTTCCGTGAAAATGAAAACGTAATTGTGTATTTGGTTGTTAGGAAAATATAAAGTTGTATGAAAGGATATGAGATCTTATGATCTACTCAAATGAGAGAGAGTCATATATTCCTTGTGTACTAACACTATTCATCATTTTTAATTTTATTTTATTTTATTTTTTTAATATTTTTAAAAAATAAAATTAAATTAAATAACTAATGAAAAATAAGTAATTTTGACAAAGATAATTTAAAGTTGGAGAAATAAAATAAAATTGTAATTTGAATGAATAATATTCTAAATATATTTTAATAAAAAAGTAAAAATAAATTAACTATTGAGAAATAATTAAATTTGAAAAATATTATTTAAATAAGTAGAAAAAAAATAAAAATTCATGTTGAATGAATAGTGCACATGGGTGAAATGGCGCAACAGCACCTCTGCCTTTTTCGCGCGGATGTCGAAATCCAGAATTTTATGGATTTTATTTTACATATTTTATTTTTACATGATAACAAATGACTTAAAACATAAACTTTTTCTGAAAAACTTTTCCTGAATAGTGTTTTACGATTAAACAAACAGACCCTTAGTCACGTCAAGGAACCGGCCATGGAGCCGGCAGGTGTCATCTGGACCAGGTGCAGCTTTAACTACAATTGTTTAGTTTAGATCTTTGGATGGCTAGCTAATTAGTCACGTACGTCAAGGGCCCGTGAATTGGCTTAAGCCTGGTATTAACGTGGGAATCTGCTTTCTTAACATGTTTATATCGTCCAGGTCACGGGGATTAATAGAGGTTAGGGTTTACGACATACCTATATAGAAAAACCTAATCATCAAATGCCGAACGAGGAGAACCATGTGGGAGCTGCCGTTGGTATTCTCCCGGCCCTTGCGCGGCGTGCCACTGCGGAAAGCGCGATCTCATGCTGGCTGGCAGCTAGCAAAGCGCGACACATGCTGTAGATCCGTGCGGGCATGCATTAAAATGGATGCAAACAAAAGTTATAAGGCGACACTATTCTCTGAAGTCCCTTCATAAGGTATACTGCTCCCATGCATCACCTGTATTTGATGAGTGATTCGAAATCGTCATTAAACGTAAGGGGTTATTACTGAGGGTGTATACACATCAAAAGATTGTTGTGATATGCTCAATTTTTATGTAATTGGTGCATATGAGAGTGGCGAAATATAAGATATATATATATGAGATGCATTGTTATGAGATAAGGGTATTGTCTTGTCTTTACATCTTCTTAACTTTGTGTAAACTAATCACATGAAGATTAAGCAAACCATATCACTTTTACTACACATCTAGTTAACTAGATGTGTATTAAATATTACTAATAAATCAATTAGTATTGTTCCACACCCCACCCACCCCTTGTTGATGCTTTTAATATATAACTTTAAATTTTAAGTTGTCGGTACATAGGCATATGTTAAATACAACCATATATTATATAGGATGATCAGTACTTCCGTGTTAAAGTTAATGAATTGGATCCGAGTTAGAAATTAGGAAAGCCCACGCCATGGTTTTTCTAAGCATTGTGATCTCCGCCACATGTGACATGACTAATTGTTAACAACTCCAGCCTTTCCCTTAACCCCCTCGCGCGGTTACGGCCGGCTCACATGCGCACATGTCTGGGCGCCGGCCTGGCGGGGCTCTCCGCGCGTCGCGGCGCGCGACAACCCTCCCCCGAGTTTGTCCAAACAGTTCGAGCGTGTCAATTGCATGAATCCATGTGCACACGACGAGTGGTTTCGTGGACTTGCATGTGGGTTATCCTGTGCGCATTTATGGCTACTGCACGAAATTATGTACGTGCTTAAATTTCTCCTCTCTAATGTTAATCCACGCCGACGGTTAACAGCGAACACGCGCGGGATTACTGTTCGTGATGCTCTAACGATGCTGGTGAAGGGGTGGTAATTAAGCCGCAGTAAAGAGTACTACTGATCATGATCAGGAGTACATATGGAAAGCCGTATGATTCTTTTCATAGAATATATAACGATGGTTTGGGGTGGCGATCCAGGATAAGCCAAATCCATTCCATCCCAACCCAGGAGTATTCTAATATATATAATTCTTTTGGAGTCACAGTAAATATGTGTTCACCTTGGATAAAGACGAGCTTTATCCCCATGTTTAGAGGGGGAAAAAGAAAGGGTCAGAAGGGTTTGATTGTTAACTTCTAACCTCAGTGGTACTTTGTTGGATTATTTTGGGCTTAGTTGTGTAATCTTAAGTTAAGATATCCAGATATCCAGTATCTTGTAAACACCTCAGGAGTAATGATATCTCACTTGTTGGGATCGGATAAATTTACCCTAACATGTCTCTAAATAACTTTCTATACTCCTAGTTAGCCTATACTGTCACATCAAAGTTAGTTAAATATTTAACAATATAGTTACACCCACATATCCCACATACCAAAGATAAAATGGTTCCCAATGCGGTCCTTCAGCTGTGTGAGCATGAAGGGCAGGGTACGATGTGGGTCAGCGTCTGTACAAGCCCATGCGGATTTCGGACTAGCAGTTTTTAAGGGCCATAACTTAGTAGTAAAGTTCTGTAAGACTTGTTATCTGTGGAAATGGGCCAAAATCTGATTTGAGAAGTTGGCTCTTTAGGTCTACTCAAGATAAGGGTCCAACAAATAGTTCTAATATTTTACTAGAACCGTTTTTATAATCTCACCAGAATCGTGTCGGAGAAAACGACACGTCGATCCGATCTCTATTTGGGATTTTGGACTCCCGGGTTGTGTGTTTTGACGCTTTATATATACTTGGGTGTTTTTAGATCCGTCCTTTGAATGTCCAATCCAATCCGGAGATCCAAATTGGATTCCGTCAGTTCCCACACGTCACCTTAACCCACCCGGTCGTGTCGGAGAAAACGGCACGCCGATCCGATCCCTATTTGAGATTTTAGACCCCCGAGTTGCGTATTTTGACCATTTATATATGCTTGACAGTGTTTTTAGATCCGTCCTTTGAATGCCCAACCCAATCTGGGGATCCAAATTGGATTCCGTCAGTTTCTACACGTCACTTTAACCCACCCGGTCGTGTCGGAGAAAACGGCACGTCGATCCGATCCCTATTTGGGATTTTGGACCCCCGGGTTGTGTGTTTTAACCTTTTATATATATTTGGGTGTTTTTAGATCCGTCTTTTGAATGCCCAACCCAATCCGGAGATCCAAATTGGATTCCGTCAGTTCCCATACGTCACTTTAACCCACCCGGTCGTGTCGGAGAAAACGGCACGCCGATCCGATCCCTATTTGGGATTTTGGACCTCCGGGTTGCGTGTTTTGACCATTTATATATGCTTGGCCGTATTTTTAGATCGGTCCTTTGAATGTCCAACCCAATCCAGGGATCCAAATTGGATTCCGTCAGTTTCTACACGTCACTTTAACCCACCCGGTCGTGTCGGAGAAAACGGCACGTCGATCCGATCCCTATTTGGGATTTTGGACCCCCGGGTTGTGTGTTTTGACGCTTTATATATACTTGGGTGTTTTTAGATCCGTCCTTTGAATGCCTAACCCAATCCGGAGATCCAAATTGGATTCCGTCAGTTCCCACACGTCACTTTAACCCACCCGGTCGTGTCGGAGAAAACGGCACGCCGATCCGATCCCTATTTGGGATTTTGGACCCCCGGGTTGCGTGTTTTGACCATTTATATATGCTTGGCCGTGTTTTTAGATCCGTCCTTTGAATGCCCAACCCAATCCGGGGATCCAAATTGGATTCCGTCAGTTTCTACACGTCACTTTAACCCACCCGGTCGTGTCAGAGAAAACGGCACGTCGATCCGATCCCTATTTGGGATTTTAGACCCACGGGTTGTGTGTTTTAACCTTTTATATATATTTGGGTGGCATTGCATCAAATGCTTTCTGAATACGGTCATCATAAGTCATGTACTGTGTAACTGATATATGAATCAATTCTTGAGCTATATATCTGAATATGACCTGAGTTTTACTGTTATTGTATCAAGTTTACTGTTCTGAAATCTGGTACTATCTCTTTGATGACTGTCCTATCCTTGTCTTGATTATCATGTGTACACTCCGGAACTATGAATTTGAATTATGGATTGAATTCTACTGAGCTAGTTAGCTCACTATTTCCTACTCTTTTCAGGTAACTCAGATGGGGGTAAAGTTTAAGGGCATGTGTGCTGAGTGGACCGACCGTGTCAAGCAAAGCCAACCTGTTTCTGTTTCTGTTTAGTAGTGTGAAATGAGATGTATAAATTAAGTTGTTTTGATCTACTCCTCTCTTAGTTATTATGAGGAGTATCTTTGTGATAAAACTTCCGCTTATGACGTTATGAATGCATAAATAATTATTACCTTTTGTGCATGTTTTCTGTCACTTCCGATAAATAGTCTTTTATTAGGACGTGACATATATAGGTTGTCACTTTATCACTCATCATGTGAGGGGTCCCACATGAGCTATTGCCTAAGTATTGATGATGAGAGAAAGTTCTAGAATAATTATATGAAGAAAAAAGATTTGGTATATCAAGTTGAGATAGCAAAATTGTGAATGGTGTGTGCATGTTGAAAAATTTGCATGTCATAGAAGTGGTGAAAGTAGGAGAGTTCTAAATTAAGGTGAAATTAAATCGTGACACAGCTAAAATTAGTTTCCCAACAAGTTGAAGGTGAGAAGAGATAGGTGTACCATGAAATACATTTTGTATGATGTACGACTTATGCATAACCACAGTCTAAACCCATTGTCGACTATGTACTTGAGATCCCATTGACATATCTGCATTCCTGAGAAGACCGAAATGGTAAACATGCGAAGTGTTGGGATTACAACATCGAAGATTGTATCATGCATGACAAGAGAAAATGTGGGATTAGGCAACTAGATTTCACAAAGAAGGGTTATCAGAACTTTTTTGAATGTGAAAGACAAACCCAATTGAAAGAAGGTGATGTGAAGACAATGTTGACACATTTTGAAGCAATGCAAGATACCAACCCCACCTTCTACTACACAATGGAGGTAAATGTTAATGGTACTTTGAGAAATATTTATTGGATAGACATGTAGGTCAAGGGAAATATGTTCATATTTCTCCGATGTCATATGCTTCGACACAACATATTTGACAAACATATATCAAATGCCCTTTGCACCATTCATGGGAGTCAATCATCATGGTCAATCCATTCTCATCGGTTGTGACATGTGTTCAATTGTTGGCTACAACCTAATAGTGGTGTGCATTCAAATGCAATCATTACTGACCAGGATGGAGCCATGGAAGCAGCTGTTGCTCAAGTGTTTTCTAATGTGAAACATCGATTTTATTTATGACATATATTGAAAAAGATACTAGAAATTTTTTTTTTTCACACGTGCAATGCTTATCCGAACTTCATGTTTGATTTTGATGAATACATCTATGACTAGATATCACCCCTTGAGTTTAATGAAAAGTGGGAGAAGATCATGGACGATTATGAATCGACTAGAGAAAATGAGTGGATAAAAGGATTATATGACCGCCGAGCTAAGTGGGCTCTGGTCTTCTTAAAATACACATTTTTTTATGGTTAAGCACTTCATTTTTTTCAGGCTACTTTTTCCTCATTGCTTAAACTAGTTGCCCATGCATTAACTTCCCTTTACTCTTGTGTTGTGCAGGGATGTCAACTAGTCAAAGGAGTAAAAGCATTAATCACTTTTTTGGTAGTTTCGACAAAGACAACATTATCTAAATTTGTATCAAAATATGCAGTTGCCCTTGAGCGAGGATTCAATGCTAAGAACTATGTTGATGTGAAATCAGGGGAAATAGAAACATACTTGAAAACAAGCTCCTCTTTGAGAAGCAAGTTGTTGGCATCTACATACGGGGAATATTTCAAAAGTTTCAACAAGAATTAATTGAGGTAGTTGCATGTCATCCCATCAAGATTGACCTACAAGGAAAGACAATGGTAGTGACAATGTGGTCCTATGAAAGGGTAAATGAGAAAGACATATTCAAGCAATTGGTGAAAGAGTACAATGTGGTGTATAGAAGGGATGAACAAGGAGTGGAATGTGGCTGCTGAAGTTTTACATTTAAAGGCTACTTATGCAGACATGATATATTGACATTTCAATTCTTTGGTATCACTAAGATCTCAGAAAAAATATTTCTTAAGACGTTGCCAAAAAGATATGTGATATAGGCGTGTAAGAAACAATAGTGGACCTGACAATGAAGATCGTAATTCAACATTTGGAAAGTATACTCAAGCATAATTTATAGATTCATGAAGATTGTTGAGGCAACATCGATCATGTTCAGAGGAAGCAATATGACTTTGTTATAGGGGGAATGCCTAACCTTACGGAAAAAGCGAGGGACACCATGTTGTATGCGAAAAGACCAACATTGAAGTCATTCCCAGTGTCAAGAGTAGTCCATGATCCCCCAAGAGTTGCGACAAAGGGGAGGAGACGTGAGAAAAGGATTAAATCAATCATTGAGAAGATATGGAAGAGGAGCAAAACACAAAAATTGGTTGTTGGCAGACAAGTGGAACACCTAGGAGATGAACAATATCCCCCAATGGGTACAGTCCATGAAGGCCGCCTTTTAAATGAGCCTTTGAACGAATGCAACTGTGAATGAATGTGTATGGTGCTGCTACATGTTGAACGAGTAAATGAATAAATGATTTTATCATTTTATTGTAACAAAACATCTTGTTCCTCGAGGAAAAAATTGAAGAAATAGAAAACCTATGGTTTTAGGAAAACTACATCTTTTGGAGTCCAACATCCATAATTTGGAGCCTAACAGGTACATTTTGGATCATATTGTAATCACGAGGATGTGACCCTCAAATAAAATGAAATAAATATGCTACATATGATGATAAAGGATGCGATCTCTACCTAGAATGTTTTCTAGAATATGAACAAAGGTAGAAGGCTAATTTACTAGAAAAAGGAGATAGAGAAGGGTCTTACTTGTGTCGCGACGGGGAAAGCCGACACGATGCAAACCATGTCGCAACCCCACGATTGGACGCGACCTTGTGTTCACGACCGGTGGATCCGACGCCTTCTCAACAAGGTGCGGGTGTTGTAGGTGGACCTCCTTCCTTTCCTCCGGCCAGGATGAGAGCTCATCGTCTGCTCTTCTTAGAATACCAGCAAAAATAAAGAAACAAGAAAAGAAAAAACTTATTAGACCACTTTTAAGTGAAGTATCTACATAATATAAAAGAAAAGAAAGAAATCATGAAGGGAACGAACCTGAGGTATTTTGGAAACCCCTAGGGTCGTAGAAATCGTGAGTATGTGGATATGCAACTATCTAAAAGAAATGAACAAGATGCATAGAAAGAAAAAGGAGAGGAAGAAGGATGAAGAGCCTCAAAGGGTGACTCCCTGGGTGAAGATGTAGTTCTTGGGTCGTACAACAGCCTTATGAACGTGGAGAAGTTGCATCCTAGCCACCACATTCCAAATATGGAAGAAAATGGGATGTTTAGATGAAGGGAATGAAGGAAAGAGAAGGAAAATGGGTGAACTATAAGTTAAGGGAAAGTTCTGAAGAGATTTTGGCAGCACTTTGTGGTGTTCTCGGAGCTCTCTCTTGAGTTGAAGAGGATGGGTTGGTTTTATAGAGAGGAGAGAGAATATCTCGTCCATAAGAGATAACGACCCATAAAAATCAGATAAAGTCAAATAAATCTGTATGGGAAGAGTCCTAGGAGAGCTCTAGGGTTGGATAGAACCTAACTTCGCAACTGGAGTTGTTCCAAGGTTGTTGGAGATGAAGATGAAGTTTGTTAGGATAAGAGAGAGGAGGTTATGCGGCCAGCCCCGTATAGAACCATATTGTTGCGACGCATTGTAGAGGCGCAATATGAATTGTCGCGACCAATTTTCATGACGCGACAAAAATGGTCAGCCATCGATATAGAAGGCCATCAATCGATCTTAACGCGACGCTATGATTCATCACGTTAAGACTAGTCATCAATCGATAACCATGATCATCAATCGATTCTCATGATCAACAATTTAACATCTCGAGGGCTGCGAGAAACGACAGGGGGCTGTTGCCACATGCAATAATTTGAGAGGGAGGGGTCTCTCTCTCTCTCTCTCTCTCTCTCTCTCTCTCTCTCTCGCTCTCTCTCTCTCTCTCTCTCTCTCTCTCTCTCTCCTCTCTCTCTCTCTCCTCTCTCTCTCTCTCTGAGTTTACTGTACATGTTATTGAGCGGTCCCAGTGATGAGGTCAGGGGGCGTTGGTGGCCGCACGTCATCTCGCACATTGCTAATTGGCCACCTGCTGATCGTAGATCTGCTGGACCCCAAGATCCCGCACCCTGTCCAGAAGATATCTTATGTGGGTGGGCAACACCAGTGACGTAATTGCAAAATCGAGTGGGAAGTTTTTCTCTCAAGTCCTGTTTCTGCACATACTAGCTAATATGAATGATACAAAGTAAGGTATGAGTACTCATCATCTCAATCGTATATTACACTAATTTAACTACTGTGGGTTTTGCTAAAAACATGTAATATTATCCACTAATCCAAGAGACCTAGAAGAAGCAACATGATGTTTTTATACTAGTCAGGATGTAAAGAATCCGTAGCATTTTGAGACACAAGCTCAGGGCCGGACGCGTTGGTAGGACCAGACATTTGAACACAGGATTTATGTTAAGGAGAATTATTAATTTGTTGTGAGTCCTGACAACAACGTGGCTTGAATAAATTAATTATTCATCAAACAATTTTATTGACCTGACATAACTCTTAGTCAATAAAACTAGTAAATCTTGTTATCACCCCAGTTGACAATAAATATTTCTCTATAATAAATAAGTTCTAAATGATATTTTTATGACCCATCTAACAGTTTAGAGGAGACTATGTGTAGATGTATTCTTTAGTCGAAAGATAGTGAGAATAAGTGTGTATTTATCAGTAAAAATCTCACCTCTTCTCCCAAGAGGACCTTTTTAAAAGACAAAACTCTAAGTATGAGGACAATATCTCTTGAAAGACACACTTAAATCACGTCTAGATCTTCATTGGCACTGTCTGTGAAAACGAATGAGAGGTCATGCGTCCTACCCGTGCGTCTCATCTTCATGAGACCCGCACACCCTTATCCTCACTGGGGGCTGTGTAGAGATATTCTTTAATCTTATATTGAAAGATAGTGAGAACAAGTGTGTGCTTATCAGTAAGAGTCTCACCTTTTCTCCTAAAAGGGTCCTTTTAAAAGACAAAATATCAAACATAAAAATAATACTTCTGAAAAGACACACTTAAATCACGTCTCTTCACTATATATGATCTATTAAGAAGAGAGAGAGAGAGAGAGAGTGCGAGTGCTCAATGCTCCCCGTGTAGCAGGTGGGTGTGTGATCCCATCAATTGATAGATAGATAGCTTGCAAAAAAAATTGATAGGTAGATAGAAGGAATTATAAGGGACTATGATCGCTTTCTGATTCGAAATTTCAGGACCACCCGCACTCCTACGCTAGAAAGAAACAAAAGCCACTGCCCCCCACCGCCCCACCCCTTCCTCACCAGCAAAAAAAAAATATATCTCGATGTTTTAACCCCAGCATTTCCGGGCTTCAATCCCTCCCGTCACATGCGTGGGGGCACGTCCGTACGCATCTTCGCCTGCTACGCTCTTCTCGATCACTTACGCGTTTTTGGCCGTTGGCGTTTTCATGTGATCCGGCCACGCCAGGTTGACAACGGCCCACGGCGTCCGTGCCCCCTCGCGCTCTTCTATTTTTATTTTTCTACTCCATTATTAAGTCTCCAAGATGGGTCCAATTCCAAGGGAAAATTTATGCCTCCTAGTCCAGTTATTATAAACATTTCCTTTCTGCATCTTTTCTTTTTTTTTTCCTCGAATACTTAGAAACTGAGTCGAGCATTTAATGATATATAGTATATATCTTTTGTTTGGCCTTCACAAATTTTTGACGGCAAATTATGTTAAAGATTTAATAATCACATGTCGTCGATAAGTTTTTCGTGACTTGGGTATCATCGACAATATTCACTTTATTTAATAAATCAAGATCATAAAATGAACCAAGAGTACTGGTCGGAGCTACATGAGGTTCAGTGAAGTCACGGGATTTTACTAAAATTTTAAAACTCTATTAAAGAGTTTAAAATTTTCATTAACTTAACTTTGGTTGAAATTTCTTTCAAATAGAGTGACTACAAATAATGTTTATGGATAAATCTTAATTTTTAGAATGATTTTGTTGAATAAAATTTTTATGTTTGCCACTATATATATATATATATATATATATACTTTGAGAAAACATAAAATCTTTTGCGCTTCACATCAACTTTCATGTAATACATAGCCACTTGGGTACGCAGGTGTATTTATATACGTCTGTTTGGTTAATGTAAATCTACATCATCCCTAAATTAAAGATTACACATAATTATGATGCTTATGATGATAATTACTTCAAAATTTCAATAAACATATGAGAGCTATGTGATTCAAAACTTCCATAACCTTACATTTGAATCTTGAATTTTCAAGCCAAACATGTGAGTGAACAATTAAGGGAAGAACTTCCCGTGATGCTTCTTAATATATATGCTGTTCGGCAATCTTTAGGAAGGTAGTGCTGCTGATGCGCCGATTTTCAGTGTATCTCTTAAAAGGTATTTCTCTATTTAGAGTTTTATCTTTTTTCTAGAAAAAATGATTTTATTGAGATAAGAGAAATGGGTCTTACTTATAAAGACATATTTATTTTTACTATTTTTAATACATATGAGACTAAACTATGTCTCTACATAGCTCTTTTAATGAAGATAAAGATGTGCAAATCTTGTTACAATAAGATGCTCAGACACTAAACTATGTCTATACATAGTTCTTTTAATGAAGATAAAGATGTGCAAATCTTGTTACAATAAGATGCTCAGACATGACTTGTGATTTATTATTTACTTCCTATAGATGGAGCTAATGAAGATACGTGAACTTTCAGTATGCCACTCTCAAGAGATATTGTCCCTTGTGGAAAGGGAGAAAATCGCGACCCAGTAAGTCAAATGTGAGAAGGCCCACAAAACTCATCCGGCATGGTAAATGACAACCTAATAGATATATATCCTGAGGCACCTCTACCGAAAGTTCAAAGTGCAAGGCCCACAAAGTAAATTGCTATTATATCCCATATTGCCACCCATGCAAAAGGATCCTCAAGCTCTAGAAACACTCCTTAACAAGGAAAACTCTAGTGGATGAAAAGTCACCCAAAGAATCCTTTCAAAAGAGTACTAAACTGGTAAACTATCGATAGCAATATGACTAAATCTAAAAACACAGAGGGATTAAATAGGACAAAGAGTCTTATACAATCTACTCAAAGCCCATAATAGACCTCCAAGAAAGAATCTTATCCGAGGAGCTCGTCTCCTGATCTATTTTTTCCTTTGTCTGATCTCCACATAGCCGATAATGGAGCACACAACTATATTTCTCAAGAACTGTCTTTAGGAAGAAGTACACTTAGATCCTAAAACTAGCAAAGGGCAATCCCGTATCCTCTAGTCTCCGTTTTTTTTTTTTTTTTTTTTTTGCTTTTTACTCTTACCCGTCACTTACTTAAGAATCGAAAAGTTTTTTCCCAAGATCTCCATCCTAGGGCCCTTGATCTTTTGTCCACCATGCAGATCAATCACTAGAAGGCCCTGACACATCATCTTCATCAATTTTCCCTCAGCATTCGATGTTATGCGATAGGGTAAGAGATCAAGTCTCTTCGAATAGCATTGATGAGAATTTTTTGACGTCACGTATGCATCTTCAATCTTCACATGTGACAGATAATATTCATACCCCATCGACTGACAGTCTGTCCTCTTTTACCATACCATAGGTGTCAAAAAAGGAAAATTACATACATACTTTTGGAATCTATGGTATTTAAATATATATTTTTAAAATCAATACATTATACTCAATATCTTTATATGTCATGTATTTCATCAAATATATCTCTACTATTTAATTCCATCTATTTAACTCAACTATACATAAATAAGAAAGTAAAAAGACTAACTTGT
The DNA here is from genome assembly GCA_014218235.1 of Colocasia esculenta. Lineage (NCBI taxonomy): Eukaryota > Viridiplantae > Streptophyta > Magnoliopsida > Alismatales > Araceae > Colocasia > Colocasia esculenta. The sequence goes on along the minus strand of CM024765.1, from coordinate 95,935,228 downwards.
CCCCTACATCTCTCTCTTTAGTTTTATAAAAAAGGAATTCTCTCTAGCAATCCCATAGAAACCCACGTCTCTCTCTCTCTCTCTCTCCTCTCCTCTCCTCTCTCTCTCTCTCTCTATATGAGAAGATCCTAATCAGGCATGGATTGGGTTTTTGTGGTTCTATATTGGGTATTTCACTAACTTAAGAATTCTATATAATTAGTTATTCATATTTAATGAAAATCACTTGAAGATAATTATGTGGAAAACACATGATGATTCACTCTCAATATGAAACTAGAGAGAGAATACTCTATGAATTAATTTGTATTCAAAACCCGTGGCCTTGTTATGGGAGTTCACCAGAATAAGAAATTTTCTAGTGAACCTAATTTCAAGCATAGGGTTCCATAAAGTCAGGATATATATATTAGGTTTAATAGTGCGACTATACTTTAATCCAACTTAGGGCTTTATATGAATGAAGGTCTATAACTGTGTGAAATTTGTGGATGAAAAGGTCCCAAAGTGGGTTGTTCAACCCAATGTCGTTTAGAATTATGAGGTGTTACTTGATATTTTTTTTAGATCGAAAAAATTGTTACATCTATTATTAGCTAATAGATTATGTTAATTAAGTTAATAATATGTTCTTAACTTAATAGACTGAAAAATAAATAGATATTTAAGTCTAGAGAGTCACGTACAATAGAGTTCTAAGCAAATCGAATATGATGGTAATTATAGATAGTTATTAATTTTTTGTCAAAAAATAGAGTTTATAAATATTCATTGATGGCCCTTACTCTCGGTCAAGCTCTAAGATTTAAGCCAACCATTCTTCTCCTCCTCTCGATAGCCTCGTGTGCCTCATCCTCCTTCTCTGTCTCTTATCTTATCTTTTCATGGATGGTGGAGCTAAGATTAAGATGTCATTTGGAGATCACCAAGAAGATCTTATCTGCTTTCATTCTCCTCCTCCTCTCTCTAGTCTCATGTGAATATGTCAAAATGTTGGACACTGAACAACTCGTGACCCAAGATCTTTATCTCGTTTGTCTCCAACGTAGAATTACTATCATGAAAGATGATGAACAGTTTTTTCTCTCTAATTTTATCGATTTTTATATTTGATTTCGAATATCAGCAATGAATGATGTAATTTTTAAGCTATTTTGATTTTGCTACTTCTTATTTGATACCTTAGGTCTCTCTCTTTCTGTCTCTCTCCCTCCCCTCCCCCCCCCCCTTCAAGAAAAGTATTTTATAATTTTCACCTCATATTTACAATTCCATTCATATGACGCCATAATATTTCTCCCATTCTAACGACTTATTAATCACAAGAACATAACTAATTAATTTTCAAATTTTAGGTGTATAGAGTATAATATGTAAATTTTAGAAGTATACATTCGAATATGATAGATTAAGGCATATATATATATATAATTTTTCCTAATAATTGAACAATAATCATATATTTTGGTTTAGGAGACTGTAGTCAAATGATTGTGTGAAAAATACTTAATGCATGGGAATGGAGCACCCTAGTTCTTCGTCGTGAGGACCATGTGTGTGACAAGCATGCTCATCACACATGTGCCCCAGTTGGTGAATGCAAGTGCCGCATAGAAACATACGTGTGCCACATAAGAGGGACGTGCCTTGCCCCGTATTTTTTTTAGAGAAATATTTAATATATATTTTTTATTACACTTAATTAAGTGTAATATAACTAAATACTAAATTTATATAACACTTAATAATTGAGTTGCCACTTTATTACTTTCTATATGAAGGGTATCATATGAATTTAATGTCTAATCAAATGTAATATGAAAATGTACTCAAATCTTTTTCTTTACGTGTATTTTTTGTGTTTGATTTAGTTGTAAAGTTTTGGAAAAAAAATGATTTATCTGTAAAATTCCTCTCAAAACATTATGTCAGGAAAAATATAATTTTTATTTGCGATTAATACCACAAGCTAGGGCTTTTTTGCAGTACTTGGTCAGCGTCTATGCTAGCTACCAAGTTTGATCTGTCTTAAGACCAAGAACTTCCACTGCATGTAGCAGATAACTTCCCACAAACATATACAAATATACAAATCTTGAGTTCGCTATAGAAAGAACATAAAGCGTGTGACCCTTCACTATATATGTAGATGGCGAGTGAGTGATGGATCTATTACCCAGTCAAAGCCTCACACTTGTAATGATGTATAAGCTAGACATGATGGCGAAAGTCCCATCGCTGAGAACATTGTTTGATATAGGGTGTTTGGGAGCAATTAAAAAAAATTATTTCTACCTAAAAAATTATGTTGTATTCGTTTTTAATTTTAAATTTAAAATTATAAAAAGTGACATTATTTGTTTGGTAAAAATATCAAAATTTTAAATTTAAATTGATGGTTTGGGGTGCCCCAGGGGAAAGGGGTGGGTGGGGCTGGGGGGTTCCGACGGCGGCGGCGGCCACGGCAGGGGGGGGGGGGGGGGTGGGGGTGCAGGGGAGGGCGGGGCGGGGGCGCCGTTCCAGAGGGGGGGGGGCTGGGGATGTTGGGGGTGGGGCGGGTGGGGCTGGGGGCGCAGAGGAGGGCGGGGGCGGGGGCCGCCGTTCTGGACAGGGGGGGGGGGGCTGGGGCATAGGGGGCTGGGGCGAGTGGGGCAGGGGAGGTTGGGGGCGTAGGGGAGGGCGAGGACGGGTGGGGGGTTCCGGGAGGGGGCGGGGGCGGGGGTGGATGGGGAAGGAGGAGGGCGGGGCCGCCGTCTGGCAGGGGGGGTGGGGGGGGGGGCTGGGGGCGCAGGTTTCGGGGGGCTTCTGTAGAGGAGGGGGGGGGGGGGGAGGGGGAGGAGGTGCACGGACGAGGAGGGGGTGGCGGGGGTTCCACAAGGTGGGGGTGGGGGGGTTGCGAGAGGAGCTGAGTGTATTTAAAAAAAAAATGATTAATTTTTATTTTATTTTGAGAGAGATTTATATTAGGTAAAAGGTTTGTTCTCTAAAATAAAAATTATTTATCAAATATGTTATTGTATTTGTTCTCTTTCTTTTAAAATTTTTTAAAAAAAATTAAAAAAAAAAATGTAACCAAACACCCTGTTATTTTTTTCTTTTTTTTGTTGGACTGAATTGCTATAGTTAATATATAGTTTCTTTATGATACCTGTTAAGCATCTCGTTATATAAATTAGGACGTCTTGAGAAATAACAAAGGAGTTAAGTGCGAGAGCGCGATGACCAAAGAGAGGCCACGATAATGCAAAACCATCGGGGCGTCCATCCATCCATTCATTCATGGGGATGGGGTCACATCTATGCACGAATCATATATATTAAAGACAGCGTTTGGTAATGAATTAGAAAATTTTTTAGATATTACAATATCTTACAGAATTATTTTATTTTCAAAGGACTCTCGTCGTCCTCAACTTCCGTGTGCAATTGATTTCGTAAAAAAAAAAGACGGAAAAGATGTTGTTATCACTCTTTATTTTCTCAAAAAATGATTGAAAATTAGTTTTTAAAAAATTTCTCTAGAGACGATTTAATTGTGTCTAATCACAAATGTAGCATTTTTTTTATTTTCGACATTTTCATATTTTAACACAGATGACGAGATGGAAATACCCGCTCGTACGTGTGAAGCCTATGAAATCGACTTTTGCCTATTTTTCTTTCTTAGAAATCATCCCCAAACGATACCTAAAATATGGTTGCAATGGGTGGAGCCTTAGGATTAGGAGAGCATACCGTTGGACCACCCAGCAGCATCTCACCAACTCTCGATGCGATGGTATAGAGTGGTGATGGATCTGATCCGAGGATTCGAACAGTAACCTCACTCTCACCCTTCTATTTTTTTCAAGTTTCGTAGGTTGGACCGGTTAAATCCGTAGAGCTCGCACGGTAGAATGGAAATGCATCACATCAATTTGATTTCGATTCAAATTATTTATAATTAATTTTAATAGAATAAAAAAATTAACAAAAATATTTGGTTAAGCCTTTTTACTTTTTTAAAAAAATTAAAAAAAAGAGAAGACAAACGAAGTGTTTGATAAATAGTTTTTTAGTGAAAATTATTATCCTATATAAATCGTTTCAAAAAAAAAAATCTTAACCTACTTTTATTTTAAAAACACACATTTCTCTACACCCCCCCCCCCTCCACACCCCGACGACCCCCCCCCCCCCCTCCTCCCCCCCCCCCCCCTACGCTCGCCTCCCGCTGACGCCATCCCTGCCGTCCCCAACCCCCCTTGGGGGCCTCCTCCCCCTCCCTCCCACCCGCCACCCTCACCCTCCTCCCCCTCCCTCGTCCCGACGCTCCGGCACCTTCCCCTTCTTCGCCCCTGCGCCCCGCGGCCCCGGCGCCTCCTCCTCCTCTTCCTCGCTCCCCTGCGCTCCGCGGCCCCGGCGCCCTCCCCTCCTCTCGCCTGCCCCCAGCACCCTCCTCCCCTTCCTCGCCCTGCGGCCCCGACACCCTCCCCCTCCTTGCCCCTGCCCCCGACGCTCCTCCTCCCCCTTCCTCGCCCCCGGCTCCCCGGCACCCTCCCCCTCCTTCGTCCTGCCCTCGATGCCCTCCTCCTCCCCCTCCCTCCGCCCCCGGCGCCCTCCCCCTCCTTCGCCCCTGCCCCCGACATCCTCCCCCCCCCCTCCGACCCCCAGCACCCTCCTCCCCCTCCCCCGGCTCCGGCGCCCTCCCCTCCCTCGCCCCCCCTGCGCCCTCCTCCTCTCCCTCCGCTCTCTCAAACAATTTTAAAATTTGATACTTCCTGCCAAACATCATAAAACAGTTTTTCTTAATTTAAAATTAAAATTAAAAGAGAACACATTATAATTTTTTAAATAGAAATAATTTTTTTAAAAAATTGCTCCCAAACACCCTATAAAATAGAAGAAAAAAACAACATGTGCCAACCTTTCGGTAGACCAATTGGCCTATAGAATGGAAATGGTTTGAATGTATTAGACCAATTCAATCTAGCACTCCATTGCTTTAAAACCCTTTGTGGATCGGGCACCCACTTCTCTTTCTTTTTTTCATTTGTTTATAAAATAGAATATAATAGTATTAAAATTTACCAAGAGTTTGAGAAATTTACATTCAAATTTCATATCCAACCTGTGGTATCTCTTTTTTCCCCCAAAGTTATTGTCGTTCGTACTTTAACAATCCAGGGAGTGGAGTCTATTGTAAACATTCATGTTGTTCAACGCAATAAATATCCACTACATAAAATGTAAAAAAAAAGTGCATTTAAATATTAGTAAATGTGTGTAAATTTGTTAGCTTTTGCGTGATTAATTTATATAAAACTAACAAAACACATAGATAGATAGTATCAAGACAAAATACTCTACATCTTAGCCGAACAAAATACGTCCCTTTTCACATACACTAATCACATTTATATCGCAGATGACGACTCATATGCATGCGGAGCTTTGGGCGGTTCATTGGCGGACGATTTATACGCAATGCATCATGTTCTAGTATAAATACAAATTTACCATTTAATTGTCTAAGTGGAATAGTACGTACGCTACCACATCGCAACGTCTAACTTATTAACTACAAATAAAGAAAACAAAACCACATTTGTTCTATTTTCTTAATTTCTCGTCCCCGGCCCACATTTTGCATTCTATATACATGTTTGGAATGGAAAACCTCCCCTAACTTTTGTCTGAAAAAGGTGAACGTCCGGTGCATGATCATGAAGGAGGAATGCCAAAGCATGCTTTAGGCACTGTTTGGAAATATCTATTGCACCGATTTTGAGAAAAAAAAGTCTGACAAAATCAAAAGTGATATCAAATGGAAGTAAACCCATCTCAACTTGCGTGAAAAGCGATTTGGGTGCTGAAGAGAGAGATGGACAGAAAAAAAATTCTCTCTCCATTTACTCAAAAGCTGTCTTCAGGCCGCTTCCTCAACAGATGACCCGATTTTATCTGCAAAATAACTAATATATCCTCGTCTAGCATTATTTGTAGGAGGAGATGGCAGGGTAATATAGTAAAATACAATAAAAAGCTCTTCTCACACTGCGCAGGTCCCAAACGATCAGATGGCTTTTAAAACTCATCATGGCAAGCCCCTTTTGTGTCAGAAACTTTTACAAAGCGGCTTGTAACAAAATCTCTTTTTGGGACTTCTGTCCCAAAACGCTGCCTTAGACTTTTTGCCGTTTTGTGTGACTGGGTATCACGCTTTGAATGTTTGTGAAGACCAAGATAGATGCTCTTTAAATAGTTTATCACATTCTAAGAGACAAATTGGTTCTAATACCGACCTTTTGGGAGACCGAGGTAGAGGGCAGGAATCCTCGGGCTAAGATGGCATCCTAAGCTCGTTGCAAAACATATAAGAAATAATATGTTATATTAAATCATATGTATATTGGTATGGTCAGTCTGATCTTTATTAGATTTTGAGAGAAGACGATCAAGGATGATCGATCCAAGCCCAACTCTTAAGAGGTTGAGATGAGAAGGGAAAACAAGTAACTTATCCTTTTTTAGTGTCATTTCATTTTACAAGATAGTCAATCCTTAGAAAGAGATTTTGGAGCCGACTTTTCAACGATCAAATTAATAAATAAATAAAATTTGGTTCGAGAAGGGAGGTCGAATGTAAATAGAGATGTCAAAAAAAAAAATCTGTAGATCCAAGTACCCACATCACTCTATCAGTGATGGGTATGGTAATACCTACATAATTGGGTATGGATATATGAATTTGGGTTTTTTAAAATGTCAGTTTAATATTCAGACCGAGTAGTCGAGTATAAATTTAGTACATCTGAATCCATGCTCAATGCAAAGTAGTTTAATAAATTTATCATATTTTTATGATTAATTTAATTAAATTACTATTATATAGATCTCGCAAGCGACGAACAACGAATGCTACATGTGTCTCTCCTATCTTTCCATCTATATAACTAAGCTATAGAGATATATCTACTGTTCAGACCAACATATATATATATATATATGTTCAGACCTAGATATATTATGAGGAGGCATGGGAAGATCAAGTGACCATATATGTATATCCACCTTAAATATAACTAAGCCACCCTATAAGAAAAAGTGGTATTTTTGAATCACTATGTCAGAAATCTGTTAGTAAAACCTACATTAGGAATCAATAATGATAGAAATAGATTTTCGATGAAAAATTATATAGTGTCGTGAATATCGGCTAACAAAAATAAGATGTCACTGAACCTTAAAAAAATTTAATGTCATCAGTGCAAAAACCTAATCTAATATTACGCAACTCCTTTGAAAAAGGCTAACATGTGTCAACCATTTGGTAGACCAATTGGCCTATAGAATGGAATGGTTTGAATGTATTAGACCAATTCAATCTAGATCGTCCATTGCTTTTAGAACCCTTTGTTGATCGGGCACCCACTTCTCTTTCTTTTTTTCGTTTGCTTATAAAGTAGAGTATAATAGTACTCAAATTTACCAAGAGCTCGAGAAATTTACATTCAAATTTCATATCCAATATGGTATCTTTTTTCCCCAAAGTTATTGTCTTTCGTACTTTAACAATCCAGGCAGTGGAGTCTATAAAATTGTAAACATTTGTGTTCAACGCAATAAATATCCACTACATAAAATTGTAAAAAAAGTGTATTTAACATATATAGTAAATGTGTGTAAATGTGTTAGCTTTTACGTGATTAATTTACATAAAACTAACAAAACGCATAGATAGATAGTATCAGGACAAAATACTCTATATCGCAGACGAACAACATACATTCATTTTTGTTGCACGGAAACGTCTTCTGATATTTTTCGTCGTTGTCTAGATCGGACATATGTAAGTAGAATAGTATCACAGCAGAACAGAGAGAAGGAGAAGAGACAAGACATACCGATTTACGTGGTTCGGATTGACGATGTGTCAAACCTACTCCATCGAGCCCTTCACTCTGTACAGTAGTCTTTTCCACTATGAAGAAACCGATACAATGCCCTAGGCCAAGAACATGGCCTTAAATACACAGAATCAAAACGAGGAAAGAGCCCAAAATTGGACGCGCCGGAAGCGGTCGACCGCTCTGGGTTAAAGCGGTCGACTGCTCTGGGCTAAAGCGGTCCACCGCTTGTCCCAAAACAGCTAGTTGCCGCACTGGCGGAAGCGGTCAACTGCTCTGAGTGGAAGTGGTCAACCACTTTTCCTAAAGTGGCCTTGCTCTGTTCAAATCTTCTTGGTACTGTATCGCGGGGTGCTTCGCCCCCCTCACCCCCGCGCCCATACCAAGGTGAACTTAAGCCACATCAGAACTTGTTTATACCGTTGCTGTTGTCCCATAGATGGCCACTGAATTTGAGCCACGTCTCAACAATTTTCATATACACTAATCACATTTATATCACACAACTGTTTATATATGCTTAACATTTATTAACGATCAACTTAATTTAGCCATTGACATACGCTTAGCAATTGTCAGCAGTTCAATAGATCCGTTGACAAAAGTTACATATGTCAACAACAAACTAGAGCCGTTGACAAATGTGTAACATTTGTCAGCGACTCTTTATAGCCATGACAAATACTTAAAATTGGTGAAACATGAGAGACGATAATTTGTCAGCAGCTCAATAAAGTCGTTGACAAATGTTATATTTGTCAGCGGCTCTAAAGAGCCATTGACAATACTTAAAATAGGGTGAAAAATGGCGGGCGATCTCCCACCATTTAGGCAGTAATTTCTCGGTAGCTCACTAAAGCCATTGACAAATATTACATTTGTCAGTAGTTCCTTGAAGCTGTTGACAAATATTTCAAAAATGGTGAAAAAATAACATGCGATCTTTCGTCATTTGGGCAGCAATTTATCAGTGGCTCACTAGAGTCATTGACAAATGTTACATTTGTCAGTGGCTCTTTAGAGCCGTTGACAAATACTTCAAAAATGGTGAAAAAAAGGCAGGAGATCTCTCATTTTTGCAACAATTTTTTAGTGGCTTATTGGGGCCATCGACAAATCTTATATTTTTTAGCGGCTCCTCAGAGCCGCTGACAAATACTTAAAAAGAAAATAAAATAAAAGAAAAACCCTTACCCCCTCACCCTCTTCTCACGCAGCTTCACTCTTCTTCCCCTTTCGCCTTCGCCCTCCGCAGAAGCTCTCGGTCCCCCATCGTCCTCTACTCCCTCCCAGTCTGATATTCTTCCTCTTCTTAGTGGGCCTGGAGCTGGACCTCTGGGCCATCCTCCGCACTGGCTGTGAGGCCCTGGCTGTTGTCGTCGTCGACATCTCCCTCCCCTTTGTCCTCGGCCTTGGCACCTCTATCGCGCTCAGCGCCACCGTCACCGCCGGCTCACGTCCCACCCCCTTCCTCGTCTTCATGGGCGTCGCTCTCTGATCACTGCCTTCCTCGTCCATGCTTGTATCCTCGTCGAGCTTAAGCTCCTCACCACCGACATTGGTCTCATGGCCATGTCCGCCGCCGTCATCAATGATGTTGCCACCTGGGTCCTCCTCGCCCTCTCCAGCTTCAGTTCTCCGCTGGTCTCCCTATGGGTGCTTCTAACCGGCATTGCCTTCGCCGCACTCGCCGTTTGCCCTGCCTCCCCTGGATGGCACATCGGTGCCTCCACGGGGAGCCCGTCAAGGAACCTTATGTCTACAGGACGTTGGTGGCAGTGCTTGCCGCCGACTTCATCACCGACAACATCAGCATTCACGCCCTGTTCGGGGCATTCGTAGTGAGCATCGTCGTGCCCAAGAACGGGCCCTTTGCTAGTGTCCTCATTGACACGGTGGGGGTGGGGGGGGTAGGGTCGGGGGGTTACAGTGAGGAGGAGGCGTCAGGAGATTTTATTTTAATAAACCTTTATTAGTGGCTGAAATTAAGTATCTGCTGACATATTCATGATATGTCAGCAACTAGAAGCCGTTAACATATGTACCGTATATCAACGACTACTATCCGTTGACATATCCCATATATGTAAGTTGTTATCAATCGCTAACATATGTCTCATATGTCAACGATTAAATATGGTCCCTGACAAACATAAGTACTCAATTGTTAACGGATTTATCAACGGCTATAAGACTGTTGCCGCACATTTAAGCATCCAACATCCTCTCGAGTCTTTGACTACTCATATGCGGAGTCTTGGGGTTCTTGGGCGGTTTATAAGCAATGATCATGTTCTAGTAAATACAAATTTACCATTTAATTGTCTAAGTGGAATAATACATACAGTACCACATCGCAACATCTAACTTATTAACTACAAATAACGAAAACAAAATGGCGTGATTAACAAGGGTTTACTTGAAAATTAATTAGGGTTCTGATTGCAACAGTGAAATCGCGACGGGGGTGCCTGTCGCAATTCAGATCGCGATGGTTGGGTCTGTCGCATTCTCATGAACTGGGTCAAGCAATCGATTGTGGCTGGAATCGCGACAGGTCGGACGGTCGCGTTCATGACGCGATGCTCCGTCCTGTCGCGACCTTCTGAGGATCGCGACGGGTCAGGCCGTCGTGATCTCAGAAGGTTGGCTGAACCCAAAAGGGGGAAACAGCCCATATTGGGATTTCGGTCCATCCTTCCAGGGCTTGATACAAGGCCATTCAAAAATACATATAAAATCGCATGCATGTCCAAAAATCATGAAACTAATTTTAAACGAAAATAGACGTGCATAGGTATCAATAGAAATGAGTAATTAGAGAATAGGAAAGATATGAACATGCTTTGATTATGTTACATTTCGGTGACATAAAAACATGCACAGTGATAGAATCCGATTTAATTCGCATAGAATACATGATAGAAATTAGGAGAAATATGATCATTCGAATCCTAACATCATGCAGTACCTATGATAAAATTTGCAAGGCATGAGATCAAATGTATACATGGATTGGAGGCAAACAAGTGGGTTCAGGTACATGTCCATAACAGGGATTGGAGCATGAAATACTCCTACATGGCACGAAGATAATTGGGGAAAACATGAGACTTTTGCAGATGGGTACATGGGCTACCTATGGTCGAACTTAATTGATTTGTGCATGAGAGATTGCCAACCTTTCACGCTTTTAAAAATCCTATGGTTGCAAGGTTGAAGATGGTGAAATCCCCTTGCTCCAAGCCTCCTTCTCCTTCTTCTCCTCGTCCACAGCCTCCTATTCCTCGTTCTCCAAGCTTTAGAAACGTTCTAGGGTGGGTAGATATGAATTGGAGGTGTATTTGTTGGTTTTAAGAGTCCTACACTTTTAAAACTCTTCTCTTCAAACTCTGAATTTCCACATTTATCTCCTCTTTTTCTAGCATTTATCCACCTAAGTGGCTAAGGAAGAAGTCTAATTTTGTGGCCATGGTTATGATGGATTAGGACTCCTTTTAGGATGATTATAAGCTATTTTAGTCATTATCTTACCCTTATTTAATTTATTAAATAATTAGCTCCGAAATTAGGTCTAAATATCTCCCATCCAACTTGGGCTCTTCACAATTGGGCCCATTCACTCATGTTTGGACCATTAGTATAACACATTTCCTAATTTAACTTAATTGTTTTAATTTAATCACATTTATTCAATTAAATTCTCATTTTATTTCAATTTAATATTATTTATCGAAAATAAAAATCAGAGTTGCTACACTATACGTGCCGATCACATGTCTTTCCATCTAAATTACTAAATATAGCTAAGCTATAGAGATACATCTACTGTTCAGACCCACATATATATATTCAGACCTATATATATTATGAGGAGGCATGGGAAGACCAAGTGACCATATATCTATCCACCTTATATAAACTAACCTACACTACAAGAAAAAAATGGTATTTTTGAATCGCTCCATCGGAAATCCGTCGGTAAAGTCTACATCAAGAATTAATAATGATAGAAATTGATTCTTGATGGAAGGTTGTATGGTGTCATGAATACTGGTCAACAAGCGTCAGATGTCACTAAACCTCCAAAAAGATTAATGACATCAGTGCATAAACCCAATCTAACATACGCAGCTCCCTTGAAAAAGTAGAATGAGTACGGCTGAAATAGTTCACGCTTCGCTATTGACTTGATGACTAATTAAATCCTCTGCACGACGTATTCTTTCTACGTGCCATCTCATATGTCAAACTGTCTTTCGGGACATATACATCCAGTATAGTCTGGGCGTGAGAGGGAAGTATCGCAATGACTTGTAAGGTACATATTTTTGTTTTGAATTCCCCATCCCTTAGGTTTGAACTGGTCATGCTAACAAATAGAACATGATCTCTTATCTTCATCATCTTTGTAATATAACATACAATAATTATCTCATATATCAATTTACATGTATCCAAGTCCTAGGTCATTGATCATTTTCTTTGCACGGTAATTATTTTTAGACAACTTCTACTCTCGAGGCAGCGTACTCTTGATGAGAAGGAGGAGACGGCCATAATAATTCTCCTTGATATGAAATTCAGATTTTAAATTCAGCAACTGAGAGACCGTAGACAATCGAGTGTGTTTTTGACAGCCATCCCACGACAACTCATTTGCATTCTAATATAATTCATAAAATCTTTCAGTTGTCTTGTTCGGATGCTCTTGTGCACTTGTTCTGAGCGAACATTAAAGTTGGGACTAGCTGTATCTATAACCATATCCACGTACATACTTGTGCGTACAATATTGGTGGGCTCATATGATTGGAAAAACTCACCATGAGTCATCCATTTCATATAATCTTTCACAAAATATTTTTCTGCAAATGATATTACACATCTCACGGTGAAATCCACTTGAAATTCCTACATGCTGAACAAAGGCATCGGATGTTACCCAGTCTATTTATTTCTGCCTTTGGATTCTCCAATGCAAATTGAATGAAACTGTCAACTCTATCTTTAAACTCCTCTGACACTATCTGATCAGCTAATCTACAATAGATCCATAAATGATTTGCGGACATTGTTCCTGCATCTACTAAATGTTAACACACAAGCAACTTTGAAATTCATACTTACTAAAGAAAATCCGACCCCTACCTCACATCGTTCGACATAACCAATTTGATTAAGAGAGGGAGTATTATTTAGAATATCACTTTTTAACCTACCGTGAAGGTTTGATCACATGATCAATTACTATATGTGTTATACAATTTGCTAAAAATTTCGACAGTATCTCTCCACACCTCTTCGATATACCAAAAATATTTATTGATTAAGAAATTTTTCTTAAACACTTACTAACAAGTAGTTAAAAAAAATACTCAAAATTAATAAAGATATACCAGGGAGGAGAGTAGACGCAACCGAAATTTTTAACAAACTGTACAAACATATATAATAAATGATCAACTAAGTGCGATTAAACATTCACAGACCATCTAAACGGACAATTCAAGATTCTGAGTTAGATATATACGTTTTTATCAAAACAATGAGAACAAACACATTAATCATAAAGTCCTGAATTTTCATGTACATATATTGCTCAATCTCGTTGGATCGAAAAATTTTCAAATTTACACATCTCGAGAATATATGTATACCAAATAAACCCCTTGTAGGAATCAAACTCTACAGGTTCTCTAAAAATTCTTAAAATATCTATCTCATTTTTAAAATATATATTTTCATTCATATAGATATGTCACATAAGATCTCTGCTTAAGAATTATCCTTGTGGTCATCCCATCTTATCCCAATACATAGAAAAAGCACCCGCCCACTAACTTGAGCTGCCCACATCGGTGGGGCGGGGCCGAACTGGGCACTAGATAACCCATCCGCAGCCATACTCACTATCACACCTCCGTGCGAATCAAACAACACAAATCCTATTGTCAAAAAAAAAAAGAAAAAAAAAACAAACAAACAAATAACACATATCCACATATATGCGTCTCCAACATTGACTGATGGAAGTAAGTGGTGCACTTTGTGATGATGGTGCAGACATCTTGCCAGTTGCCCCAACCAAAAAAGAGCACACATATATCGACCCCTTTGATGATGCCAAAATGGACAATACATAGAACCCAAAGTTTGTGGCAATAACCAGAGAAACCGGAGCCTTGCCTTTTCCGAATCCCCACTCTTCACCCACCTTGTCCTCTCTTTTAATCTCATTTGAAATCATGTGCCCGATCAGTACATGCAACTACACACCATCGTGAAAGTTGAAACCCCCTCAATGGAATCCTAAGACTGCCCAAAAAAACAAAATTTGCGCCAAACCCAAACTGATAAAAAAAGAAAGATAAAAAAAAACGACGAAAAAGAGGCAACTTTCTTGTGACGAGGAAGGGGAATATTTATGTCCATGTTCCCTAGTTCTCGATGAGGAGAAAAGAGAGGGGGACCTGCAGGGAGCCTGGCCATGGACCCCAACAGGGGGCATATTAACAAGGGGGCCGGGAAGCCATAACTTTCCCCTCTGCGGCGGCCATGTCAGGCCGTACGGCAGTGGGACAGACTTCAGGTGAAAGCCTGATGCGGCGAATCTGCGCTTTTTTTCTTTGTTTCTTTTTTCCCCCTTCCAACTCAAACGGTTACATGCAGCTTTCATGCCCTCTATGCCCCCACCTTATATTGTAAAATATTAACATAATTGCTGGCACTGTTAATTGCTCCCTTCGTGAAGGTATATATATCACCTGGACGTTGGTAAGAAAATTTGTCATAAGTAATGACATGACATTTTATATAATGTCAAATTAGACGTGAGTTGGCAAATAGAGAAGAGCAATGGATAATGATGACGACATCATCGATAATAGTCAATGATCGACAATAGATGACAATGATAGATGGCGGTCGACAGTAAGTAGTGGTGACAAATATTACCAACAACGAGATTCTAAAATATAAAATTTAAATTTTGAGTTCAAAAATATTACTTTTAAAATTTAAAATTATTAACTAAATTTTTAATAATAATTTGAACTCTAAAATATAATTTTGAGCTCCAAAATAATTATTTAAACCTCGACTTTGAATTTTGTTGATCGTCCATACCTACTACTTCCTCTATTAATCAACTTACGTGGCATCTAACGTGACGTCACACACTATCACGTAAATTATCATCTAAAATTTATTGCACTTGTATAGTAAATCTTTCTCGGTCATACATATTTGGTGGTGGAGAAGAGTATGCAGGATGGGCTTTTTTCCTCTCACTTGGGTCTATATAAAAGGATCACAGGCGTGTCGGCCAACCGGGTTACAGAGCATCTTAAATACTGGGTGCTGTGCACGAGGGCATGGGCCAATGTGTGTGTGTGCGCGCGCGCTCCTGCCATGAAATGAGAGAGTAATGCCAACAAATAAAACATGCTCGTACTGGCCTGCCGAGAAGCCCATGTGAATGGCAGCTTGTCCTGGAGCAGGAGGAAGGGAAGAGAATTTTGTGAGGTGTGCCATGGAATTAATTACATGGTGAGTGCAGGATGCCACTGTCAAAGTCTTTACTTAAATTAAAGTTGGGAAGAAGGGGAAAAAGTTCTCGCTTGCACACATTTACCGCGCTGAGCAAGCACGTCTCCCACTACAAACATGGGTGTATACATGTTGGAAAATATTTTTTACAAGTAGAAAATTTTAGGTGGTTTGATAGGCACTTATTTGAATTGATTGGAGAATCGTTTGTTTTGTGGAGTAAGACGTCCAACCAATTCAAACAAACACCGAACAAGTCACCTAAATTTTTTTTAGGTGTATATGTACAAACATGGGTGTATATATACATGTTGGAAAATATTTTTTACAAGTAAAAAATCTTAGGTGGTTTGCTAGGCACTTATTTGAATTGATTGGAGAATCGTATGCTTTGTGGAGTACGACGTCCAACCAATTCAAACAAATACCGAACAAGTCACCTAAAATTTTTTTAGGTGTATATATACAAACATCGGTGTATATATGCATGTTGGGAAATATTTTTTACAAGTAGAAAACTTTAGGTGGTTTGCTAGGCACTTATTTGAATTGATTGGAGAATCGTATGCTTTGTGAAATACGACGTCCAACCAATCAAAACAATCACCGAACAAGTCGCCTAAAATTTTTTTAGGTGTATATATACAAACATGGGTGTTTGCATGTTGGGAAATATTTTTTACAAGTAGAAAATTTTAGGTGGTTTGCTAGGTATTTATTTGAATTGATTGGAGAATCGTATGCTTTGTGAAGTACGACGTCCAACCAATTCAAACAAACACCGAACAAGTCACCTAAATTTTTTTAGGTGTATATATACAAACATGGGTGTATATATGCATG
Organism: Colocasia esculenta; assembly: GCA_014218235.1. NCBI lineage: Eukaryota > Viridiplantae > Streptophyta > Magnoliopsida > Alismatales > Araceae > Colocasia > Colocasia esculenta. The sequence goes on along the minus strand of CM024765.1, from coordinate 95,918,945 downwards.
TTGGAAAATATTTTTTACAAGTAGAAAACTTAGGTGGTTTGCTAGGCACTTATTTGAATTGATTGGAGAATCGTATGCTTTGTGAAGTACGACGTCCAACAATCAAAACAAACACCGAACAAGTCGCCTAAAATTTTTTTAGGTGTATATATACAAACATGGGTGTTTGCATGTTGGGAAATATTTTTTACAAGTAAAAAATTTTAGGTGGTTTGCTAGGTATTTATTTGAATTGATTGGAGAATCGTATGCTTGTGAAGTACGACGTCCAACCAATTCAAACAAATACCGAACAAGTCACCTAAATTTTTTTAGGTGTATATATACAAACATCGGTGTATATATGCATGTGGGAAATATTTTTTACAAGTAGAAAACTTTAGGTGGTTTGCTAGGCACTTATTTGAATTGATTGGAGAATCGTATGCTTTGTGAAATACGACGTCCAACAATCAAAACAAACACCGAACAAGTCGCCTAAAATTTTTTTTAGGTGTATATATACAAACATGGGTGTTTGCATGTTGGGAAATATTTTTTACAAGTAAAAAATTTTAGGTGGTTTGCTAGGTATTTATTTGAATTGATTGGAGAATCGTATGCTTTGTGAAGTACGACGTCCAACCAATTCAAACAAATACCGAACAAGTCACCTAAATTTTTTTTAGGTGTATATATACAAACATGGGTGTATATATGCATGTTGGGAAATATTTTTCACAAGTAGAAAACTTTAGGTGGTTTGCTAGGCACTTATTTGAATTGATTGGAGAATCGTATGCTTTGTGAAATACGACGTCCAACCAATCAAAACAAACACCGAACAAGTCGCCTAAAATTTTTTTAGGTGTATATATACAAACATGGGTGTTTGCATGTTGGGAAATATTTTTTACAAGTAGAAAACTTTAGGTGGTTTGCTAGGCACTTATTTGAATTGATTGGAGAATCGTATGCTTTGTGAAGTACGACGTCCAACCAATCCAAATTTATTGTTGAACGAAGGTAAGGGAATTTGATGATGAAGTAGCACTCAGGATCTCCGATGGGATCTACAAGAGAAGACAGAAGATTAGAGATTCTGAGAGGGGAGTCTTAGAAAAAATTCCTCTGATAGTTAAGTCAAGATGATGCTTGGAGTTATAAACTAGAGAGACAAGAGGTGGTTAGGAGATACAAGATTGTTCTTCACCGACATAAAAGATTAGGGAGTGATCACAAGTTGTGAATTACCTTTCAGAGAGGAGGGTCTTGGGAATATATAGTTGTATGGTCCTTTATCGGCTTCGCGAGGGTTGGACAAAGTGAAGGATAGATCAAGAAATGTGCTTATAAGATTAGAGTCCATGTAGGTGTTTGGGAGTCTATCAAGAGTCTTATTTGTACCATGTGAGACTTTTCATCTTACCTCAATCTCTTATTGTCCTTGAGTTTAGTTATAATTTTATTGAGAATTTTTCAACTAAAATATTAAGCAGATGTCCAGTAAGACGAGGTCTCTTAATTTAGATCTCTTGTGGATGTTCTTGGAGCTTGAGTTGTTCAGTCACTTGAGTTGTTCTTGGAGCTTTTTTTTGAGGTCTTCCGCGTGGAGTGCGATTCATTATTTGATGGCGTCTTGATATGTCTGGTCTTTTGAGCATTCACTGTTCAGCTTTTTATGTGTTTACGAGAGTTTATTGGGCTATCACCTTTCAAGACAAATCTAGATTTTTGGGTTCTGCAATTTTCTCTTCTCCAACTTTCAATATTTTTTATATTTTCATTGATATGATAACTAATCACGGATGGCAGGAATAGGACCCTCCGGTTAATTAGTCTTTTAGGATAGTGTATTAAGAGCTTAATAAATATACATGTTGGTAAATTTCATCAACGATAATAAATTTATATGACTAATATATAGTTATAGTGGTGTTTATTATAGTTATACATATGCAAATTTACAACTACTTGCTTCACGGAATGTGGTCGAATACACGTACGGTGCCTCTTCCTTAAAACTATAGTGTGTCTCTAGCTAGAACTTTATTGTTACCAGGAAACCATATATGTGCTCATCTACTCGCAAATGTGTGCAGATCTGTTACTATTTCATCCTAATTAGTTGTTAAATTAGCGTATATTTGAGGAAATATTAGTAATTATATCATGAAAATTAAAGAATTCAAGTGACATAACTGACTGACGAATCTTTGCTTACAACTCCATTTGATCTGCATCTGGAAAGAAACGATTAAAACTTTTTAATTAGTAGCAAAAGATGGTTATAAAACTACATGAACCTCCCAATTCTCATAAAACATACTCTGATGATCAAGTAGAAAAATTTAAGTGGCTTGTTTGGTGTTTGTTTAAATGTAAATAGGGAACGAGATCGAGCCTCTTCAAAAGGACTAAATTTTAAACATTTTTGCAAAAAAATAATAATAATCTTATTGCATGGATAATTGGAGAGAGATCTTCTTATAATGCACATATTAATATATTATTTCACTACATATAAAAAGATATTAAAAGTGTTGTTAACATCTCGATTTACAAACATGGTTTGTCGTAATAGAACGAATTGGTTTGGTACGTGTGTCGTATCGTGTCAGACATTTTTCAATCTTGGCACGATTTCGTACAAATAATGTTTTAATTTTTTTTATAATAAAATTTTAAAATTTATTGGGGACGTCCAATTCAGACCAAATTGGACTAATACAATACGATGTGCTTGACATCATAACCGTATAGACAAAATCCAATTTAATCCAGTACAATCGTTTGCCGAACCTCACTTACAAATGTAAAAGTAAACTTGTTCTGTGATTTAAATCTAAGGAGATCCTTGTCACATAGATATAAGTGGAGCATATCCATATGTTAATGCATACCAGAGTTATTTTAACCAATTTGTGTATAAAAAATGACAATTTTGTTATGATTAGGTTTAGGGTTTTTTTTCATATAGATCGTTGTTAGAATTGATTTTGTAAAAACAATTATTTTTGAAAATATATTAGAAGGTATATTCTTATCTAAGATCAAATAATATAAATCTACCATTACGATGGCCAAACGATGATATATTTGCAAAATAGCTTAGTGCAAATATGCTATAGTTGGCAAATTTGAATGCTTTACAGGCATTAACGATATATATATAAATGTAAAATTAAACATGTTATTTTCATATATTTGATTTTAACAACACAAAAGCCCTTATTTTTACAGCTATTTCTAAAACATAACTTGGCATTTGATCCAGTTGAACAAAATTACGGGCAGTTCCGAATCCTTTTCTCCCGGGCGATGATCGTCACATAATTGGAGGGCGTTGTGATAATCACATCGCCCTTGTTTTGAGAGAGAGAGAGAGAGAGAGAGAGAGAGAGATCCGGGCAGCCGAGACGGGCAGCCGGGCAGGTGGGGAAACACGTTGATGTCGTAAGCAACATTTCCTCCATCAAGCGCATACCCTTCTTTTTAAGTATAGCGGCACGACACCCGGGGTAGGGTTTTGGGGACTGGCGCCGATGGCCTCTGTAACGTGGAAACGGAAAACCAAAATTTGTGCATCACCCTACAGCTAGGCACCCGGCGCCCACGAAAATTCCCAACACCGCCTCTCCAACCCACCCGGGAATCCGCTTACCGAATACACCGCCCCCCACCACACCCCTCCAAACCCGCAAATTCCCGTTATAAATACCGCCTCCACCCCCTCCCACTCTTCACAGCCCCTCCCCACACCCGATCCCTTCCTCCTGCTCCTCCTCCTCTCCCCCATCTCCTTCGCAGATGTCTCCGTCGCTTCTTCCCAGCCATGGAGGTCGGCGCGAAGGCGTGCCAGATCCCGCCCGGGAGTCCGTCTCCCCGCGTGCTCCGGCCCGGTATCCTGTGGTATCTCTACATCTTTCTCCAGTTCTTCCACTCTCCGCATCGCATCCTTCCGATCCCATCGCAGATGCGTAGTTTCCTCTAGGTTTCTTCCGGATTGAACTGACGCAGAGCCGTGGATTAATGTTCCAGCCTCTGCATGATGAGCACGGCGGCGTTGGGAGCCAGGCCTTCCTCCCGCGCGCCAGCGCCGTCGCCGCTGTCCGGCGGGCGCGGGAATGCGCTATCCCGAGGACGATTTCCTTCCTTCTGGACGTGGTCTTGGTGGATCTGTTACTCCTCAGTTGTTTCTTTCTCTTGTTCTTCCTTCCTTCTTGGTTGATAGATCGGTTTTCTTGTGGTGTGGGAGGAAGAGGGTTTTGATTGGGGTGTGGGATGGTTGGGGACACTGCATAGAGAAGGGAGTTCAGATTCCCTCAGCGCGCGGTGGCCCCCGGTGAGTCCTTCCTCTTTATTTTTTTTTCTTTTTTACGTTTTAATCTGTCGAGGCACTACGCGATTGATAAGAGGAGGGAGGGTCGGGGAAGGTATGCCTACACCTTGGCGCTTTCTCCTCTTCAATTTGCTCATTCTGGATCCATAACCCTCGAAATCCTGCGTCGAGCTTGGTTGTTTCATATCTCTTTTCTGTAGATCATCCGTTCTCATATCATTCTCGCTCTTCATTCCCACTCTTTTTTGAGTTAGTTCCATGGTGTGGTGGTGTCCGCCCTACCGTCCGTGCATGGTGCGGAGAATGGAAACAGTCGGTGCTTGCTGGTGTAGCATCATCAAGATTCACATGTATCGGAAGGTGGGGTGAATCGAATTCGATCGTTGCCTCATCGAGTGAGATGAGAATCTTGATGATGCTGCATCGGCAATCGGTGACTATTAGCTAGCAGATGTTCGGAGCACAAACGCCGCTGCTGTGGATTCCGTTTCGGGTGCGACCGAGGTGAGTATAGGACTTCAATTATTTCGCACCCTTTGCTTCCTCCCTTTCATTTTCTCTTCGTGTGGATTCCTCCTGCTCTTGTGCTTCGAGGTCATGAGAATACTGATGGACTGAATTACGAACCACTAAACTTCTCAGATCTTTCTCTTTGCCACCTTAATTTTGGGCTTCATAACAGTAGATTTTACACCTGTAATGACTTCCCCTCATTTCGACAAGTTTTCTTTTGCTGTTTTCTTCTGTGATTATCCATTTGAATGCTAGTTTCTGGTATTAATTAGATTGCCTTCTATTTTGGTTTGTCTTATTTATACGTGCTTCTTCTTGTTAGCCTTCAATAGAAATTAATTAGACCATGAAGTTGAGTTCAACTCTCTCATGATTCTATGTGCGGATTTCTAGTAAACCTTTTACCTTCGGTTGCAGTAGTGCTAAGTAATATATGATCGGAACCTTGGATTAATTATTGTGTTTTGATTATCAGATATCACACCAAAACTCTTTCTTCCCTTTTGTGCGTCCGGTGTTACGTCGACGGAGGCTCACTGTGAGGTCAGCAACTTTCCGTTCGATTGTCCTTTCTGATCATGTAGACCTTGCTTCGGTCTTGTCTCACCGGAATCGCTTGGAGAGGCTCACTTTCTTGTCCTATGATGCTCCGCTCTGGTTTCCTTTCTTTCTTTCCCAAGTTGTACTCACACAATTATGTGCTTGACCAGTCTGATAAAGCAGTATCCACGGAACTAGCAGAGAATTTCACCGCATCGTTTCCTCCTCCAATTTTCAGAAATGGTGATGATGGTTCTAATTTTAAGTCCGTTGTCCAATGTGTCCAACTGGAATCTTGGGTTTTACCCTACACTTGTGTGTAATCTTGGAGGAACAACTATTATCGCTAATCTCTCCGCTCGTATGTCAAACAGCATGCTTCTTTGCACACCTCCGATATGAGTTCAATACGTGCGATCATAAAGGGTATTGGGTGGTAATACAGGCGTTAAAGAGATGTCGTTCCGTTCGAGCAACATCCAGAGAAGGAGAATTAACAGTAAACTTTTCACATCAGATGATTTGCCTTCATCCAATCCTGCCGATTTGTGGAAAAACAAATCATGGAGCCGGGACACGTCAAATATTGCACGGGACGCTCACGCAAGTGGGCCTGCGTGAGGTACATGCAACACGTCAGCTCTTGAAATCAGGACCAGCTACTGCTCTCCCTGTCTCTCGTTCAAATTTATCTTGGGTTTCCCTACTCTATCTCTGTGTCTTCTCTCTCGCACCCACCCCGGCCCTTCCCCACACATGCGTACATCCCTGCAAACCCACGTACACACATGCAGGCACATACAGCAGATAATACATACACAACAATTAGAGATGTCTGCCCGTACGCATGCATGAACAGTCGTGCACTCACCCATCGACAATAGACCTCGTCTTCTGTCTGATGCGTCTGCCGTCTTAACAACCTTTGTCTTTCTCTCTCTCTGCTTTGGCTTTAATTTGCACGCACAAGCATATGATCGCTCATATACACACTCAGATGATCGACGGTTTTCTTTCATCTTCTTCGGTTTCTACTCTTACCCTTTGGTTAAAAAAAAGGATAGTTAATTACACATCCAACAATTAATTACCTGCTTGTATATCTCTTTCAGCGCATATAGAGGACGCATGCAATTTTAACTCTTATAGTAGCTCTGCACACGCACTCTCCCCATCCTCTCACTGGTTGTTAAGCTTTTCCATCTCTTGCAATGACGTCTTCTCAGCGCAATTTGTCCTTCCCCAAGTTTTCTTTTGCTGTGGTCATGGACGCTTTGTTTACTACATCTAATTTCTGCATGACTTTCGTACTTATGGTCTGATTTAAATCATGATACAGCAGAAGGAAAACGCTAGTTGAACTCTCCATGATGTACCCTCAACTTCTCTATGTTCACAGCATGCCATATACCTTGGATTAGCAACTCATGATGAGCTATCTCATTAAAGAGATGAGCATCACTATCTCGGCATCGCGGTGTACATATATACGATGGGGTCTATCTCAAAGGTGTAAGAATAGCTCTATCCAAATAGAGTAACTATGTTTGTAAGAAGTGTTCGATTTTGCCCTGAATTTGTTGTTTCTCCTCTGATGTCAGTGATACATGATGGCTCAAAACTGCCTTAGTTTCCGTTTACCTCTTGAATGCGTTGATATATTTTGATCATTTAATACCTCATGTTTCCCATTAGTTTTTTACCATACTAAAAAGTTTTGGGACACCTCACTCACTGGAAACTTTTGATTTTTTTTTTTTTACCAAAATCCTTTTAGACTTTGGTATAGTATGTATTAACATTTGTCAAGTTGAACCCCGATTGCACATTACCTAATACAGCCAGATATTTGCCAAGTAGTACTATAAACGGCTGGCTTGTGATAGGGAGGGAGAGGAGAGGAGTGGAGAGATTTTTTTCCTGCGTATCAAGAAGCCAGTTAGTTGACGTGGTCTTGGGCATTGATGAAATGGATTGAATACGTTCCTTTTAGATGATTTTTATCATAGTGGCTTTCCCCTACCCGAGATGCTTTGGACATGCATTTGCATTGAACAACTTGATCTCGTTCATGAGATATTTTTATGCGTATCAAGACGCGGTTAGTTCTAATGGTCTGAGTGTATTGATGATGACAGGTTGAATGTATGAAATTCTCAGATAATCTTTTGTCATAACGAATTTGCCTACCCGAGATGCTATGGTCATGCACTTGAATTGAACTACTTGCTTGTTCACTAGGATCTCGAAAGACAGAACCATCGAAATGACAACAATATTCATTTTCAAGATAAAAACGCAGCATTTCGCATATTCCTGGTTTCTCCTTCAAGTTGCCGTGTACAAACTCTTTCTTTGATGCTTGACCCTGGTCCATTTATTTCAGATTTATCTTCATTTTTCAGCAGGTCCTGCTCAGAATAGAAGTGCATGAACTTTCATGTGATAGTGCTGTTGAAGTGTATACTTGTCTTGTTCATAAATGTTATCCAATAGCTTGGGTCAATACTTTTGAGATCTGTTTCTTCACTTCTCCAGAACCATTGCATTTGATAAGATCTTTAACCTTCATTTTCTTTTTTCAATTTTCACATTATTGTATCGTCCTTTAAGCTAAATGTGATAGCTTCATGACTTATTTATGCATTTATATATAATCAGAAGAAGGTTAATAGAGCCAGGTGGTTGCTTAGAGGCAGAATGATTGCAATTCTAATGAAAAACCAAGTGCATTCCTCGGGAGGTACGTAGCAACATATTTCACGTTGAACTATACTCATGCTTGTTGTTCATTTTCCATACTATGAGGATGTCCCATTGACTTTCAGATGAGGGGGAAGAAGATCCTGCCGCTAGAAGAAATTAAACATGAACACTGTTTAACTAGACCAATTTTCTTTAGCTTTGCAAAATAAAGCTTCAATTGCAACCAATGATTACTTATCAAAACAAAAAAATTTCAACCAATGATTAACAAGTCATGACGACTAGTCGCCCAAAAATTAGAAAAACAGAAGGGGGGTTATTGTAAGCTTACTTTCATTAATATTGTCGTGGCTTAGAAACTAAGTTTCAATTTGGTAACGAGTTAACTTAAAGTTAACTCAAAATTAACTCAAAGTTAATTCAAAATGCAGTTTGGTAACAAAAAAAAGTTAACTCAAGTGAGTTAGATTAAAAGTGGGTCAGATGTGAGTTAACTCACATTTTTCAACCCACCTCTGGAGGTGAATTGGAGTTAACCTATTGAGTTGACTATCTTTTTATCCTGGCGGTACATAACATTAATTGCTACTTTCTCTTTTCAAGTCACTTTTTGATATGAAAATGGGTTAACTCACTTTATCTTGTCAAAGCAATCAAGAGAAAGTGGGTTAACTCACTCTAGTTAAACTAGATTAACTACACAAAAAAACAAACTAAAAAATGAGTTAACCCTATATAACTTTAGTCATGGGTTGGAGTTATCTCTAACCCAACCATTGCCAAACAGAAGCTAAAATTTCATGCATGGTGTTTTCTGTCATCTAGACTCTTAAATGTGACTGTAAATGGTCAGGCGCATATCTCAGCATGTAATGCAGGATGACTGACAGAAGATAGTAAATGTGCCATCGATCATGTAACATTTCTATGCCTGGATTTAGTAGGAAAACGGTTTTCTAACATCCATTGACATCCAAATTTGACACACCAATAAATATGCACTACAATCTCCTTCTTTATGAAATACTTTTTCACTTTTTGTTGTCAAATGATGATGTGGCAAGTTGTCATTCGTTGATGTCGAACTTTTTCTCTAAAATGGATGTTAGTAAACCAGTCCTCAGTTTGATATAGCTGGTCTTCAATGCCAAACACAAAACGGAGAACTTCTTCTGCATGATAGGCTACCTCTAAAGTAGCAAAAATCAAGGTTTTTGGTTCATCAAGAATACATTATCTTCATTATTATATATATTGCACCTTGTGATAAATACATCATTCACCCTCAAAGGTGCTGTCATTTTTTTTTGCTGCTGATCGAATTGAAGTATCAATTATCTAAGCTCATGTATTCTTTGTAATCTTCACAAGCAAGTATTACTTTATACTACATTCCTAATGCATGCTTCTAGAATCATACACTAGAGAGCTAGTTCGCTCTGGGTTAATTTACTGTTTATATTTCCTTCAGCAATAACCTTAGATGTTAAAGAAAATTAAGCAGGTCATGGTATATGCTTGGGTCTTACATTTGATAGTTCATCTACTGTTTTTATATAAGAGAGAAGTATTTTCTTCTCAAAATAACGCCTTAGAATTCACCCCAAAAAAAATCGTTAGATAGGCATAGTGGACTCTGGTCTCTGGATGTGTGGCGAGCCATATTTTGCCGGTTGTATAACAGGGCTCTGCATTCTGCAACGGAATATTTCCTGATTCACTTCTGATCAATGAACTCTGCAGGTTTGTGCTGTTGATATTAATTAATCTTGTTTTCTACGTCGGCTTTACACGTGGGTCTGAATATATAGTTTCTTTTCGAAATGGCTGTGTATATCAATATGATGATTTATATATGACTACCTTCGCAATCAATGGCTTATTTCTTTGATTATATTCATTTTTATCTTGTAATGGTTTCTAATTTTCAATCTATCAGACAGTGTAAATGGTATTATATTAGTCCATGAGATACTCTGATGTTTCCTCTTTCTTGGTTTGCCCAATGGATAAACAATAATTTGAGATCACAACAAGCTGATAAAATACCTAGTTTTGTTTTACAGTCTTCCAAACAAAATATTTTCCATTTGAAAATCAGAGAAGTAGATTGATTTTAAAAAATGATTATGGAATAAAAACAAAGTTCATTTACAACGGAGAAACAACATTTATGATGCATTAACACTTCCCCATTCATGAATGCTAGAGTTTATAAAAGTAGTAAACTTCTCGCTAACGCATGTTTTTTTTTACATCCATACTACAGACAGACACATACAGACTAGCGCATTCCTTTTCTGTAGGGTTTAAGGTCTTGGGATGGCAGAGACTAATCATGTGTTTCTCCCTATTTGTTGTCGTATGTGTTTCACCAACTTTTGTTGGCCACAGCGTCCACTCCGACTTGGAGACTCGGAAACTATAGTATATACTTGCCATTAAATTTCAGACTGCTAGATGTACACAGTGACAGCTAGGGGTGTCAAAAGTTTCATGGGATCCGAAAACCCAACACCGATTCAAAAATCAAATTAGATTCGGATCACATATTTTGACTGGGAATGACTCTTTTCTCCAGATTCGGGGCATGACCTCTCGATCTGATATTGTTATATAATTGGGTTTTATTTTGAGGTACCGAAAACCCGATGAAGGCAAGTTCCCATCTCGCAATGGCATTGCATAGTGTCTCAGTCCCACCATATGCATCTTGGCCTTCTGTGCTCTTTTGATAGGCGATGGATGGTGTCTCTATCTCATCCTTTTGACGATGGGGTAGTCATCTCTCCCGAGGAATGTACTTAATTTCCACTTAATTTTTCATCCTACTTATTCTTCTTTGATTTAGGTAGTGTTTGAGAATGGAGTTCCAATTATTGAACTCTCATTTTTTTCACTCTATTTTTCAAATAAAAATCAACTTCTCAAAAAGTAAATTTTGAGATAGAGGAGAGAAATAAAAGGGAGAAAGACATTTATTGTACCTTAGTCTCTAAGTACAGAAGGTTTCAAAAGTTATGAAGAGAGATCTTTGGAAGTGATTTAAGATTTTATAATAATGGCAATCTTCCAACTCACTCCCAAACAATATCTTAAGTTCCCCATATTTCCACTTTGTTTAGTTCTTACTCTTGATATTTGCGAGTAAAAAATATGAAGGCAGAGGGGGCATCAGAAGCTTTTCCTAGTGGAAAGCAACATAAAAAGTAGAGAGGGATTGCGAACATCGCCAACATGATGAATCAAACGTAGAAACCGACGAAACTCATTCCTACGGACTGAAAATACCAAATCTCATCCCTCTATCGACTAACAAGGATTGCATAGCCCAACTATTGATGGTGCTTTCATTCGTCCTTGTTTTATGAGAAGAAGCCAACTGTAGCACCATATTTCCTTTAACGATCACCCTTCGATCTTCTATTGTGATGTAATACGTAAAATTACGCAAGCTGCATTCTTTTTCCTAATTCTTCTCTTTTAAGTATTTATTCCAGGAAAACATGTCGTTGCTAGGACTTCTTGGGGAGGGGAAGTATGTGAACTTTATTTAATCTAATGGGCCTTTATCAGAACTTGGGGTACATTTCTAATGGGTCGTTTCTCCTTGTCAATCAGATGTTGGTTGTTTGTTCTTGTTGTTCTTTTGGTAAATCATTTTTTTTCCAGTTACATCTTTCATCTTTAGTGGCCCCTATAACTGTGAACGAAAGATGACTTCTCCTAGTTTCATCTTCTTTGTTACATTGGGGGAAAGACAAGGTAAGCTCTTATTCTTTATCTACTTTTTTCAGCATTTGCTTTTTTTAAGTTGTTCTTAGAATATATCATCAATCTATGTCCCCGTTTATAGGCAGGATGGACATTGGATGGGGCGTAGAAAGGGGAGGTTGGTGGTTCGAGTTCTAGTAGGGTGTTTATCTATGACTTGAGTCAATTTTTTTTTTAAAAAAATACCATCAATCTTACCAAGGACTGATCATAAGATAAGGGAACTATTGGAAAGAGATGTGTCCCAACTGTGAATGTGGAAAATGCAAATGAGCATGCTTCCTTATGATTTCAAGTCAGTTGCATTTCAGTAAATGAGCTCTTCAAAAATTTGTAGAAGCAGGAATTTATCAATTGCACAGCAATGAATAAGATATTAGGATGGTGATAAAGTTGGTCCACAAACCTGTAAGGCTCAAGATGAGTGCTTGAATGGAGGAAGGAGACGGTAAGTGAGTTCGTCATTATCGGGCCGATGCTGGGACAGGCCTATAAGAAGTCAATCTCGAGGTGATATTTTCGAGGTCAACCATCCGACGCTTAAGTTAATTAGGATTTCGACTTTTTGAGAGAAGCAAAGAGAATTTAGAGAAAGATAGAGTTGAGAACTAAAACCGAGAGGTCTCGTGCCCCCCCCCCCCCCTACCTGCGGCAATGTAGTTGCTACTAGATCTGACAATTGTGGACATGACATCCTTGAGATGTGCATAAAGTGCCATTGATCGGAGCTGATCATATGTACATAGGTCATCCCCTAGAATGTGCACTAGGTGGCCATGCCCTTAAACATACTTCTTGTGTGGTACTTAGCTATGAAAAGACCGAAAGTCTTAACGATGAGGCTGTTGGGCCGCAATGACTATTGGGCTCGGGTGGGACTTGACACATCAGATAAAAAGAGATTTTTTTAAAAAAGTTGTGGAACATCATGTGCTTGCTGTTCCGAGAACTTTTATTGTTAAGTTGTGTTGTCCATTTCAGAGGTTAATTGACTGTATTGGTGCCGTGGGTTTAATTCTTTGGGCAGGTTACAACATGTTTTCCTTTGAAAACTTTCTTTCTATTGATTCAGAAAGGTTGTCTAGTTTCCACATGGTTATTCTTGGTTGTGCATTCATTTGTTATTGTTTCACACACTTGACTCTTTTGGCTCAAATTTTACTTTTTCTTTTCTCAGGCTTGACTATGATAATGCTTGGGGCTTTAGAATTCTGCAAGTATAGCTAAAGACTGCTAAGAGATAGATCCTTTTCGATTTCTGTTTGTTGATTTGTTGCACTCGATCCAAGTCTTTTCATCCCTCTCAGGGCAAGACAAGGGAAAAGTGGAAGCATACTTTATGTCCACATAGTGAGCACATCTGCTAATATGCTCTTCACAAATTCTGGGATTCTGGAAATCATGAGGCAAGGAGGAATAGTAGAAGGTTGTGAAGTTCCAAGGGGGATGATGGATCTCCATCAATTCTCTTTTCATCATAACATGATGATGATTTAGCATCTTTATGAATGATGACTATTTAATTTGATGAGTGTATATGTATTTACAAACACATTATATAGTTGATGAGAAACACTTGATGTCCGGATGCAGTGGTGGATCTAGAATTTTTTTCAGTGAGAGAAACATATATATGCATATAAAAAATATTAACATCTAACATAAATAAAAATATTATCAAACTGATTTCATTTTTATTCTAAAAAAACTTCATAAAACAACCAATGTCTTTTTCCTTTGCTTCATAAAAAAATAGAAACTTGCCCTCAAGGTGTCTTCATATTTTGAAACTTTTGTATAATTTTTTCATTGTTGACACTATCAAACACTTCTCTCTCAATGTATGTAACCAAACAATCATTCAGCCATTCATCTCCCATACAATTGCACAAACTATTTTTTATAATATTCATTATAGAAAAAGTTATTTCCACTATTGCAGTTGCCACAAGCAAGATCAGAGTTAACTTCAAAGTAAGTATATATATCAATGGATATACAATATACTTCCTCGTATCAACTAATTTTTTATAAAAATCACCAATATTCCCTTTCAATTCTAAAAATTCATTATCCGAGCAAATATCCACAATATAATTTTGAAGTTGGGTTATCCAATGGCAAAAGCTCGATCCACCGCAGGAATTAGATAGAGAAATTGTGCGAATAAAATCAAATTTAATTTATCAAAAGTAGTAAATGAATCTCTTAGGGTGAATGATACCATTAAAAGAAGTAACTTTGTATTTGTCTATGTGAATCGATCATTAAGCTCTTGAAGTTGATGTCAATCACTTAATAAAATAAATGAACTCGAAAATGATATAAATTTGAAACCTTCTCCATTTTATGTCTTGATCATCCTTGAGGTAAAAATACATCATCCATATTCGGAATGACAACATTCAACTTCCCACGGAATAAATAAATTTCTTCAAGTAAAGAGTTACACCCATCATCTCTCATCAATTGCAGCTGTTGCTTGCATACTTTAATCAACATCATAGCATTCACAATATCTTGATCACATCTTAGGAGTGTCTGAGATAATTTATTTGTAATTCATAAAATATGTTTTCATTAAATACAAGTTGAAAATAAATTCAAAAGATTGCATTGAATTCAATAAAGTATGTGCTTTGGCTCTTTACTCTGAACTAACATCATCTTCTTTAATAATCTCAAGAACATCGATTATAGAGAAAAACATGCTGATCAAACTAAGTAATGTGCCATAATGTGATCTCCAATGAGTTTCGCCTACTCTTTTAAGTGTTACTTGATTCAATCCATATATAGTTACTAGAAATTTCACAACTTTCTAATGCTTCAACAACATTATGCAGCTGACTTTCTCGAAGAATATCTTGATGTTTACAAAAAAAACTCCAACCACATTTAATAAACTAACAACCAAGTTATAAATTAAGGCAATTTTAACTTTTTTTTTTGCAACGGCTACAAGTATCAACTGAAACTGGTGAGCAAAACAATAAATATAAAAAAGCACATTGATTCTCTTTCAAGATTAGATTTTTAAAGCCATTGAACTCTCCTTGCATATATATTACTAGCACCATCATAACTTTGTCCACGTACTCTTAATAAACTCAATCCATATTTTGTGAATAAAAAGTCTAGAGCCTTTTTAAACGATATTGCAGTAATATCAAAAATATGAACAAGATTAAGAAAATACTCAATTATATGTCATTTCTTGTCTACATAATGTAAAACGAGAGACATTTGCTTTTTAACTGAAATATCATGAAATTCATCAATCAAAATAGCAATAAAATCACCATCAAGATCTTCAATGATTGTTTTGGTAGTCTCACTCGCAGCAGCATTTACAATATCTTTTAAAATATTAGGTGCTATTAACTTGAGATTTCCACAAACATTTTGTAACATCTTATCAATGACTTCATTATTGTCTACAAGAAATTGAAGAAGCTCAAGAAAATTTCCTTGATTACTTGAATTCTTTGATTCATTGTGGCCACGAAAAGTCAACATTTGCCCTATGAGAAATCAGATATAATCAATAATCATTGTTAAATGATTTCGATAGCTTAATCAATATTCTCTTTTAGCTATTTTTGATTCATTAATGCTTCACATTTCCTCCAAGTTTTATTATGAGCATTGTTTTGGCCTCCAATATGGGTTTGCAATCTTTTATTTTTTTTCAATTTGTAAATCCTTCTGTGGTAAATGTATCACCACCAGTGCCACCACCATTCTCTCCAAATTCAGGTTTCATGAGATAACAACACAGACAAAAAGACAGCATTTTTTGAGACATTATACTCTAGCCAACTACCAAGCTCATTGAACCAACTAGGATTAAAATGGCGAGTATTTCCAATTTTTCTTTGAGGAAAATTATGCTATCGCGACTGACAAGGACCTCTTTTCATATAAGCCCTTCGAATTACATCCCAATCATCAAGGTGATATTCCAAAATTATTTTCCATCTAGCAAGATTTATTGGAGATTTTTTAAATCTATTTCTAGACACTTTTTTTGCTATCCAAAGATACATCTATATGATTTTTAGATGAAGAAGATTATTCTTTTACTTAGCTTTCTTTTAAAATATTTTTCTATGTCCAAAATACCTAAAAGAAAATATGAACAAATTTATCATAATAAAATTTAACGAAAGAGATTTCTCCAATCACATACTCACAAGCCACCTAAATATTAAGAATATAAATAAACATTATCCACCTCATTCTATAGATAGAGTCATAGAGAAGGCACAACATTTTTGAATCATAATCTCAAACATAAACTTAGAAAGATGAACCAAATTAAAGCCCCAAAAAACACCACTTACATAAAAAAAAAAAAATCAAAACATCACACTTACACATTCCAATTAGACCTAAAAAATCCAAAATTTTCAAACCCAAATCTTATGGATAGACAAACAACAACTATATTAAGTAGAAAATTATAGCATTAAATAAGATTTCTTCTCAGCAAGAGATGGGGAAAAGGAAGTGAACGACAGAAGGGAAGGAAGAAGAAAAAAAAAAGGGAAGATGATGGAAAGTGGGCGAGGGGTTACGAGTGTATGTTTGAGACTTGAGAGAGTGGGACTCGGTCGCAGGAAGGAGGGATCTATCTTTGGAAGGCAAAGCATTGTAAATGTAGTGAGGTATATTGAAAATTTTCCAAATATCAGTGGGGGCTGTAGATCCGCCTCTATCTTGATGATCCATATATATGGACAATCATGGACTATTCTGTAGAGAATGGAGTGAGCATTTAGTGTTTGAGGTTGATTGATATTTTAGTTCTATCTTTTTGGACTTAGTGTTGTTTGATAGTTGTATTGAAAAAATTAAGTTGATTTTCATCAATAGAGTCTTGCACTTAGCGGCATTGAGTTGCAAGATAATTATCTATATTAGCAACAGCTAAATCAAAATCCAGTTTCCCAATTCTTTAAGGGTATTTTATTTATTCTATATTGAAGTTGGTTTCCAATACTAATCATGTTAGCATCTTGCATGTTTTTTACCTTCATGGCACGAGGGATGAACATAGTCTGATTTGGTTCGGTTCAAGGTCAATTTTCAAGTCGAATGGAATCAAATAGAATTAATTTTAGAACTAAACAAAACTAAAATCCATATGAACCCAACCAAGCCGAACCACATTAATTTGGTTCATAGTTTGATCTTTTGACTAAAATTAGAAATGACTTTTCCTTATTAGTGAAATTACATACCATCAAATCTTACACAATATCAATAACAAATAGAGCCAATATAAAACTTGAAAGTTCTAGAAAAAAAATTATATATCTTAGTAAACAATGAAGAAGAATACTATCTAAAGAGGGGCAGTCCTGGGCCTTAGAGGATCAATTGTCCATTGAGGAGTAGACAATGGGGGAATCTTGTAGTCGTCGGTGGTCTCCCCTTCCTGCAAGACGAAAGGTAAGGTCAGGGAGGGTTGATGGAATGTTCCCTGAGGGTACCTCTTCGATGCTCAAGTCAAAGATAGAATGGTCGCAAGGAGCAGGCCACTCAGATGGCTCAAGACTTCTCTTCACCAAAGAAAACTAACTCTCTCAGTGGTGTTCTGAGCTTACCTGTAACGGCCCTGGACATTCATACCCAATAAGGATCCATATCCAGATCCGTCTCCCACGATCGGACCGAAGTCTCGCAAGGGATATCACAACCATACGTCCAGTACGAATATAAAAGACCACATTGCAGTATATAACACAGGAAAGTACAAGTGTATATAACTGTAAATCACAATGTACAATAGTCCACAATTACAATATTACATGTCCAAATAAAGAGTACAACTACCTGGGGCATATCCCGAGGGAGCACAAGCTCAAATGACTCAACTACTCTACTGCTGGTGGTACAAGTCTGCACTACTATGAGTAACCACGTCAAAATCGGCCAACACTTGAAACAGACTGTAAGGGAGTGAGCCTCAACACGTCACTAGCTCAGTAGGGACCTCCCACAAAGAAACGCAACTACACAAGAGACCTCAACCCCAAAGGGTCTCATTGGCAACACCGGCAACCGAAACATAACATGCACACACAAGCATGTTAAACTACAACTAATCATAATCACACAAGCTAAACCTCGGTCCTTGAAAAGTAAAGGGAAACACAAGACTAGCTTAACACCGCTAGTCCACCCTTCAACTAAAACACCTCAACCACAAGCCCTGCCTAGGCTACGGTCTCACAGGCTAACCACACACACGAAGCATCGGGATTGGCGACAACCAGCCAACACCCGCAAACCACATCGTAATCGGAAACCAATCTATTTAACACGTGGAGAGTCACACCACAAGACCTCCACAGTACGCACGGTCTCACCTCAACACCAGCTGAGGTCGGAATCACGTACCACAACACAACTCTACCCACAAGGGGTACATGTATCTGCTACCACGAGGTACAACACTAAACCACAGAACCGTGCCACCACCAGGGCACACCATAACAGTTATCGGTTTCACGGTTATAACCTTAACCAGCGGTTCACACACAAACCACAAACAGTGGTCAAACACGAGTCGGTACAGAGACGACGCCACCACACGGGAACGGACTACTGGTTCATGACGCCAGTATCCAACCCGGATAACAAAGCACAAGAACTACCTCTTAGTCTCGCAGTCACAGACGGAAGGTCCAACTGCCGTTCCACAACAACAAAGCCAAGAACAGTGGAGTCTAACTAACCACCACAACCTGCAGGTCACACACCCCCCAAGCCCAAGTCTGACACCTTTAGGGACTCCGGCCGAGAACCCTAAAGTGAGGCATTGGAAACAGGACTAGCTGGGGACCAGTACGTCTACTGGTGTCCGTAACCCCAACCACGAGCACGCTACAAACGGTCGCACACCCACAAACACAAGCCGTTGTCCCCATCGTCTTTCCCCTCAGCTAGACGTACTACTCTAATGCAAGAGGAGGGTGTCCAGGAAGACGACACAGACCTCGACGATACTCCGGTACCAAAACAAGTCCTAAGCACCCGGTGCTAGGGTAACCGACTAAAGGTATTCCAGAATAGGCACCGGACCACCAGACTCGGTAAGCACACAAACCACAATATACGATTCTGTATCATAAACCACGGTATACAAGTGTCGAGCTTAGCTTGTCAACGGTCACCATGTGACCTCCAAGCCAACCAACGCCGACACATACACAAACCACAATATACATACTTGTATAACCTTGCATGTTATTGGTCACCCCCCGTTGGCGGATCTCCTCGGTCAAGCCCGTTAAACCGATAACGTACTTGATCCGAGTCCGCCTCCCGCGAACGGGTCGAAGCCTCGCAAGGGATACCAACCACAGTCCGTGTAAATATAAAGGAACCACCACATTTTATATATTTCACAAGTTTACATAGCCAAATTTTCACAAAAAACTAAAAAGAAGTACAAGAGCCTGGGGCATACCCCGAGGTACAACTGAAGAAAGTAAACAACTACAAAACTACACTGCTGAGCTACTCTGCTGGAGGTGCTGACCCTGCACCGCTACGACGCGGCCCGGAACTGGACGTCGGACGAGAGACGTCCTCCTCGCTCTCACCTGTGGGGGTAGGGGTGAGCCTCTCTAGTCACTGGCTCAGTAGAGAACTCCCCCAAAACCGAGCGAAACAACACACACAGAGTACATAGTAACACACCAACAATTATATACAGCTAAGCAGGTAAGTAAAGCTGTAAAAGTACTCACCGTCTGCCAACTACGAGAAACAACAGTAATAATTAAACGGCAAACCAGTACAGGTGTACAAGCTAAAGTAGAGACAGCCAACACGAGCCACGTGAACTGGTTCGCGACACCAGAAACTGACTCGGACAACTAACACAGGTCTACCTCTCAGTCTCGCAGCCACGGACGAAAGGTCCAGCTGCCGCTCCACGTAAAAAGGTCAAGCAACTGTGAGACCAACTAACCACCACAACCTGCAGACCACACGGTCACAGGCCCATGCCTGGCACCTCCAGAGACCCTGGCCTGGGCTCGCTAGAGTGAGGCACTGGAAAAGGACTAGCTGGGGACCAGTGTCGACTACTGGTGTCCGTACCCCCAACTACGAGCGCGCTACAAGTGACTAAAACAAACTCAAGTGTCACTGTCCCACTGTCGTCTTTCCCTCAGCCGGACGTACAACTCTAACACAAGAGTGAGGGTGTCCAGGTCAGACGACACAGACCTCGACGGTACAGCACAAGTACCGGGACAAAGCCCCGAGCTAATAGCCTGGCTCACAAAGAACCTGGGGCACCCAACTGAAGAGGTAACCACGGTAGGCGTCGTACTACTCGCCACGTACACAGAACCACGTGCACGTCACACACAAACCACGTGAAACTTCACGTAAACCACAAGTAACCACTGGTCCACTACACGTGAACCCAACTGACTCGCGTGCACAACGCGCAGTCACCGAAGTAAACAACTAACAGCATACCTTGTATGCTAAACACGTAAACCAAGTGCACCTCATGCGTTAACACACATGCATTATCGATAATTATTGTACTTAGTCATTTCTGCTCAAATAGAAGTAGGCGGCCACATCGATTGCCGCTTACTGGAGTCAACGGCAAGGTTTCTGGCCGTTAACCTCCTGGCTGAGGATCTTGGCGGCAAGCGATGTTGACGCCAAGTTCTCCGGCCATAAACCCTGCAGAAACCCTAATCCGGCCCTGCGGGTTTTCTAACTGTTCTAACTACTGAAAAACATGCAAATGCAATTCCTTTAGCATACTAGAACCCATACACCCGTTATAACATGATTCGTACAGTAAACTACTCAACCACCCATTATCTCGCTTGGTGCAACTCTATCCAAACATGGATTATCATGCTGGTTCAAGTGGTTATGATGTGCTTTAATGTTTCTACGGAGCTAAACGGGTTCGTCCCCTACCTCAGAATGCGTTAGAATCTCCTGCAATCCCCCGGTTCCGCCGAGCCTCCGCGAGCTCCCACGTGAATTGCACCACGCGCGACGTTTCCTCGCGTAATTCAGCGATGCCGCGCGTTCTACGATCGTCCAACTACTCCTCGGCACCTTTTGAAGCTTTAGAAACTCTGGGGCGCGAAGCTGGGGCAAGAGGGGAAGAGAGTGAGCTGAGAGAACAACCCTCGGGTGAGCCTATAACCTGTTGACTGACAGGTTGGCGTCAACCCCTATGCCGCCAATAAGCACCGCCAGTCTAAACGTCCACATATACTGCCGCTAAGTTCAAGAAGTCAACGTCCATGAACCTGGACGCCAAAAGTCAACGGCCACACCCTGGCCGCCAACTCCAACAGAACAGCAGCTGGTTCTGTTTTATTTCAGAACCCACCCTACTCTTCACCTGCTCAACCCACAATCACACCATGCATTCCACACACCCAACTCACACTGGCCTCACAAGACCGCCACAACCACAACACACACGATCCGCATGGATCCGAAAAGCACGCGACGTTTACAACCCCGTGACCTCCTTGGCAACTCATACTACATAACACATTAACCGCAATTCACGTATCATATACATGAACATGCTTAATATAAATTATAAGCACACCAACAACATATACATCCTTACCAGATTAACTGCCTCAAATTATATTTAGCGATAATCACAAAGCTTGGGCTAAGTTCACACTAGAACCTCACCGCCCAGCTAACACAACTCAGCCACGGGACCTGAAACGCGTCCAACACAGACGATGAATTGCGTCGATCGGTTTGGACGCCATTCCAAACCTTGTCGCGACAGAGCCAAACACCGCGACCAGGTCACGTCGGCCCTTTCAGACGCTATCCAAAAGGCTGTCGCGATAGGCCTTAGTGACGTGATGAAGTCGCGTCAGCCCGACACGACACCACCAGACCCAAGCCAGTCAAACCACCTAGTCACGTCCAAACTTGTCGCTGCGTTTAACGCTAACGTGATAGACCACAAGGTCATGACTAGACAACCGACTTACCAAACCATCGGAAAATAGAACGCGTCGACGCGATGCGACGCATTCAACGAATCGCGGCAGGGACACCCGCCGCGACTCTCCAGTTCGTCTGTGACATCAATTCACAGACCGAACCCACACTCCCACATGGGAGACCCGCACATAGCTGACCAAACTTCAAATCAAGCAGTAAACACATTTCCAAACATAGCACACCACACCACACATGTTCCAACCCTTAGTCCCAATCCAAGCATGCTTTAAAACAGTAACACAAGGCAGGAAGTCTCCCTACCAGCTGGAAGACGCCAAAACCTCCTCGACGATGGCGCACCAACACGCTTCAAGCGTCGTCCTCCTCGCGCGTTCCCGCGCCGCACGGACCGCCAGAAGCCGAAATCGCCGGAACTCCTCACCGAAGAAGCTTCACAGCATCTCCCCTGCGCCGGACAGAGCATCCTCTACTCTGTCTGGCCGAAATGAAGCTTTTAGCACTCTAATCGAAATCGCGTCCAAGGCAGAAGCCGCGTTTAAAGCTTTTAAACGTGTCCCCCTGTCCGACGCCAAACGGAAACTTGTGCCACGTGTCACAGAGGCGGTTCCTGGAATCGCGTTCGGCACGCCGACGCGTTCATATCGCGTCGCCTTCCTCCGCCGCGATTCCAAACAGTGAACCAGTAGTGCAAATGGGCTGGCATAACTGGCCCACACTGCTCACCCTATGCACATAAACCACACAAACAACCCGTTGACCTTCTCTTGGTCAA
Organism: Colocasia esculenta; assembly: GCA_014218235.1. Classification (NCBI taxonomy): domain Eukaryota; kingdom Viridiplantae; phylum Streptophyta; class Magnoliopsida; order Alismatales; family Araceae; genus Colocasia; species Colocasia esculenta. The sequence goes on along the minus strand of CM024765.1, from coordinate 95,896,320 downwards.
GAGCACCACATGTAGACCCGATAAACCCGGATCCGAATGACCATACTATTACATTACCTCTCTTTTTGGGATCCACCTAGTGTTATATAGGAATGCACCCTCTCAAATTGGCCCACATGCTTCGTGGGGTGAGCCAAGGGAGACACGAGGGCGGCAGTGACAAACGTATTTATACAAGGCACTTGAAGCAGGGAGCGTTGTCTCTCACGAGGGCCCAGGTGCAATGATGCTTAATGATGCACCATTTTGGTGTAAGGCTAGGGCCATTAGACAGCTTCCTTCACCTCCAACAGAGCCCTCGAGTAGGGCAGTGCCAATGGACGTGCCCACAAGCTATGAGGTTACTAGTAGCATCAGGTGGTCGGATCTCTAGCCCCTAGTTTCTAAGTTCTACATGCTGCCCTCTTACCACCTCGCGCGTCCATCTACAAGGAAGTTGAGAATGGTGCCCCGGGCAGGTGCGATCTATATGTATTAGTTGGCCTTTGAGTTGGGCTTCTGTCTCCCTGTGCATCTCATTGTCTCTTCCCTTCTCAATCACTATGGGGTGGCACCGGTGCAGCTGTTTTCCAACTCGTATCTTTTCATCTACGCTTTTCTAACAGCCTATAAGAGGGCGGGGGTGCGTCCGCGAGTGTCGGTCTTCTCATACTTTTTCAAGTTGCGCTAGAACCAGCAAGCCAGAGAAGGGTATTTTGTCCTCCAGTCCCATAAGGGGCATAGCTTCCTTCACCTCTAGACGTGGTCTTCCTCCCACAAAGGGTGGAAGAAACACTACTTCTAGGTGGTCCGACATCAGGATGCTCTGGAGTGGCCCTTCATTGCGTCCCCCATCTTCACCAACATCTCCGATGATGTGTTGCTGGTGGATGACGTAAGGCACGAGATTGAGATCCTTCAGGCATTGTCCGAGAGTGTTGATGCCTAGGTGACCGACCATAACCTAGTAGTCTACACAGCCACCCCTCCCAAACCGTAAGGTAATGAGGGAGTGGAAGCTCTTGCTTGCTGCAACATCATTCTTTTCCTTGTTTTTCCTAATCCAAGGTTGCTTCAAAATCTTCAAGTGGGCCAGTGATTCTCGTCCTCGCAGCACCAGCTCCTGTGCCTCTGGTGCCTATGTCACCTGCTCCAACAGCAGCTCTTAAGGCATCTGAGGAGGACCTTGAGGAGGTGTAGCCGGTTCGTCGGTGTTCCCGTGCCATGGAGAGTGAAAAATAGCCCACCACTAGGGGACCTTCGACGGAGAGAGCTGCGAGCCATCGTCCCAATGGGGATCCCCTTATGCTTTCTGCTATGCGGCTGTTGGATCAAAAGTGTTGACATGGGGCAAAGCGAAAGGCTCCTCCTACTACTACTACTCCAGCGAAGAAGGCGGCTGAGTCTGCTCCTCCGACGGTGTTAGGCATCCCCATGTCCTCGATTGCGAAGGGGTCAGCTGTCGTGGTTCCGTCTTTCAGGCACAGCTGTGGTGACGGTGGGCCAAGGGGTATCAGCATCTTCCCCAGCAATACTTGAAGCATCAGACCTAGCACCGCTGTCTGTTTTGCCTGCATCCCAACACGCGAGTTCATCCACTCCTCCGCCTCATGTCAGGCCAGGCGTCGGCACTTCTTCGAGTTGGGGGCTAGTAATTTTGAGCAAGCTGTTGGAGGAGGATGGGATCAAGGCTTTATTCATCGCCAATACTGATTGGGATCGACTTTGGGATATGGCACTCCTCGCTTAGGCTATAGAGAGGCTACTCGAATCTCTACTAGACATGGTTGATGCCTAGCACCGCATGAAGAATCTGGAGGCACGGCAGATTGGAGCAACAAAGAGCAGGCCTCGTGGGAGAGGAAGCACCAAGCAGTGTCTCGGGAGGTATCCTCTCTCGAGCAGAGGGTTCGGTCCCTCCAAACCAAACTGGTAGCCAATCAGCGAAAGGTGGCAGAGCTCGAAGATGCCCTGGACCAAGAGAAATGTCTGTCAGCAATCAAGGCCGCGAGGGCCAAGCAAGAGGAGGAGCTCCCCAATTGGAGGTAGCTCGAGCGAGGACCTTGGCCGATAGTTAGTTGGGTTGAAGCAGTCCTATGGGGGTCCAATTGTGGACGTTGGAGGAGCCGGTCTGTGAGTTGTTGTGGGCCGTTGAATGAGCGGTGGCCTCCTTCAAGGAGACAGAGGAGTATCACCAGGAGGTGGTTAAAGCTTTCCTCGAGCTCTATCAAGGGGGTGTTGATTGAGGCATGAGGAAGGGCTTTGCACAGAGCAACGCCCGAGCCAACGAGCAGCCCAGAGTCAAGTCTTCGTCAAGCTATCATTCGACCCATCCCCATGATATGATTGGGACAACGAGATGGAGACACCTCGTCCTTCCCCAACGCGCTCTGTCCACCCCCTCCCCCTCCCCCGGTCTTGACCTCGACGTTACAAGAGAGTCGTGCTGCCTCCAACCACTATGATGGAGGGTCAGAGAGTCAAGGAAGCTCCCTTACTTAAGGGTTAGGTGCCTGACGTGGCGCTTCTCCCAGAGATGGAAGGTCAGTAGCAGGCCCCAAAGGGCGGGGAGATGAGCGACGTCACTTAGCATTCTTCCTAGTTCTCCTTTTCATGTATTTATTTTATTTTGTCTCTCTATTTTCGTTTATATATAATTAAATAGAGTCACGAATAGAGAAAACGTGTATGCTTTCAATTGATATATCTCTGTGGCAAAGTCAATGAAGTGTGTTGTTCTCTCTCAAAGATTCGCGTTCGTAGATTGTGCCCATGTTTTCACATCACTATAATTATGATGTAACATCTAGTGCTCGCAATTTTCAGGACATATGTGAATTCTAGGGCAATTCTCCTCGAAGATCTCAATGATCATTATCCCGAAGGGGGAGGCCTAACCTTCCCATTCAACTCCTATGCCTATAAATAGGTCTTGAGGTTGTTGGGGACGACAGGTATCTCTCTTGGCGGGAGCGTGTTTCCAAAGGTGTAGCTTTTCGGGGTTTGTAGTCTGCAAACAGGCTCCCAGGGCCACCGTAGTAAGAGGAGCCGCACCACCCACTGGGAGCTTCCCCTCGCCTTTGCTTAAGTTCCACTCGTCGCAGTTGTAGAGATGGGATCAGAGATCAACGACGATGACGAGGGCGCTCCGCTACCAGCTGATTGACCAATGGCTTGGTAAGATGGGGGACATAAGGGGGGAGGCTTGGTACAACAGGGGACGGAAGGTGCAGAAGTCATTACTATAAGGACACTCCACACAGTGCAGTAGTTGATGGTGGCAGAGATTACGAGGGGGTCGTTATGAGGGAAGATTACCCCTCAGAGGTACTCTTCGGAGAAGACCGGCTCCTGCTTTCTCTGCTCCTGAGGGTCTAGGCTCCTTATGTCTTGCTCCTGACTGGCTCGTTGAGGTTACCGCATCCTCCCCTGCCGGGTGTCTCCTCCCCAAGTCAGTTCACCCGCAACAACATTAATGTGGATGCCACAGAGACAATTGTCAATTTCATTGGGGGCCTAGCCTGGGGAGTGGGGAGTGGTTGGCAAGATGGTGGTCAAGACGTCCGTCATGAATGAGAGCCTCGATCTTGTCCTAGAGGTGGTAGAAGCCATCTATGATTGCAATGGAAGTGGTCGTATTTGTCTTTGTTGCACCTCCACTGAGGGGTCTTCATGGTCTCTGGTCACTGGAGGAGGTCCTTCCCCCCTAATTTCCTAGTAAATCTTGATAAACAAATGTAGCTAGAGGAGTGTACCTTTTGAACTTCCTCGAAGACTCCTGATGACATGCCTTGAAGTTCTTCTTCTTCTTGGACTTGGGGGGCTAGTCAGAGGGGCGCTTCTTGCCCTCTGCCCTCCCCCTCTCGGCACTACTTTGGCACGCGGAGTGGATCTCATCGTATTCTATGTACCGCAGTACGTACTAGGGTCAAGAGGTTGGTGATGGTCGTTGGAGGCTTCAAGACCTACTCACGTTGATGGTCCTTATTCCTCATACCGATGATGAGGGCGTTGACAACCAAGACGTCATCGAGGTGAGGAATCCAAAGGACCTCTATTTGAAAGTGGCATGCAAAGTCCCATAGCCTCTAACTCGGGGCTTGCCTCATGGAGAAATGGTCGGTTGTTGTTCTAGGGGGACCAATCCCAGTGAAGCTCTCCTTGAATAGTGTTGCAAGCTAACGGAAAGCTAGAGATGCTCCCAGGGGGCAGGGATCGAAACTACGCCAGCACACTCTATGCCAAGGTGGTCACAAAGGCATGGCATTTGATGGCATCGAGGGCCCTCTGGAGCGACATCTGCACCTCGAAGTGGTGCAGGCAGTCTGCGAGGTCCCCTCCCCTAGCATACTACTTCAATACGAGAAGTTGAAGCCTTGACGAGAGGGGGGTGTCTAGAACTTCTTGGGTAGAGGACTCCTCCTTGCCGGCAGGGTAGGACTTACACTCACCCTGTAGGGATTTGAGCTAGAGTTACTACTCTGCAACCCTCCACTCGAAACTCTAGAGGTGAGTCGATAGCTCGTCATTGGAGTGTGAGAGGGCGGCGGTGTGTCCTCCTTGGAGGGGCTCTTGTGGGTATCCTTTCCTCCCCAGCGTCGGTTGGGCCTGTGACTTCTGCTGGAAATCGACTTGGGGCATCACATGTGCAGTGGAAGTAAAACAAAACAATATTGATTTCCATCCAAGTACTTGATCGGGCTATGATGTATTGTGCACGTAAACATACATACGAACAATGTGTGAGACGATCTCACCCAGGGGAGATCGTATATTCCTGAAGTGCAAAACTAGTCCTTGGTTTGAAGGAGCTCTGACAATACTCCCTCTAGCGGTATCCACACAGTGGATGATCGGCGATGATGATGACTCCTCCTTCGCCGGTGGTGCCACTCCTCCACGTGTGCAATGCCACGCAACGGCCAACAGCAGCAAGTAGCAACAACAACAAAGGGGGGGAGGCCCTCCTAGTTCTCCTCTTACCTAGGGAGAGCACTGGAGGGAGAGATGGGAAGGAGGAAGAAGAAAGAGGCTCCTCTCAATATCTAACCTATGAACTTTATAGAGAGCCTATGAGACACCTCAATAGGGACATCTCATCATGTCATGATGACAAGAGATACCTCGCAGGGACACCTCATCCTATCATGATGGCAAGGGACACCTCGCAGGGACAACTCATTTTGTCATGATGACAGAGGACATCTCGTAGGGACACATCATCAAGTTATCATGACAAGTGACACCTCGTATGGACACCTCGTCAAGTAATGATGACAAGGGACACCTCGTAGGGACACCTCGTTAAGTAATCATAACAAATGACACCTCGTAGGAACATATCGTCAAGTAATAATGACAAGTGACACCTCACAAGGACACCTCGTCAAGTAATGATGACAAGTGACACCTCACAGGGACAAGTGTCACACACTTGTCAATATGCAATGATTATAATCATTATAAGGGGTTGAGGTGGCATAATGAGGTGGCTAATCCATAAATACCCCCTTTTAATGGATCCTAGTCTAGGCTTATTAGGTCTTACCCCATAGATCCATAATGGGTTAAATAAGATTTATTGAATAACTTTTATCCAATCCTCTATTTATCGTGTATCCACCTAATGTGTGTGACCGTCTAGGCCCAACATCGAGCTGGCCGTAAGTTGCACCCGTCAGAACTCCTTCTGACTTAGTGAATTATTATCTCATAATAATTCACTCAACTCATCGATTATGAACATATTATGCCACTATGACATAATCCCCAAACGATACGAGTGATCAAATCTATTGGACCTGTCTGTCCACAGTTATCGTGTACCTGTAGTCCTCGTCCATCTATTATCCCAGAGACCGTATATTAGGCATGGTATTGTCAGGCCTATATGAAATCTGTTAAAGTCAAACTCTTACCGGATTCTTCTGGAGAACTCCTTCTCTCTAAATCCGATCGATCGTGGCCAGAGATTTGCCTAAGTAAGACAATATGAGATATTCCTCTCACGATACCGAGAGTGGATGATCCTCTATTGACACGCAATTGTCTTCATAAGGTTGGCTACCATTTCCAATGACTGGCTATACTAGAACTGGAACATCCAGACCTATAAATCCAGTATCAAAGAATGAAGTACTCAAACAAGACATCTTTAGTGTCTCAAGTTTAAGGACCAGTTACACAACTAAGAATATTTAGGATCTATGTTTAAAGAGAATCGACATCATTATCATGATCTCATCATGATCCAATTCCCATTGCACAAACCCATGGACATCACATTATACATACGCATGGAATACATAGTGAGAAAATACCATTATAATATTACCAAAAGAGATTGTACATAATTACAAGTGTCATCACTCACGTGAATTGGCTTGCAGGGCACGGTTCTATAACTAGCAATCTCCCACTTGACCTAAAACCAATCACCTACATGTTTGATCCCTATCAGACCTCGGTGTCGCTCAAAAACAATTTGAGTTAGTGGCTTTGTCAATGGATCCACAATGTTATCGTCGGATGAAATTCTTTCTACAGCTACATCACCACGAGTCACGATCTCTCTTATCAAGTGGAACCTCCTTAGAACATGCTTCGATTTCTGGTTAGACCTGGGTTCCCTTGCTTGAGCAATCGCCCTGTTATTGTCGCAAAATAATGAAATTGGCTCTCCATGGCCAGACACCACTCCTAAATCTGCGATGAACTTTTTCATTCAGATAGCTTCCTTTGCTGCTTTTGAAGTAGCATGTACTCCGCCTCAGTAGTTGAGTCAGCAGCAGTATCTTGCTTGGAACTCTTCTAGCTTACTACTGCTCCATTCAGGTAAAAACATACCCTAAGTTAGACTTGCGATCATTAATATCAGACTAGAAACTTGAGTCTGTGTAGTCTTCAACCTTGAGCTACCTCCTCCATATCTAGTAAAAGATCCTTAGTCCTTCTTAAGTACTTAAGGATACACTTTATTGCCTTCCAGTGTTCCAACCTGGATCTGCCTGATACCTGCTCGTAACACTTAGAGCATGCGCTATATCAGGTCTAGTACTTAATATTGCATACATGATAGATCCTATAGCAGATGCATAAGGTATATTATCCATGTATGCCCTTTCTTCTAGAGTCTTTGGGGACATACTCTTAGAAAGAGAAATTTCATGTCTCAATGGTATGAGACCTCTTTTGGAATTTTTCATGCCAAATCTTTTGACTATGGTGTCTATGTACATGGACTGGGACAAGCCAAGCATCCTCTTAGATCTATCTCTATAGATCCGAATCCCCAAAATATAGGATGCTTCCCCTAAATCCTTCATAGAAAAGTTATTTGATAACCAAGTTTTAACTGTGGATAGCATTCTAACATCAAGTGATGCTGGGCGCCCGGGCGCCCGCTGGCGCACACTGCATTGGGCACTACCTAGCGCCCAACATCGCTCGGGCGCCCCAATGCAGGGTGCGCCAGCCGGGTGCCCGAGCAAATCATTTGCCCGGGCGCCCGGGTATTAAGTTATTTCCCTTCTAACATCATTCTCAATGATGAGGATGTCATTCACATACAACACCAAAAAAATGATAACACTCACACTTACCTTCATGTATACACAAGGCTCATCTTCATTCTTAACGAAGTCATAACATTTGATTACCTCATCAAACCTTATGTTCCAACTTCGGAAAGCTTGCTTTAGTCCATAAATGGACTTAAGCAACTTGCACATCTTATCTGGACTTTTCTCGGAAACGTATCCCTCAGGCTGTATCATATACACCCCTTCCTCGAGGATGCCATTGAGGAATGAGGTTTTTACATCCATCTTCCAGATCTCATAGTCATGGTATGTTGCAATGGCCAATAATTAAAATTTTGATAGATTTTAGCATGACGACGAGTGAGAAGGTTTCGTCATAGTCAACATCTTGCCTTTGACGATATCCTTTTGCCATAAGCCTTGACTTAAAGGTCTCTACCTTTCCATCTACTCCAATCTTCTTCTTGAATATCCATTTGCACCCAATGGGTACAATACCCTCAGGTGCATCAACTAGGTTCCAAACCTTGTTGGAGTACATGGAATCCATCTCAAAATTCATGGCCTCTTGCCATTTCTTGGAGTCTATGCTCGTAATAGCCTCCTCGTAGGTTTGAGGATCAATATCCTCAGAGTCCTGTCTCTTGATATGTCCTACATATTCTTCAGGAGGTATAGGAACTCTACTTGACCTACGCAAAATTGGATTTTATGTGATAGGTACCTGAACAGACTCTTCTTGCAGAATGGTGCTTGAGCTAGGTTCTCCAACCTCACTCAATTCTATCATACTCCCACTATTTTCACCAAGTATAGGTTCCTTCTCAAGAAACACTGCTCTCTTGGCAAGAAAGACATTTTATAGAAGTAATACCCACAAGTTTCTTTGGGGTATCCCACGAATATGCACTGTTCCGACCTTGATTCCATCTTATCGGGATTGTGTTTCTTAACGTGGGCAGGGCAGCCCCAAAATCTTAATACTTTAAATTAGACTTCTTCCCTTTTCATATCTCATATGGAGTAGACACTACCGTCTTAGTTGTGGCAAAAAGATATCATCAAAGAAAAAGGTGTTGACTATGACAAAACCTTCTCACCCATCACCATGCTAAAATTTATCATAATTTTATTGGCCATTGCAGCATACCATGAGTATGAGATTTGGCAGATGGATGTAAAAACCGTCTTAGTTGGTAGATGGATGTAAAAATGTCTCCCATGGTAGACACTACTGTCTTAGTTTCACAATAAATTACTAACCTACCTGAAACAAGACAACACACTCACACCGACAGTCTCTCTCTCTCTCTCTCTCTTCTCTCTCTCTCTCTCTCTCTCTCTCTCTCTCTCTCCTCATCTCTCTCTCTCTCTCTCTCTCCTCTCCTCTCTCTCTCTCTCTCTCTCTCTCTCTCTCTCTCTCTGGAGGTTAGGAATGGGGCCTTGGTTCAGTCAGGGTACAGGCTTCCGGTGCTGGAGCAGATGAGTTTATTGGGATTCTCTCTGCCTAGTGCGGAACAAGCTTGCCGAGGCTCACTCTGATGCCAATGCCCGATGAGGGGGAGACGCGCCAAAGTTGTCCGTGTTGTAAGCGGAGGTGGTCATGAAGGCGAACTTGATAGTGGTGGGGCTCCAATCGAGATGGGCTTGTTGAAGCAGTGTCGCAAGGCTGCTAGCGTGCAGGCAGGACATAGAGATGTTGTCGGAGATGATGTTGACCTTATTTATTTTCTTGTTGTTGGGTCCGTTTATGCTTTTCACGTGTAGATAGATATGGGGATATCCTGTATGGCTTGCCTGTGGATTTTGAAATTTGTATTTGGAAACGCCATAAGGGCAGCCCCCTGTAGACACCCGATTACGGCCCATAAGTCGAACAATATTTCTTGTTATCTTATTGAACCCCAAGTTGGTCACTCACCTTGAGCCCATCATTAGCCTTGCTTTGAGCCCATTAAAAACCTAATTTTCAGATTATCCCATCCAATTATCCTTTGAAGAGTCCTTATGCTTAATTGGCTAATTATTCTCCTTGGTGATTGGTCAATATTTTGAGAATAATCGGTTTTCCTTAACGCGACGAGTCGTAGTGCCGCGTTAAGCTTATCGCGTCCTCCATAGGCGTCGCGACAGCCGATGCATGACCATGCACGTGGCTTTAGAGTCGCGACCTGTGTGGCCGTCGCGTTCATTCTTGTCGCGCCCCTACGATCCGTTGCGACTACAGCCGCGGCAACAGCCTCCGCAACCATCTCCTATTTATCCTCTCATGGCCTTTATCCTCATCCTTAAGTAATCTCCCAACCCCCTAGCCGCAGTTTGGGGTTGTGGGTCACTTTGGGGGCTCCTTAGGACTCTCACCCATGGATTAACATGGTATTATCACCTCATTTTGGACCATTATCACTTGAAAAATAGGATTTTCTCTTTCCTCCTCTATAAAAGCAAGGCCTCTCCTTGAGAGGAAAGGGAGAGCCCGAATTTGCCACGAAGTGTTGCCGAATTCTTGCCAGACATTGGACTTAGCTCGTGGCTCTCTCTTCCTCTCCCATTTTTCACTATTCTCTTGACCAAGCCATACTTATTTCATCATCTATGGAGCTTGGAGCTTGAGGAGGGCGACTTCCACCTCTTCCACAGCTTCTACAGAACCCAAAGACGTCATCTAAAGCCAGGGAGTCGCCCCTTTGGGGCTCTTTCTTCCCTCTCATCTCTTTCCTCATTCTTCATGCATTTTATTACTTTCCTTAGATAGGGTGCATTTTCCCTCTTCCTTCGTTTTTATACACCCAAGGGGGGTTTAAAAATCACCCCAGGTCCGTTCCCTCCATGCTCACCTTCTTTACTTCATTTTTGAATAGATATTACACTTAAACATGGTCTAATAGGGTTATTTTGTTGTTTCTTCATCTTGGCAGACATCTAAAGCAAAGGTTCACGAGGAGCTCTTATCCCATGGCCGGCCGGAGGACAGGAAGAAGGTCCAACTATGTTTTCTCCCGCACTGCAGAGAACGCAGCCTGAGAGGGCGTCGCGACAATGCTAATGCGCCTTTCTGAGGCGTCGCGACATCAGCTCCATCGCGGCGGGTAACCCCGTCGTGACAAAGGTCAATGCCTAGTTCTCCTTCCTTTTCCTTTTCCTAGAATAGTTACCCCCCCCCCCCCTTTCATTCTCATTAGTGGCAACTATATAGGTGGCAATCATATCCATATTTCCATACTTTTAAGTTAATTTTAAAACGTGTTGTGTGTTTCGAGGGGGTGCACAACCCCGTGATTACACCCCCATTTGAGCTCGAGGTTGTAGGTTGTGTGGAAATATTGTTGTCAGCCCTTTTTTGCTCCTCCAGGGGAAGTCCAGCCCATCTGTAATTGGCTTGTGGGTTCTTCTTCTACAAAGGCTCCTGCAACACCACCTTCTTCTCCATTCTTCTTAGAGCACACTAACGACACAGCTCCGCCATCAGGAACCACTCTTACGGGGTTCCCGCAAGTGCATGGTGTATTGGCCAACCACGATAACCCCGTCGGGGAGGTCGCGCGTTAATTTGCAACTGATCTCAGAGTGGCAGCTTGTCCTGTCCGACTCTGGTGGGGCCATGGTCTGGTCGACGAACACTGCCGGGAAGAACGTCTCCGACAACAACCTCGAGGAGGCTGGGAATCTGGTGCTTTACAAATTGAGAAAGACTTACTGCACTTAAGGAAGTGTAGTAATTGTAATCCACGTAGGATGACAGCTCATGTGGCATTTTGCTGGGCACTATGTGGTTTCTTTTTTTTTAATCTAGCATTTCTATTTTGGAGCTCAACCCTTCTATTTGGGAGCCCAATTTTTTTATTTTGGAGCCTAACTTTTTATTTTAGAACATAAAAAGTAGTTTGACTTCAAAACAGAAGGTAAGTTGAACTCTAAAATAAAAAAGTTTGGCTCCTCAAAATAGAAGGGTTGAGCTCCAAAATAGAAAAACAAAATTAAAAAAAAAAGTTTGGCTCCAAAACAGAAGGCAAGTTAGGCTCCAAAAGAGAAAGTTAGGTTCTAAAATAAAAAAGTTGGGCTCTAAAATAGAAGGGTTGGGCTCCAAAATAGAAAGACTAGATTTAAAAAATAAATAAATCATGTGGTGCCTAACAAGGCGCCACATGGCCTGTCAACCCACGTGGATTCCACTTACTACACTTTCTCAAGTGCAGTAAACTTTTCTCTTAAAAATTACAACCCCCATGGGAGACGTTGTGTCGTATTCGTTCGACCACATGACTGACACGTATGGTGCTCCAGGGACAGCCAATGGTGGGGTAGACATGCCCACAGTCAGCATCCAAAGAAATGTTTTATTGCAATGAGAGGTGGCAATACCCCTCCTCCTTGTAAGAGCGGGTCATCATTTTGGCGGCCCACATTTCATGTGGGCTCTCATGACACGCCCACGACTCCTCATTGCACAAGGGGGACTCACGTCATAAGCATTTCTCCTAGATCTAGAGGGCGATGTTGAGAGCAATGTAAGCTGTGATGATATTCTACTAAGAAAAATGTTATCCGAGAGCATAAATGATTTGGAAGAGTCTCACTTTTTTTTTATTTTTTAAACATGTGAAGAGAAAGGATATTTAATGTAAGAGATAGAGAATATTTAATGTATGAGAGAGATTTTATGCGCACAAAATAGTGTACATAAATAATCATATAAAGCACACAAATAATAGAACAATGTACATAAATGAACAATGTACATAAATGTGTGCATTGTTGTGTCATTTGTGTGTATTGTTCTATTATTTGTGTGTTGCCACACTATTTGTATATATTATTTTATTATTTATGTGCATTACATGATTATTTGTGTATACTATTTTTGCGCACAAAATTTCTCTCATGCATTAAATATCTTATCTCTCTTACATTAAATGCACCGATTTAAAAAATAAATAAAAAATATGAGGCTCTTCCACGTCAACTATGCTCCTGACGAGTCGAGAGCATAGCATTTCTCATTCTACTAACGGTGGAGATGAGGGGTGGGGAGCAAAGTGGATGAGAGCATCTTCTGATATAAGGGGCTAGTAGATGGGACCTCTGGTAAGGGGGGGCTGAGATGGCCAACGTGCAGTTGGTAGAAGAAGGCGAAGAGGCTGATGGTTGTCAACAGATTGGTTAGGGGACACTAATTAGAGATGATTTTGGATAGTATTATTTTAGATATTCAACGATGTTTAATGATTTCTTCATATATATCGTCTAATATTTATTACTCTTTGACGACAAAGAAACGTAAGAATATAATTACAATCTATCAAGATATTTGGACGATATTATTGATAATACATTCAAATGAGACATAGATTTGATATAATTTATATTTACAAAGATATTTTATAAGGACACGATAAAATATTTATTTCTCTTTAAAATCATCCACAATAGACATGTCCCACGACTAACTGAATATTTTGAGCCCCATTACTCTTCAAATTGTCACCCTTTTTAAAGCTTTTATCAGGATGCTGACATAATTAATAAATTTCTAAGGATCAACTTTGCAAATTTTTCTTTCAGTTGTCATATACATGGACAATTTGGTCACTGAGATGAATAATATTGACTGAACAATTAATATGATATAGCTTATTAAACCGGTATGAGTTTGCTCTCTAATGAGATGAATAACACAATAGTGAACAACTGAACACACACTTTTATTAAAAATTGTGTAAAATCTTTTTTGTTTATGTATTATTATTATACCGTATTATATTATTTTTCTATGTTAGAATTTTGAATTCACCGAACCAGCGTAGTACACGCCACCGAAACAAAGGTCGCCGGCACTACGAGACAACAGCGGAGAGGGATGGGGGTTCTCTCCGCTGCACGCGTCCCCCCGCCCCCTGCGTGGTTGCTCCCCAGTTCCGCCCGGGCATGGCCTTCTCTCTTCCCTTCACTTCACGCACGGCGGCCACATCGCCCCCCCGGTAACATTTGCTTTTGATTATTCCTCGTTTTACTCCGGGTGGAGGATTCCGGAGGAGGGGGAGGAGGAAGAGAAGGACTACTTTGGGCAAAGGGGAAAGGGGCGGGGGAGCCGCTGGTGGGGCTCATCGAGAGTGGGGGGAGGGGGGAGGCTTGGGCAGGTGATTCCTCTTTCCCTGCATCTGCTGCCGCGACTTTGCCGACCATCTTCCCCTGTTCTTCTTCAGGTACTCGTCTCAATCGCGGCCCCCTTTCTACCTCGCACACAAGAACGGTAATGCATGTCTGTTAATTCTCCGTTCTCCGATTGAACGGTGTTTTTGCTTTCAGTCGGACAGGCGTTTCAGTTCCCTTTTGTAACTTGTCGTTCCCTTTAGTGTGAACTGTGGGCTTCGTCTGTTCATGGGTTTGGTGATTCTGTTGGTTGTCCGCATGAAGGGTCAGATTGTAGGGTTCTAGAGAGTTGGTGGAGATTTCTCTTTCTGTTCCCCTCCAACCTCATCCCACCAACTGTGGTCATTCCTGCTTATCCGGGGACATCGCAGCGGACTGAAGATATTTGAGTCCCCCTCTCGGAAATTGGCATGGCGAGAAATGCTGCATTCGGATACATGTATCTAAAGTGATCCAATGTCAAAGGATGCCTTCTTCCAAATTCTTCCTTTTATGATCTAGAAGAAATGGGTGCCACCACAATGGGTGGACGGTTCGGATGGTTTTCTCTCAAAATTGTTGGGGTCGCCTTCGAGGGATCATCTGCTCATGTTGCAGTTGTTGAGGTCCCAACCAGTACGGTGGCGGGGGACTGTTCACATACGCAGGAAATGACAGCCGCAGACTCACGTTCGAACCTGGCCTCCCCCCGCAGACCACTCCCATCGTTTACCAACCCAGCTTGCTCAGGTGGCCCTACCAACTATCTAGAAGAAACAAGTAGAATGTCCCTTTTGTTTCTATCAAGGCCTATTCATCAATATCATTTCACTGTGCAGCAAATAATCTTTGTGGGAGTTTTACTACTGGTTGGTGTCTCCTCCACAAATCATCAGCTGAGCTCAAACTTCTGCCACTAGCAGACGGACCTACAAACTCAGCATCATGTATACCTAGCATCTTGGCACCAAAGCCGTGGTCGTTTCCACATCATTCATTTTTTTGGCACCAACAAGAATATTATTTATGGTGGCATGCATCCGTTGTTCAGTTGTTCTGCTATTTAGGGAACAGAACTCTGCTGCAAGATCTTCAATTTTCATCATTATCTCCCTGTATTCATTTCTCAATGATCTTGTTCGATTGTTCCTTGAGCATTCTTCCTGCTGAGTATAAAATATTTCTCTTTCACTCTTTTTTTTATCCTTTCTACATCATGTCACATTCATAGCACCACTCTGCCATATAATTAGGATTTATTTTCTTAGTTTGCATTATTTGCTGTGTCAAGTTTTATGTTGCTAAGTCGCTTGTCTTGCATTATTGTTTATCCCCTACATCCACATTTCATCTATCTGGATCACTTTTTTTTGTGTTCACAATAGGTTTTGCATTTGCTGTTGTACTTTTTAATCCAGAAGTTCTGCAGCAGCTCAGTTGTTATGTATAATTCTGCAAAGCTTCATAGCATCACAAGCCACCATGTAAACCTAGATGTAATGTGGGCTTCTATATGAGTTAATAATGGCTATCACAGTTGACATAGGGCCATTCTGCATGCTGCTTGTCGGTTTTTTAGGTTTCATATAAACATACTTCCCAAATAAGCAGATGATGTTTAGGATCATGCAGGACACATCTTCTTTAGGGTTGCCACGAAACCCAGGTGTTTGATTCCCGCAAAGTCCAACTGGCACTATCTTCCTAGAGGCCTTCATCAGTCGCTTCTAGTCCTAGGTTCCAACAGATCTGCAAGCAGGTTGTACCGATGAGGTGACTGCCTACCGGGATTAGTAGCCCATTGTTATTAGTAGTCTGCACCTTTTCTTGCCCAGAGATAAGCCTAATAACCTGAAGAAACTACCCAATGTAATGACATTGTAATATAATTTGACTTAAACTCTTAAAAATCTCCCTGTCATTCTAGCTCAGTTGCCCTAGTTCTCTTAGATACTCAACTTTCCATAATTCACCTTAATTTAGGAGTTTAAAATAAATTTAAAGCATAGGGCTCTTTGCATAATGGAGTTCCACTGCAACCATGCTACTCTTGGTGCCTGTTTTTCGTACATGTGCCAGTCTTTCAAAACCTTCTGTTTTCATATGCAGGGACTGCAACTCCCATGAATAACTATGCTACCACTCTTCAATGTGATTGTGGTCTGATTATTCCCTTGAGCAATCCTACTTCAAATCAAGTTTTCAAGGAGAATGATCAAGAATTCCTGAGGGTCAATCTCATCCATTAACAAAGCTCTATTGGTCTCACTTGGCACTCTTACCCTAGTTTAGACACTGATGAAATTCTCACCCTGTTTACTCATGCTCAGGTTTAATCTAAGGGGAAGGAGTGCATATCCTGACCAGGATGTGGATCAAGCCCTGGAGCATTAAACCCTCAATCTTCATCAAGCCTCATCTATGGAAGGCATTAATCAGAACAAGGTGAATCAGCTTCCTTTCCTTGTTCCGATTAGTCCCTGCCATAGACCCACTTCACCACACATGTATCTATGTAGCCGCACATGTGCACTTGTGATCTAGGTAACTATTTTAGTAAGCCTGTTAACAATGCATTCCAGATCTTCAGGATAGGAGAGGGGTGCATGTCCATCAAAATCTGATTTTTGTTGATCCTTCCAGTTATATGTTATATTACTATATATGTGTAAGAAATACTTTGACATAGTGTCATTTTCATAACAATATATAACAAGCATTTATCTCTTCATAAGTAACATGATAAGTGGTTGAAACGTGAGTTTTCTTTGGATATTGAGGGTAACCATGACTTATGCTGGATAACCTTGAATAACCTCAACCCATACACCACCATTTCAGGGTACATCAAGTAGAAACTAGGGTTTTCTCTTTCTAACTTTTCTAGAGTGAGATGCTTTGGGGATCTACTCGGCCGTCTTGGCCAAACAACATCCCTTTGGGGGGTGGGGTCGTCAAAGTGCTGTTGAAGGAGGTAGGATCTTCTGGGGCCCCTCATCGCGTGCCACCAGAGGGGGTGTTTCTAGAAGTAGCCGTGGAGGGAAGCCCTCCTTCCTTCCAACTTGTTTTGAGTGCGGAAGAAGAGGGCATGTCTGGAGATGGTGCTCGGCCCTCTGTTGGAACCCTGAAGCTACGGGTGTTTAGCAAGAGGAGAAACGGGGAAGCTAGTGAACGCCATGACTCCTGTACTTTTTCTAATGTGGTAAGGGGAGTGTCGAATCCCCCTCAAATGCTCTACAGAAGTGGGAAGGTGGTTGAGGCTAGTGACCTCCCGGAGAAGTACGTCAACTGTCGTAGGGAGTGGGGGAGGAAGTCGCTGGCCATTTCCCTATTGCCAGCGAAGTAGAGGATGGCGGGGTGAAGCTCAGATTAGAGGGGTTTACATGTGTTGGATGGGGAGGTGGTAAGTGTAGGACACAAGCTATTCTTAGTTGTGGGAAATTGTGAGGAGGGGGTTGAGAAGGCAACGAAAGCAGGGATGATTGCAGTCAATGGTGTGTTCTTGGGCATCTGCTGGTGGCCTAAGAAGTGGGGAACCTTACCACCTCTGCCGGAAAGATGTTTTAGGGTGTCTCTGGAAGGACTTCCTATTGGGCTGTGTGATGAGGCTGGTGTGGGCTTCTTGGTCTGCAAGTTCGGGCTGGTACAAGGATCATTGGACTTCGCTATGACTGGGGTAAGGATGAAGATACTCACGTCCATCCAGGTGTGCAATACGATGGAGTTGCCGATAGTGATCATAGTGGGGTTCGATGGTGAACAATTAGTAGTCCGTTATTAAGTGCTCAAGGAAGAATCGTGCCCGCCACCGTCAGTGTCGTTAGGGCTCCCTCTGTGCCTTTTAAGGTCGAAGGCGACCTATAGGCAGGCGATTTAACCTAGTGGATACCAGTGGTGGGCTTGGATCTGTCTAACCCAGTCAGTATTGGGCTAGGCAGTGTGTGCCAACAGGCGGCCAAGGTGAACCGGGATCCTCATGGACTGGTCAAGCAGAACCTGGTTGATGAACTTGTACCAAGACCCAATGACTTACCTGCTTCTTTGGTGGGGCCGACATGTGTTGGGCTGTTGGGTCCTGATAAGGGTCACCCTCTCTGCTCGATAGAGAAGGACGGGTTGGTCTCTACCCTGTGTTGCAGCCCGACGGTGAGACAGCCGAACGTGCGGCACCAACGATCCCCGGCAACGACGGATGGCAGTCTTGTTGGCTCCGGAAGGGAGTGACTGGTGCGGGAAGAGGCTCCAAATGGCTCGAAGGATCTCTGCAAGAGATTTTCTCTCCAGGCACAAAGGGAGGAGCCACCGGCAACGCAGGGTGCCAAAGTGAAGACTCCTAGGGGCATTGGCACTTTTGATAGGGAGGGTCATTCTATCCGAGTTGGGGAGCTTGAGCCATCTCCTCCTCTTCCGATGGTCCTCATGGTGGAGAAGTCATCTTCGCTGTCGACGACAATGGATCTGGGCAGGCCGACCTTGGACGCTCTGTAGGTACAAGGCTAGTCGACTCTTGTTTTATTTTAGCAACCTAACGCAAATGACAGGGAGTTGATCGACAACAGTATCCAGGGGTCTGGAGGGCAGTACATGATTTTGCAGGGGGACGTTGATGGTGCTAGGCAGTCTTCCCTACAAGTGAAGACGTTGAGAGCCCTACTTAAAGAAGTCAAAGTTATGTGCACAGAGCAGGCTATGGAGGTGGTAGGTATGGTGGGTATATCCTCAGTGGCAGCAATAGAGAAGGACTTTAATGGGACTTTCTCAAAAATCTATAAAAGGTGGAGTACAAGCATCTGGGCGGGTGAGAGGGTGTTGCAGAGAGTGGAGGAAGGAGTTCCAGTTGAGGGGGGATGAGAGGGGGACTGTTGTTTTCCCATGAGATTTCTCTCTTTGGAATATTCGAGGTCTTTACGGGGGGGCGAAGAAGGGAAGGGCATTAAAGGAGCTAGTGTACAGGTGTAAGGTGGATGTCTTGTGTGTGCAGGAGACAAAGTGAAATGGGGAGATAGGGGGCTCCAAGCTGACTTGTGGTGTTGCCTCCGTAGCTATGGGAAATTCGAGGGACATTTTGGTTCTCTGGTGTCCTTTTGAGGTGGATGAAGTGTTGTGTGATAGGGTGGTTAGCAAATGGGATGTCCCAATGCATTTCAAGGGAGTGAAGGACGACTTCTCTTGGGATTTTTCAAGGGTCTATGGTGTCCAACCTAGGGAGGACAAAAGACAACTTTGGGAGGATCTATTACAACTTCATCAATCTTCTGGGAGGTTGTGGTGCTTAGGTGGTGACTTTAATGCAATGGCTCATTTAGTAGAGAGGACTAGCATTTCTTCAGCTGACGAGCGCATGGAGGACTTCTCAATTCATCCAAGAAGCGGCGCTTGTGGATCTTGGCATGTTTGGAGGTTTCTATACTTGGTCTAACCTTAGAGCAGAGGCTTTTTTCTCGAGGTTGGATAGATTCTGGTTGTAGTCAATTGGGAGGACCACTTTCCACATGCTCAAGTTTTGTCCTTGACCAGAGTGCTTTTGGAGCACAGGCCTATCCTCTTGAGAGTCTAGGACGGGAGGACTAATTTCGGGATGGAGTTATTTTGGATGTGGGAACCTGGCTTTATGGATGTGGTGTCTAAGGCTTGGCTTTCTTTAGAGAGAGGACACTTTAACCATGGTTTCCTTGGTGAGGAGATTGAGACACACTGCTTAGGTTTTGAGGAGGTGGGGAGCGGATAAGTCCCTCCCGAGAAGAGAAGCATAGCTCAGAATGTTGCAACAAATTGATGGCTTGGATAGTTTAGAGGAGGTAGGATACTTGGATGAGAAAAATTGGATTGTTTGGGATTCTTTTAAGGAACAGTATAAGGACATCCTTTGCAAGGAGAAAATTTACTAGAAACAGAGATCAAAGAGACATGTGGGTCAAGGGTGACAGAAACACAACATTTTTTCAGAGGGTTGCTTCTGGCAGAAGAAGAGACAATGTCATCTCGTGCATTTGAGTGGGAGACTCTATTCTGGCTCAGGAGGAGGACATTAGAGGTTAGGTGAAAGACTTCTATTCCAGACTTGTTATAAAGGAAAATTGCTTCAGGTCGAGGCTAGAGGAGGGGCTCCTTCAATGGTTACCTGTAGAGGGTAGTGTGATTCTGGACCATATTTGCTCGGAGGAGGAGGCTTGCATGGTTTTTTTTTCTCTGGCTTGGGATAAGGCGTCGAGATCTGATGGCTATCCAATGGCATTTTTTTAGAGGTGCTGGCACATTGTTAAAGGAGATCTGGTTGCTACTTCCAAAGAGTTCTAGGAGGGGAGGGGTCACTTGGGTGGAATCAATAAGACTCGTATAGTACTTATTCCTTAAAAAAAGGAGGCCAATGAGTTTCTGGTTTTCGACCTATTATTTTGTTGAATGACATTTAAAAAGTGTTGGCTTCCAAGTTGGTTTCGGTGATAGATCTGTTGGTGGATCATGTCCAAGGTGCTTTTATCAGGGAGGCACATCTTTGATAATTTTTTGGCGGCCCATGAATGTTTATTTGCCTTAAAGCAACACTGGAGAGAAAGGCTTAGTCTTGAAGTTAGATTTTGAGAAGGCAAATGACAAGGTCAACTTGCATTGCTTGTTGCATGTGTTGGAGAGGATGGGCTTTGGTGAGAGGTGGATCAGGGCTTGTGTCTCGTCGGTTGTTTTTATTGTTCTCGTCAATGGTAAATTGTCAACTTGGTTTCATGGTGGTAGAGGCTTCAGGTAGGGTAACCCTCTTTCTCCTTTGCTTTTTGTTCTAGTGGCCAGTATTTTGAGCAGGATGTGAGCGAGAGC
This sequence comes from Colocasia esculenta, assembly GCA_014218235.1. NCBI lineage: Eukaryota > Viridiplantae > Streptophyta > Magnoliopsida > Alismatales > Araceae > Colocasia > Colocasia esculenta. The sequence continues at coordinate 95,875,858 of CM024765.1, read as the reverse complement.
AGAGGCGGTTTGTCTTCTGACAAGTGTTCAGGGAGCTAGAGGTGGCATGTCTATTTCGCATTTGCAGTATGCTGATGGTACCATTTTGTTCTTGGCTGAGGGTGATCATATGCTTGTCATGGTGAGATTTCACTTGAGCTCTTAGAGGAGGTCACAGGGCTGAAAGTAAACTTTGACAAAAGCCTCTTGCTTGGGGTGAACATCGAGGAGAACACTATGTGGAAGGCAGTTGCTATTCTCGGATGTAAGAGGGCAGCTTCCCTATTGCCTACCTGGGCTTTCCTCTCTCTCCTTGTGCTTTGAAATCGGTAGACTGACTGTTCATTGTTCACAAGTTTGAGGCTAGATTGGCGGGTTTGAAGGCCAGAATGTTGTCTTATTGGGGTCGGCTAATGTTGTATAGTTCGGTTTTGGATAGTCTCCTGACTTACTTCCTCTTCATGTTCAGAATTCCGAAACAGGTGGCAAAAAGATTGGAAGCTATCCGCTGTAGATTTTGTTGGCATGGTAGTGGAGACAAGTGTAGGGGCTGCCATGATATAGTTGGGGAAGGGTTACCAGCATGGAAGCAGGATCGGAATCGGGATCGGGACGACCAGCTCGATCCGATCCTGATCGGATCGGATCGCAAGATCCCATGGATCCAAGGGAAGTCTGGCCGATCCTGGATCGGCCAGTTTATAAATGGTTTTTTTGTGGAAAAAATTCAGGAAAACAGGAAAAAATAGAAAAAAACAGCAAAAATGAGGGAAAATCTGATAAATTGAAAGAACTAATATTTGCATAAAAAACCAATCATACATGCATTCATAATATATGAAACATAAGATTTTGTGTATTATTACTACTATAATAATACAAGAAAAGTATAAAATATTAAAGACTGGGTGTATTATTAACCTAAATACCATTAAGTAAATGTAAATTTGTAGTTCATTTATTTAAGATATTACATGTAAATAAAGAAATATCCCCCATTTGAATCCAATAAAAATATTAAAAAAATTCGCATCTTTACTAATAAAAAGTCAACTCTCCCATCCAAGAAGAAGAAAATCGCAATTTTTGTGATTTTATCAAAGTAGCAACTTTCTAATCTCTATAATTTGACATATTTATAATTTTATAATTCAAATAAGTCTAATAAAATACTAAAAATCTAATGTCCAACAAAAAAATCAAACGTGCATATGACTTCTCCAAGAAGCCGCTCTCTTACTGACAGCACTAAGTCTACTTGAGACCTCTTAGGATTTGGTCAAACTAAGCTATCATCACCCAAACTCATGAGTGTCATGAGTTGGATGATGGTAGCTCAATTTGACCAAATTCTAAGAGGTTTGGATGATGATAACTTAAGTTTGACCAAATCCTGAGAGAGGTCTCAAGCAGACTAAGTGCTGTCAGTAGGAGAGTGGCTCCATTGGAGAAGTCACATGCACGTTTGACTTTTTACCGGACTTTGAATTTTTAGTGTTCCATGTGGTTTTTTGAATTATCAAATTTTTAGATAAACTAAATTACGAGAGATTAGAAAGTTAGCATTTCGCTAAAATCACCAAAATCGCGATTTTCTTCTTCGATGGGAGAGTTGACTTTTTATTGATAAGAGATATGATTTTTTTGATATTTTTATTAGATTCAAATGGGGGGTACTTCCTTATTTACATGTAATATCTTAAGTAAATGAAACTACAAATACTAACATTTACTTAAATGATATTCAGGTAAATAAGGAGATCCTGACAACCCTGCCTGAAGAGGATCCTGAAGGTAGCCTGAGGGAATCGACCTGGATCAGTCTGGATCGACTGAATCGAGCCGGGATCGATCGACCCGGTTCGACTCGAGCGATCCAACTCAGATCCTACTGAGTTGGGTCGATCCAGCCGGAAATGTGGGGTTTTGGGGGGCTTCAAGGGGGAATCGGTCCTTGGGGGGTCGATCCAGCCGGAAATGGGGGTTTGGGGGGCTTCAAGGGGGAAATTGGTCCTTGGGGGGTCGATCCGATCCGGGATCGAGCGATTCTGGCTCGATCCCGGCGATTTCTCTTCCATGGTTACCAGGAGTAGGGAGCAGGGAGGTGTGGGCTGAAGAATATCAGGGAGGTCAACACGGCTTTGATTGCAAAATGGTTACGGAGATTAGGGGATGGTGAAGCTGGTCTAAGGACTACTATCATTAGACAAAGGTACTTTGAGAGTTCCAGAGTCTGGGACCTATCTTCTTCCTCGCGGGCCAGCACTTCCCCTTTGTGGCAGGACATCTCTTCCTAAGGGGTATCATTCTCTTAGGTGTCAAGGTCTCCTTAGGGAAGGGGGGACAAGGCTCTCTTTTGGACAGACAGGTGGTGTGGTGATCTTCCTTTCTGTGAGGTCCTTCCTGACCTCTTCTAGGTAGCTTCCAAGTTTTTGACTCTTCCTACTGAGAGGGTGTGGGTTCCTACTTTCAAGAAGGGGTTGAGACAGGCCAAGATCTTTTAGCTTAAAGACCTGCTCTCTTGCATGTCCTCTATTTCTCTTTTTGAGAGCAGAGATCGATGGAGAAGGGAAGTTGCTTTTTGATGGGATCTGCGTATAGTATAATTTCAGACGATGGGCATCAGCATGGATTACAGCTGCGGATTTAGAGACCACAGAGTTCGCTGAAGGTGAAGGTTCTCATCTAGAGAATCTCTTTTGGCAGGCTCCCTACGAGAGACAAATTGCTTTGCTTCCGTTCGGATATTCAGATTGTGTGTGTACTTTGTGGGAAGGAAGAGAAGTCTATTAATCACATTTTTGTAGGATGCTCATATACTTGTATGGTGTGGACAATGGTGGCGGCAAGATCTCATGGCACTATACCTCTACATGGTGAGGTTCATATGCTTATTGAAAAGTGGAGAAGACAATAGCCAACCAAAGGAGATAATGCAAGTTGGTGGCTCATTCTCCATGCTACATCGTGGATGATTTGGGGGGAGAGAAACAACTGCATTTTCTTTAAAGTTTCTCGAGATGCTAAGCCTCTTTTTGAGGTGATTATCAAAGTTAAAGGAATGGGCGTCTATTGTATGTAATGTGAATCAGTCCAACTCTACTCTAATGCGGGACAGAATGACAAAGGGGGCAAGAGAGAAGAGAGACGAATGAGAGGGAGAAAAAGATGATAGGGAGGGGAAGAATATAGCTTGCTAACAATGTGAGGAAGGAAGGAGGGATGGGAGGAAAAAGATGTACTAGGGGGTTCACCCCTCAAAGCAACGTGCGATTATCTCCTCTGGCGAAGAAGTCTCGATTCCTTTCTCTTCATCATTCATTTCTCCAAAAGGTGAGGTTACATGTGCATTTAAAGAGGAGTGGCTCTCCTTACAGAGCCAAAAGACCAAAATATCCCTATAACCCAAAATACATAAAATCGTGCATAAAAATACATAAAATAGAAACAACTCAATGGGCCCTAAAAAACATAAAATAAAAATAAGAAAATAGTGGAGGAAAATGGGAATAGTAGATGGGGATAAGTCATCCTCGGCAAAAACATTGGAAAACTTATCTCTAACTTACACCTATTTTTTTGGGGATATCCCTAAAATGCTTAAACCACCTTTGTCTCCAATTTTTTTGACATACCAAACGTGGGATGGGGTTAGATTCATCTTTATCCCCTACTTAACCCCATATCAAACAGAGCCTAGGGTCTTCGTCACTCTAATTCATGTTCAACAGATCTCGGTCAAGACGCTGCAGCTCCTCATGTATGACCCACACATCCTCAGTCAACGGCCACCCTCTCTAGCGAACCAAGTAGTGCTGATAAGCTCCATCTCTAGATGTAACAACCTTCTTGTCCAATATATGGTCAATCTGCTCTCGCCGTGCTGCATCTGGGGCTGGAGGTGGACATTCAAGTGTGGGGTCACTCACAAGGGGAGGAGAAGGCTCGAATGGATCATTGGGCATCACTGTCGGGCGCTGATAAGCTACTAGATCAGAGACATTAAATATTGAACTAATACCGTAGTCTGAAGGTAGATCAACGATATACACATTCGACCCAACTCGTTTCAATATTTTGAAGGGGTTAGTTCCTCGAGCTTATAGTTTCTTCACGGCCCCCAATGGAAACTATTTAAGTCTAACCCTAATCATCACGTAGTCGCCCTCCTGGAATTCCTATGCTCGTTAGTGCGCATATGCCTACCTTTTGTAGTGTTCATTGATGATCTCAATACGACGACGGATGCTATCCTAAAGACCACTAGTATGTTCAACCATTGACTCTGCAGACTCTGACACACGGGCCCGAATGGGCAAAGGAACTAGATCTATAGGTCCCCTAGGTCTATAGCCAGTGACAATTTCAAATGAGCCCATGCCAATAGACTTATTGACTAAATCATTATATGCAAACTCAATTTGCGGTAAGACTTGATCCCAACTACGTTCATGCCCCCCAACTAGGCAACGCAATAAGGCACCTAGACTCCTATGGACTTCCTCTGTTTGCCCGTCTGTTTGAGGATAAGCTATGGAGATGCCATAAAGTCTTCCAGAAATAGCTGACAAAACGCACATCCCTATTAGAAATGATGGTCTTCGGTAGCCCAGGTAGACGCACAACTCCCTTCAAGAATAATCGGGCTACCCGAGACGTATTCGAACAGGGAATAAAATGTGCCATCTTAGAAAATCGGTTGACGACGACCAGGATAGAATAGCACCTGCTGACGGTCGTGGCAAACGCAAAACAAAGTCCATGCTAACATCCTTCCATGGACGATCAGGCACAGGTAGAGGGGTCTACAACCCATTGTTGTGCTTCCTCTGCTTCGCTGTGGCATAGGTGCGACACTGGGCAACGATGTGAGCCACGTCATGTTTCAAGCTAGGCCAGTAGAAGCGATGCTCAATCAACTTAATGGTCTTGTTTCGGCCAAAGTAGCCAATTAAGCCCCCAGCATGAAGCTCCCAAACCAAGAAGTCATGGACTAAGGTTTGCGGAACACATAGCCTATCTCCACGAAACAAACAACCTTATTGAAGAATGTAGTCAGGGGTGCTCTCTTGAGGCCTAGAATGAAGAGCAATGTGGATGGGACCAAAATCAGGGCAATTGAAGTAACTCCTGTCGGAGCCTCTCGAATATTGTGACCTAGCATTGACCAAGGATAAGAGGAAGGAACGACGACTCAGTGCATCGGTCACATGGTTCTCCACACCCACCTTGTGCTTAAAGACAAGGGTGTAAGCCTAAAGGAACTCAACCCATCGACTATGTATCGCGTTTAGTTTCTTCTGGGCGTGGAGAAATCTCAGGGCCTCATGGTCCGAATACAGAACAAACTCCTGTGGTAGAAGGTAGTGTCTCTAATATCTTAAGGCATGCACTACCGCATAGAACTCTTTATCATAAGTAGAATACCTCAACTTTGCATCATTCAATTTCTCGCAAAAGTATGCAACATGATGGCCTTCCTTACTCAAAACTCCACCTATGCCAACACTAGAAGCGTCACTGGAGACCTCAAACACCTTCTAGAAATTAGGCAATCGGAGAACGAGTGCTTAGGTCATGCACTCCTTGATGTCACGAAAGGCCGAAGCAATGGTCTTGTCCAAACAAAGGCTCCCTTCCGAATATAATCCGTGATCAAAGCTGTGATGGTGTTGAATCTACGTATGAAACGACAATAGAATGTGGCCAAGCCATGGAAGCTACGCACATCATGGATGGTTTCTGGTTCAGGCCACTCTACAATCACCTTGATTTTTTTTGAGTTAGCAAAGACACCCTCGCTCAACACAATGAACCCTTAGAAGACAACATGATTTGTCCAAAAAGCACACTTCTTGAGGTTGCCATACAAAACTCTCACAATGGAGGGTGAGACACACCTGGCATAGGTGGTCAATGTGGTCATCCCTAGTGCGCCTGTAGATGAGAATATCATACTCGGAAATAGAACTAGTCCCTTGAGTTAGGTCCTGCCACTGATCAATGAGGCGATGTTGATAAGTTGCGAGAAGGTACTTCTCCTAAAGCTTCACATTCATGTCTTCCCCCGACTCGATGGACTCTTGTCCTTATTGCTCAAGAAGGGCCTCAACATTCAACCAATAATGAGCTTAGCCTGTCCATTTCATCATGGCGAAGCGTGCATGCTAGGCGTCAGACATTCCCATCTAATCAAAATAGCGATTCATGCTGGCTTCCCAATCAAGGTCGATCTTCGTGTCCGACCCAGCAAAAGTGGGAGCATCAGCACGAGCAGTCCGTCGATCATCCTGATCCCCCCCGGAAAGGATGGGGCCTCCAATCCTCACCAAGATCCTCCCGATCATCCCGATATCTCGGGTATCAATATCGCCTCTGATTAAACCCAAGGTCATCTTGATCATCTCGATCCCTCAGGCTCTGGTGACTGTACCTCCTCTGATCGTACCACCACTCAACTCGACTGCCATAGTCATCTCGCCCACCTCAACCCATCGGGTAACACCGATGCCTCTGATCACTCCCACTCATGATCTGGCTGCCTATCAAATCTCCCACGTATGCAGGTAGCAGGCCTATAGACATCTTCCACCTCCTCAAAAGAGTCGTACTCTAGGTTGTTATCTACTTCTTGTCGATCAGTGGCTTGGCCAACTCTAGGAGGAACCACAAGAGGGGGTGGGTGAATAGGGTTGGGGTTCGGGGCTGGAGGTTGTCTCTCCAAAGTAGCTAAACAACCTACCATCCCCTAGATTGTACAGTCCGATCTAGTGAACCTATCCTCGAAACGACACTCCATCTGATCTAAATAAAGCATAAGTTGGTCGAGTCTTTGCATCACATCAGGTGCCACTAGGGAACCCGTATGAAAGTTGAACATCAGTGCTGGGATATGTTACTCAGCACCACTACGAGTGGGCATAAACAACGGAGTGCAAGACTAAAGTGCAGCTCGATCGAGGTGACACGACATGGCTAAATGAAGAATCGACAGGCACCATGAAATATGCCCTAACCAACATACACCATAATTGATGCGGGACGACTATCGCTAAGACTTAGACACTAGCTACCCAATGAGATTAGCGATGAACATTTAAAGGGGTAGCAATCACATGCACATCCACAGGAATAACCCTGAGAGAAATTACGCAAAATAACAAGAAATTCCACTCGTGAGTTATCCCTCGCAACAATGGAACGAATTGGACCGACGTAGATAGAACTACTGATAGTCTAGGGCAGCTATAACACACTCAAATATATCAAGATTGGGGACACGGGATCTCACAACTTACGAACGACAATGATTTTCATTGTTTTAATAACTGGTTAGGCAATCCTAACTTCTCACATGCACGGGAGCAAATTTAACCATGTATCGACAAGTAAGAACGGGAATGAGTTCGCAGCAACTTATTGACCTGTTGCAGAGCGGGGACCCGCACCGAGAACGTTGGGTAGCAAAGTGGGGTGGCGTCTGTCGGCACCTGTCTGCGCCAACTTCAACATGGCGAGCTTGGCAATCACTGGCTCCAGGTGGTGTTTGCGTCGAGGCGAGACGGCAGGCTCGCTCGAGTTGCGGGGGGTTCTTCGGACGTCGAGGCTGACTGAACTCGTGCGGCAACATCAGCAGGTACAGGTACATACAGATACAGTCATCAACGGCTTCGGTCCTGTGTAAATTCATTCAGAGGTTGGACAGGGCGGGCCAAGCGGCACAACAACAGCAGCGGAGAGTCGAACAGTAGTTGTGCAAGGGCTGGGCGAATGGCGTCGGCGGTGTGCCCGGGAGAACCCATGTGTTGGCAGCCACGAGGAAGGGGCAACGCAAAGAAAGGGGTGCCATGGCGGCGACCCGCACGGGTGTGTGGCGACGTGGGGAGGGGCGTGGGTTCGAGAGTGAGGGGAGAAAGAAGAAGCAGATGACTGCGAGAAGATGAAGATTGTTGGAGGAGGATGAAGAACATGGAAGAAGAGCATTGCACGGTGGGGATCGAAGTTAGGCTCTGATGCCAAGTTGATGCGTGACAGAACGACGAAGAGGGTGAGAGAGAATCGGGATCGCGAGAGAGAAGAGAGATTAACGGGAGGGAGAAAGAGACGATAGGGGAAGGGAAGAACAACATGCCAACGATGTAAGGAAGGAAGGAGGGTGGGAGGAAGAAGATGTACGAGGGGGCTCACCCCTCAAAGCAACGTGCAACTGCCTCCCCTTTGGCCAAGAAGTCTCCATTCCATTCTCTTCAGCATTTATTTCTCCAAAAGTTGAGTTTACATCTGCATTTAAAGAGGAGTGCATAGTTGTCAAGGCGGACGCCTAGGCGGCGTCTAGGCGCCGCTTAAGCGCCAAGGCGCTTCCTTAGCCGCCTTAAAACACCTCGCCTTTCTAAGAGTAGAAAAGGCGCCCCAAGGCGCCGCTAAGGCGGCCAAGGCGCACGCCAGAGGCGCCTGGGCGCGCCTAGACCCTTTAGGGGTCGCAATATCCCACTTAGACAGCAGATTCAAGTCAGTTTTCAGGGCTGAGTCCAGCCCGATTCCAGGAAACATCTTATTTACCTGAATATCATTTAAGTAAATGTTATAATTTGTTGTTTCATTTACTTAAGATATTACATGTAAATAAAGAAGTACCCCCCATTTGAATCCAATAAAAATATCAAAAAAATCATCTCTTACAAAAAAAAGTCAACTCTCCCATCGAAGAAGAAAATCACGATTTCGATGATTTTAGCGAAATGCTAACTTTCTAATCTCTCATAATTTGACCTATCTAAAAATTTGATAATTCAAATAAACCATATGGAACACTAAAAATTCAAAGTCCGGTAAAAAATGTCAAACGTGTATATGACTTCTCCAAGGGAGCCGCTCTCCTACTGACAGCACTTAGTCTGTTTGAGATCTCTCAGGATTTGGTCAAACTTAAACTATCATCACCAAACACGTGAGACTTGTCATTTTCTAGTTTCTTTTCAATTTTTAGACATATTGTGGGAATATGTAATGGACTCATTTAGTTTTTACTTGTTTTAAGTGTGTTAAGATATTGCACTTCTTATTTTTATTTAACATATTTACATGTATGTGTATTCACTGGTTTGTTTTAAAAGTTGAAAATTAGTTTTCTGATGATAGAATGATATTTGCACTTCTTGTTCTTATTTAGTGGCTTATTTATTTGAAGATGTCAATTTAGAATTTTATGACTTTATGATATATAATATGAGTTTGTTTACTTGGAGTTTAATTTTTGTTGCTTTCATTGTCTTTATATCTGCCATATTATGATATTTTTTATTGAATTTTCATCATTATATATATTTATAGATACATAAATATCATGTAAGAGGGACACTTGAAAACAACTCATACTTGGTTCCGTCCTAAACGCCTAGGCTCCGCTTAGGCGAGCGCCTAAGCGCTTAGGCGATCCGAGACCCCACCTACGCCTTGGTCGCCTTGACGCCTTGACAACTATGGAGGAGTGGCTCTCCTCCCAGAGCCAAAAGACCAAAATATCCTTGTAACCTGAAATACATAAAATCGTGCATAAAAATACATAGAAATAGAAAACATCTCAATGGGCCCTAAATGGGCCCAGCTACCCTCTCAACAACTCATATTAAATGTCAAGGGCCGCAGTAATCTCCCAGAGTCTCACCAAGCTATAGAGATGCTGGCTCTGCTGTCCGACGGCGACGGTAGAAGTAAGCTGGATCAAACCGTGTACATGCGCGGGTGCCCTCACCATACTCTTTTTGCTTTGTTGGAGAGATAGAGATTGGCTATTCATATGCATGGCGGTGTAGCAGGCTGGACAGTTTTTTGGGCCTCTTGATGAGCTTATATTTGTACATTTTTTTATGTTTTTTCATTTAGATATTAGTGGTTCTATCCACTTTTCAAAAATATATATATACACCACCATTTCACTCCTGCACCTATTTGAAAAGAAAATTAATGTTTTCCAATCAAAGACTGTGGTCTGCCAAGCCCAGGAAACAGGCTACATAAAACTTTCCCGGCAGGTCGCCAAAACTGCCAGTGCTTACCAGATTTGCTGACATCATTGTTGCTGCTGTGAGTTTCTGAGACATATGAGGAGGATAAGAGTGTCGGTGAGTTTAGTGCATGAATATCTAACAACAAAATGGATTGAATCTGCAGTTAAAATAGGGAGGAGCTTTCATTGCTACTTTCTTTCTTTGGATTCCTGGTTAGTCTTAGATGTGTTTAGTTTTCCCTGTACGATTATTCCTTACATACCCATCTAGCAACAGCTTTTACTGTGGCAGATAAAGTCGCTTTCCTCATTTTCACCTAGTACTTAAGTGTAAGCACTTAGTTTTCATATTGCTTCTCTTTCAGGCAGGCCCGAGAACATCCTTGTGCTCTGGTTGATGACTTCCAACGACTTCCTGATCTTAGCATCATGAGTCACCATTATGGACAAGATCAAGTAAGCAGGACCTTGTAACTATTACAAATGTGATTGCTTGCTCTTGTCTTCACATCGAAACAATCGAGTATGTGCAGGAGGAAATAAATGTCGTGGGATTTGAAGTTCCCAGATCACCGGACTCAAGCTACACTAATCCTATCCCTGGGAATGAAGATGAAGCTCGGGATCCGCCACTTGCTCCTTCTCATTTGCAGCATACTTTGCTGAGCCACCCCGCCAACCGGAATACTTCAAGTAGTCTCCCCTCACCCGAAAATGTAATTCTTAACCACCTTTACATAGAGAACAGGGAGAGTCCAAGATCAGTTGTTGCTCTCGGATTTACCCACCGTTTCCGCTCGAAGTATGTCACTGTCGTGCTTTACAAACCAACACAAAGAAGGGGGAATTAAGACCTAATGTTCCCAGTGTGACATTGTTATGTCATTCTAGAAATTTGATCTCGTAATTTAATGACTGGGTCGTCATGGTTAAGGTATACCAAGAAATGCATCGAAGGCGACCACTTGGCATAAAGGAGCAGTCTCATTCATTTTCCTGGTATCATCTAGTGGATATGATTGCACCTTTAAATATCAAGCTTTGGTCTCTGCTGCTTCTGTGTTTCTGGGCTTCTAGTACCTGATACTTGTCACAATGCTGTAATAAGTGGGTGGCACTGTAGTTCTCGTGTCCCTCTCTCAACACCATGTTGAATTTGGGAAATTAATGTCGGGAAGATCAGTTTTGAATGAAAAGCTTATGTGTGAGCTCTTGTTTTAACTGGATCTCTAGGCAACTCTCTTAAACTTGTGGTTCTATCTCTTGCATCCGTACTGTAGCAACATAAATGGTCGGAAGATGAATACATATTCAATGCCAGTGATTTCTGTTCATAGTAGCTGTTGTGTATGTTATACTACCATATGTCAAGCTTTGTCCTTTTTTTTTTTCCTGTAAGTGCCTTAGTTGTTCAAATATTTACATGTCCTAGTCAATAAGAAGAGTTAAAATTTTGGTGTTCACAATTTTTCCTTGGACATTTCTTCCTCCGATCGATTATTCCAGGCCCTGTTCTCATCGCAATCAGAATATCCTCCTTGCAGATTTTGCAACCTTGTGGGGAGTATTCGGACATGCTTGTATCAGCTTTGTGGAAACGACTCTGTTCCAACATGACCACGAGATATGAGAATTTGAACCTAAGACTTCCTTTACAGGAGGGAGACGAAGGTCCTATATGAGAGTTCAGCCATAAGTCTAGGCATGGCCTCCGCTTCCATATCACAGGGAAAACCATTCTTTCTCAGTCATAATCGAGGTGCAATTACTTATTGAGAAATACTTATCTATCCATTCACGATGGGACTGCTTGGACGGGGGGTCGGTCTCACCTCAAACCATCTTTTAACTCTCGCACAATTGGGGTAAATAATTCTGAGTGTGAGAAATGGAAGTGTTCTGAGATGGGGTTTGCCCACCCCTTGCATCCATCAATCTTAAGTGATGGGTAATAAGTAGTTCTCTTATTTATGCATGCAGGATTTAGCACCACTCTTACATGTAAGTGTAAGGATATTCATAGCTTGTGCACCACCCCCTTACAGATCTATGATAATGTTGTGCATAACAGCAAACTCTGTTATGAACTGCACCCCTGAATGAGAAAATTTGTCACTAGAGAAAAACCCATTGGTCCACCTCTCACAGCTCACTATTCAATTTTAGAACTCAACTTTTTATTTTAGAACCTAATTTTTTTATTTTGACGTCCAATTCGACTACCAGCATCAAAAGAAAATTTAAGCATCAAAATAGAAATTTAGGCGTTAAAATAAAAAATTGAGTTCGAAAAAAGTTGAACTTTAAAATTAAATAAAAAAAGTGGCATGGTGCATCGCAACGAGCCACACGAGGTGGATTAAGAGGCTTTCCGAGTATATTTAAATATGACAGAATATCACTTCTCCCTATGCAGTAAATTTTTCTCTTGTCGCTAAAAAGTTTCAAATCTATGACTATCCATCCGAACAAGTCCACCCCACTCCCAACAAACATATTAGTCAGGTCAAATTTTACTTTTTACTGCAGATTTATATATATAATATATATATATATATATATATATATAACGAGCAAACCCTGTGATTTTAAGGTTCAGATAGTAGTGTTCTTAAATTTTATGGTCAGAATTTAACAACTCTTAAATTCTGTGTATCTACTCCACTTGATTGGATAAATATCGAGTCTAATGCACCGCAGAAATTTTGCATCTTCCTGTTGGGGTACTACGACCTGAATCATCATCCATCCACCATGTCATGTGGTGAAATCATTCATTCAGACTAGCATAACCGAGGAAATCGACGCCACGTTAGAGTCTAGACCGAGGAAGATAAAACTCACATCTTTCACCAATGCACTGAAATCTCCGAGATGTGGCCATATAGGGAGTAAACGTGGCCGCACCATCAACATAGACCGCTCATGGAGTCATGGGTCTTCTCTGGTGTTCTTAGAAACGTTTCATGGGTTTGCGAGTAACCCAATCTATCCAGCAGAAGTCCTGAGCTCCAACAACACTTGGTCTTGTAGAGATAACTAGTATCTTCTCTGACTATTGAGCCCGCACAAAGTCAAATTTCCGAGCAAAAAACAAAGTCAAAACTCTGAGATCGAGACTGCGTGGCAACGACAGAACAACATAGCTACTCTCCTTTTCGTCCCTGTCCAAGTCACAGGAGTCCACGGCTTCAGATGCCACCGAGAGCAAACGGGATAAGTGTGCAGGTGTACGTGTAAAGGCCCACCGGCGCAGGTGGGCAGCTCACCCGCCCCTGCTCCAAACACCAGCACCCCCCAAAGTTGACTCTGGAGCTCCTTGACCCCGAGCGACGCTACCAAGTCAACCCCCCGAAAACCTTCCCCCAACCATCCGCTCAATCCAAATCTCCCACGAAGACAGGCCCCCGGCAGGCTGGAGGGGGCTGAGAGGGGAAGCATGCAGCAGCGGCAGCAGCAGCAGCGGGTGGCAGTAAATGGAGTTTCACGAGCTTCCTCACCTGCCAAGCCAGGCAACAGCGAGCAAAAAAGAAGGGTGGGGGGATCTAATCACAAAGCCCGGCCTTCACGGCGGGTCTCCTAGCCGTGCCCGCCAGCTCGACGAGCTGTGCCATCTCGTGCTCCCCCTCTTCACGAGCCCATTTAATGCCACCTTCGTCTCCACCCCTCCCCCCCGCCCCGCCCCACCTTAAAAAGCCCCACCCGTTCTTTTCTCCCTCAAAGAAACAAACACATGACATGCCTTAGATAGAGAGCGCATACCACACAGAAGCGGCGGGGAGAAGCCAGCGCTCGTAGATGTCTCCTCCCCTGGTCTCCGCGGCCCTGCTACTACTCCTCCTCCCCCTCCTCTCCGCGCTGGAGGCCTGGCCGGCCGCCGCCACCTCTCGGATCCCCGCAGCCAGACCCCCCGCGCCGGCGCCGCCGCACGGGCAGTCCCGGGGGTACGTCGCGCTCAGGCTCCCGGCCAGCAGCCGCAAGAGACATCAGGGCTTCCGGGGAAGGGAGGCCGAGGGGTGCTTGCCCCGGGGAGTCCGGCCACCCCCATCAGCGCCCAGCCGGTACGTGAACTACCACACCTTCGGCTCCGACATGTGCTCCCCCGCGACCACGGGGAAGGGCGCCAAGCCCTGAAAGAAGCGAAAGGTGGATATCTTCCAGCAGAGGTCTGTTGTGGGAAATCTATCATACGAGGATGCATGCATGCCGTGTATGGATATATAGACGATGGTCATCATGTTCGTAAAATATCTGTTACATATATGTATATTTTTTTCTCATAAATATATTATTTTGCCGATGATATCGCGCGCGGAATGTAAGGGGTGGGGATGTAAGTCTGCTACCATGAATGAAATAAATTAAGATGACATATTTTTATGCATGCCGAAGTGCTGTGAAGTGGATCCATCACCACGACAAATTTATGATGATAGATATCATTTGTTTATTCATCAGTTTATTTATTTGGTTTTGCACTAGTTTGAGATCAGTTTTGGTTGAACATATTTTTATGCATGCGGAAGTGCTGTGAAGTGGATCCATCACCACAACAAATTTGTGATGATAGATCATTTGTTTATTTATTTAGTTTTACACTAATTTTGTGCACGTGAAATGGTAAGATTTATTTTCTTTTTAAATACACCGTCGGATCGTTGGATGGAGATCCGATGATGTTGGATTACAGTACAACGGAGCCGCACCGCCGTATTGCAATATATATATATATATAGTAAAATTTTCTGAGTGCTGGATAACTCTATATTTGTCGACAATATATACTACTTTTCCTATCACGATGTCCGTCCGCATTGCATTATCCTCTCATGCAATATCAAGGTTGATCATATACTGTTAGCCCTGTTTGACAATCAAATAACATAGACCTAGATAAGATAAATGTAAATAAGATAACTCTTGGTAAATGGTAAAATAATTTGGGTTACTTTGGATAAGTAACTTATCAAGTGATTTTTTCTCTGATAATTTATCAGAATTTATCAGAGGTAAGATCTTGATATATAAGTTGCACGTAATTTACCTGTATTTCCAAATGGAAAATTTTACCTACCAGAACTATTAAGTTTACTTACCAGGGGTTATCTAGTTATCATATTTTTTGATAGGTAATATGAGATTTAAACACTTGAACCACTCTTTCAGTACCATATTCCCATATTTAACTAAAGAGCTTGTAGTTAATTGAGCAGTATCACCACCTCCTTTTCATATATAAAAGAGTTCATCAGGCGTACTCCAAATCCTAATTAATCTCTAGATCGAAGGTTTTGATCATCTCCACGTACGTGCATGAGAGTTTGTTCATGGACCTGTCGGCAATTTATTCCTTGTGTGGTAAGATCTGTACACTTCGAATATTCATAATTATGGAGAAAAATCTCTTACTTTGAAGTGTGTGACATTATTTATAACTTGTAGTTTCCTCACAAAAGTGTTTAGAAAAGTCGTACGCTTGTTAAAAGGATAAATATATATATATATATATATAATAATTCATATGTTTTGATTAGAGACTTCGACCTTGTTGGTGGCATGCATTAAAGTCTGACCGACCAAATACTAAAAGAATCCACGCTCTTATCAAGTTTGAGTGAAGCCCCCCACGGTGGGACCGACGCCTTTAAAGAACTCTCCTATATATGTTGTGCCCCTCACATTATACATGTCCGTTGTAGTCTAGGTTTCGCGTTTGATGTGGGCAGAGGAGGAGGTGAAGAAGAGGCTGTGAAGCTGGGGAAGCCGAAGCATACGTTGACGGAGTAGGAGCAAGAGGAGTCGGTAGAAACGGCTCTCGGATGTTTGAAAGAAGTCACGGGTGAAACCAGATGCCAGCAGGGGCGGAGCGAAGTTTTCGCGTAGGGCCGCCACAGAAATTAATTTGGTCTATTAACACCGTTTCTCGACATATTAATTGGGAAAATTAATTTTCGATTCAAATTAAAAGTCATAATTAATTTTAGATCTATTGATTCAAATTATTAACTTTAGATCCATTGACTGTTAATTTATTAATTGTAGATCTTTTTCGTCAACAGATTAAGTTACTTTTTTTAATGTCCAAAATACCTCCATCCTAACCCACACAAATCAACATATCACCCTCCATATACAAATTTTCTGTTACTTTTTCTTTAATGTCCAAAATATTTTTTTTTTTTTTTGATAACGAGGAAATCCCATCCCGTGTGACTTTGTGGACTCAAGGATTGGTGTTCGTGAACTCCAAGGTCAGGACTTGGCAGCTCCTACTTTCCGTATACCCGTATTGCCCTTACCCCACTTGACCAGAAAAACCCCAAATTTACACACCTCGAGGATTGCATAATGTCCAAAATACCTTCACCCTAACCCCACAGTAACCATGATTTATCATACATCGCAGGTGCTTATTTTTATCAACAGACCGTCCATGTACAAAATAGGAAATCTACTAACGTCAGACCCTCCATATACAAATTTTCTGTTACTTACTATATTATACTATATACATATATACAAATCGTTGCATCAAACAAGAACCCCTAACGTATGAAAGTATATCACAGATCCTCCATATACAATTTTTTACAAATAGGAAGCACTTAACGTTTGTGCTAAATTCATCAAAGGAAAACATCTTCTATTTCTTACTATACTATACTATATGCACATGCAAAGCTACGAAAAATATTAATTTCATATGAAAAAATGCTTCGATGAGAATCTATGGATGCTCCGTAACGGTGGCAATTTTCATTAAAGATCATTACCATACTGTCATTGGACTTAAAACTAATTCAATTGGACCGGAAGTTATTATGTAGTGTTTCAGTGAAAACTTAGTATTACTACAAGGAGTGTTTTGGGATTTTTACATAGTCACCGTTAGTGGGGTTAATAGCTGCCGTCCAAATTATATTTGAAGTTAATTCTTTTGCAACCTTTGGACCGAAACTTAAGTAAAGAAGTAGGTTGGACCTAAAATTAATCGGGTACCTCATTCTTGGAGCGGATGTTAAATTCCTGTATTAAATTAGGTACAAATTAATAAAAATATGTCATATTATTATTTGTCAAAAGGAAATCAGAAATTAACAACTTATGAAAATAGAGATTGTGGTATGTTTTAATTGGTGTACTGTTAAAATTTGTATCTAAAGTCTGTTATTAAACTATTTTCCTTTCTTATATTGCAGGACCATGAGCAATGATGATTACATTGTAGGGTTTATACGAGCTTAGTTGGATTGATCAGAGATTAATTTAGTACCGACATAATGTGGCAAAGAGGATCGATCTAGCATATAACGAGGAGCAATGACAAGTGAAGGTGGAGGGTTGTGCTATATCACACCAATTATATATGAAATATGTAATTAGTATTTTTTTTTTGCAAAAATTATATGTTAAAAAGATATATATTTTATTGTTGACCATTTAAAGTGTTAATTTCTGAAATTTTTATATATAATTGAACAGACACGAGAATTTTTGTGCCCCCCCCCCCCAAGAAATATTGTCCCCTCTTCAAAATTTTGTATTTTTCTCTTGGAAAAAAAACTCTCTTAGGAGAGAGACTAAATGTCTTTTTATGTACATATTTTATTTTCACTCCCTTCGATATGAGATTAAATCTCACTTCTACAATAACTTTTTAGTTATAAAATTTGAGGATTTAGGCTCCCACCCAACTCCTGAGAAGAATATCCTTCTAGTCTTAATTAGAAGTAAGTTGGGCATTTCTTTTACAAGTGAAAATGACCCATTTATAGGAAAAGTTATGTTTTAAAAATTCAAAACTAGATAGTTGGGTTAAAGAAATTAAAATTTATTTGTAAGATATTATATGTGTAGAGGGAAGATTTAACTTCACATTGGAGAGACTAAAAATAAGTGTGTGCTTAAAAGAAGAACACTTGAGCCTCTCCCCCAAGGGAGTCCTTTTTGATCAAGAGAAAAGGACAAAACCCCATAAAAGGGACAATACTTCTTGAGGGGTGTAAGTGCACACACAAAAATTCTCACGCGCTCTTTAATGACGTCTTCTGTAACCTAATTTAACATTTTGGTCAAGATATCTTTAAATAATTTATATCTATTTTTGAATAAACTATAAAATTTAACATTTATATAAATTTTTATTAAATATGCATGAAATTTTAGCTTATCTTCTAAGGATCTTGTCCCTATTTGGAGTTTTGTCTTTTTCTTTGAAAATTGCCTTCTTTGGAGGAGAGGAATGAGTTTTGCTCATAAACATACATTTATTTTCACTATTTATAACTAAACTATGTTCCTACACAGTCCCCTCTTGATGAGAAAAAAGATATGTGAGTCTTGTTACGGCAAAACATTTGGACAAGATATATAGCCTCTTGTTCAATTTTCCATAGACGACACCAATAAAGTTGCGTAAAATTTCAATGTCCCAAAAAGATATTGTTCTCATACTAGGTTTTGTCATTTTTTTCTAGGAAAAAGAGTCTTCTTGAAAGAAGAGAATTAGATCTTTCTTATAAGTATACATTTATTTTCACTACTTTTAACGTATGACTAAATTATGTCTCTACATAATCCTCCATTAGTGAGAAAAGGATGTGCAAATTTTGCCATTTTTTCTAGGAAAAAGATCCTCTTGGGATAAGAGGATTTGATCTTACTTATAAACATACATTTATTTTCACCACTTCTAATATGGGACTAAACTATTTCTCTACACCTACTATTTTTTAAATTATTTATTTTAATTTTAAATTTTAATTCTTTCAAAATATTCGATTTAGACTGGGTTTGGGACCCCTGTGTTTTTGCAACCCAAATTGGTTGAGCCTCATTCAAACTGACTTATTGGATTAGGTTGAACTTAACAAGATGTGTGGCGGTCCTCATCGTTCAGATTCCAAGCAAATTCGGCCCTGACTCCGCCTCCCACAAACCACTAAGATCCGCCAAGGATAACAACACTCGTGTCCAATAAGAATATAGAAAGACAGCTAAACATGCATTGAGATATAAAAATACCCAGGTTCTCATATGCAAATTTACATTGTCCCAACATAATAATACAAGTCCAAAGGAAAAGAGTACAATAGATTGGGGCTAGGGTTGTACTTAGTTCGAGTCGGTCCAGTTCAACCTGATTTTTGGGCAAACCGAAGCCGACCCGAAGAGGTGGTCTAATCGAATCGAACCGAACTATTTGAACCAAAAAAGGAAAACAAATATTTTATAGGTAATAATGGGTTTCGAACTTAGGATCTACCTGGTGAAAGTGAGACGCGCAGCCAACTATGCCATGATTCTATTATGTAATAATACATAGTATATTATTTTTATTATATATTCAGTTCAATCGATTTGACAATGCAAAATCGATTTGAACTAAGGGGTTCCCCCAAACCGAACCAAACCAACACGAACTAGTCGGTTCGGTTCGATTTTTCGATTTGGACCGAACCATGCACAACCCTACTTGGGGCATACCCTAAGCTACATGTCACAAGAAGGGCCACATTGTTGGAGGTACAGACCTGTCCACGCTACCACGAGGATCGGTGTCAGACTGGGGATGGAAACTCACTTGCTCACCTTCATCTGAAAGGGGAAGGAGGGAGAGAAAAAGGGTGAATCTCACAAGTCACTAACTCAGTAGAAAAATTCCCCAAAATCATGAAACAGTTAACGAAAGTAGCTATAGCAAGAAATTTGCATTAGTGTTAACGAAAGTAAGTAAACTAAAGTAGCTAAGCACTAGAAAAGCCACGAAGCTAGACGAGAAAACCAAGCTCACTGCTTAAGTCACACACACACAGATGAAGAGTCGGGAGGTACTGACACTACCACTTGGGTCATGGAAACTAGTTTGTGACACCAACACCTAACCCGAACAAGTCATACAAGAAAGACCTCTCAGTATCGCAGTCAATGATGAAAGGTCCAACTGCAGATTCACCACAACACAAACAAGAATTGTGGAGACCAACACCTGTAGCCCCATTGGACTACAAACCCATGCCTTTCACCCCTTTGAGGGTTCCAGAGTCTGCAAAGTGAGGTTGTGGGATAAGAGAGTAGTTGGGGCCCAACATGTCTGCTAGTGTCCACTTCCCCAACCACGAGTGCACTACAAGCGACTAAAAAGAAACCACAAAAACCATGATCTGTTAATCCCTTGGTACACCTCAAAGTTTGGTAATCACAAAATAACTCAATGTCATGTTAACGTGTCAGAAACAGAGGGCACTATGTTAACGTGTCGACCACAAGCATCACGTTAACCAAAGTTAGCGTGGTGGTACGACATGATGCCTTAAAAAGACATCACCTCGGTATGACATATTCTTAGATAGGACGCCACCCTCATGGGCCTCACACCGAGTGCCCCAAAACCCGACCACATAGGCCCAAAACTACCTCTACAAACCCAAAAAATTGAGACACACATGGGGACCTGCTTTTCCAACCTTTAAACCACTTCAACCAAGCATTCAAGGAGGCACGGTTAATCCTTCAAACCATAAAACATATTTTTTCATAGTTTTACAATCTCTAGCACGAAAAAAGGCAATTGCACATCGATTCTAAAGTCTAAAAAATATCCTTCAATCCATAACCTCGAGTTGTAAACAAAGAAAACTCGAGAAAAAAGAGAAAATTTGAAAAAATGACGTCCTTCTACCAAACACGAAGAACTAAATTCGTTGAGGTTTTCACGTGATCTGGTCACCTCCTCCTCACTAAATAGCTGGGAAAACAAGTCCAAATCACTAAGCCTCCTTCCTGGGGTGCGTATTCGCCCCCTGGGTCCTCCACCCGGAATAGGGTGAAACCCTATTCTGCCAAGGGAAGGAGCTTAAAATTTACGCAAAACAATGAACATATCATCCTACTCAGACGCCTCAATAACGCGTTGGGATCAATGATCGCATCAACCAATGAATGTCACATGTTCAACACATGTAAAAACCGTCAAACAATGACGCGTCAACCATTGACATCACTTTAACAACCTTAACATGACAAGGTTTTAGGACGTCTTAAGATCGCGTCCGACCCTCTGGCTACAACACTCAATAGAGTGTCCAACAACATAAAAAGTTTGAATCCCAACACACAAATAACACAAAACGCTACACAAATACCACACCACGATGTGAAACCCATTATACTAGATCCAGTACGCCAGAACGCTACAACCTAAGACTAGTCAGCAGTCCAATTCCGTTAGAGCCCAACATCATTAGATTGGGCGGTGTTTCTCCCGTGATGCTGGTAGAATCAAAACTAATAAAATTGTGCCACATGCCATCACTTGCTGAAAGCAATACAATAAACCCTTCATAAAATTATGAGGGAGTTGTGATGTGTATTAATTGGTGGATTAAAAATTCTATTTTTATTTATTGTATTGCTCTGACAAGCAATGATGTGGCTAGGGATGTTCACGGGTCGGTTCAATTTGGTTCAGTCCAATTTTTTGGATGAACTGAACCAACCCCGCCCCCCGCCCCCTCACGTGACCTGAACCGAAAAAAAATTTTAGAGGGGCGATCCTGAGTTTCAAACTTAGGACCTCCCGTTGGGAGCCAAAGATCTTGCCCATTAGACCACAGTTTCATTTGTGACATTATTTATTATTAAATATATATTCGATTTATTCAGTTTCAATCAGAAAACCAAATTGAATCGCGGGGTTTTTCAACCTGAACCGAACCGACTCGAACCGGTCGGTTCGATTCGATTTCTTCGTGTGAACTATTTAATTAACACCTCTAGATGTGACAAATTTTTATTAATGAGTCAATATTGGAGTTATGAAAATGTGTTATTAAACTAAAATTTTCTATTTAAAAATTAAGCACTGTGTTGATACCCGATATGTATATTGGATAAGAATTCATTGGTATGAATATATATTTAAATTTTTTAATAATTTGAACAAAAAATCTCACGAATAAGTTTCTTATCTAGAGTAAAATCTCTGACAACTTATCCCCTTAGAGCCTATTTGCTAACTAGGTAACCCCTCGTAAGTAGGTTTAGCAACTTACTTTATACAATTGATAATATAGGTAAATTATATGCAAGATTTATTTCTAGTAAATCTTGATAAATTATCAAAGGGAAAAACCTAAACTATTTTGTCATTTATCAGGGGTTACTTTATCTACATTTATCTCATCGGAGTCTCCTTTATCTGATTGTCAAATAAGGTCGTAACCTTAACTTATATTGTTTGAAAACTACTAAAGATTTTTAAAAAAATTTTTTGACCGGCACTGGCTTGTATAAGAATACCGTGTCTTGTATGAAAAAGGGCCCACATGTTAAGTTGGATATGAAGTTTGTTGTTGTACTCATCCAGCACTCACACCATCTTTATACCATGGTTCGTAGTACTATGCGGATCGATCGTGCAATATTTTTTGTGGCACGATACAGTATCATATTGTACCGTTAAAATACGGTGAGAAATATGTTTATTTGATTATTATTTTTATTTTGTGACTTAATCAATATATAAAATGAGTAAATTTCAAAAAAAATGAGTAAAATACAAGAGCATCATATAGAAATATTAAAAAATATAAGAAACTTCATTTAATCATTCAAGCCAACCCAACACAATCATCTAGTACCATGATTTATGCCATCATGGGTATACCAAGTGGATGCCAATTAAAGTTCATATTCTCTAGCTATACGAAATTTACATTTTTCCATCACCAAGACATTTTACAAAGGAGGGGCCTTCTTCCTGTTAGACGTTCACAATAAAATTCTTAATAGAGATCTTACAATTAAGTTGGAGAGCAAATATGACATCATCTAAGGGTTTTAATTCTCATTGGAGAGGAGTCCACCACACTACAAGAAAAATCAAAATTATTGACAGAATTTTTCAATAGATCAATATCTATATTGAGAAATCTTTTGGGATTCGATGGACTCCTATACCATATAGATTCGTAATTTACTACTATTATATGGACTGGATGGTACTATATCATACTGCAGCGGTCTGAGCAAATCAACATCATCTTCACTACCACCACCACCACCACCACCAACTCCAATGTGATCATTATGTAATATTATGATATAACCGATGTGTTTCATTAAGTCAACACCAAAAATCTAAAATTAGAAACAAAACTGTAATGTCATAAAATTTATAATAAAATATTAATATGACACTAAGAAATTGAAAAAAATAGTAAATTATACGTAAGACATGACCACTTACATAAAACATAATTATCTTTAATTTCATAATATTTTTATATTATTAATATAATTCTCGTACTATCTTTAGTTGTGCGTACTTCGACATGACGACGTCTAGTTTCGAAAATAAAGTCAAAATTGAAGTCATCATAATTACTAAAAAATATACTAATTCTAAAAATATAAATATCATAAATTATTGATGCATAAATATTGAGATTAAATCGGCCTAATGATTTTTGAGATAATTTTTACTTGAAAAAAACTAATTAAAAAATAAATTAAAATTATTATAATTTATATCATCTCTTAATTATCATTGAGGTGACTCAACTGTACCATGGTTCAGTACAGTACCGCGATGGTATGACCAACTGTGCTTTATACATGGTTCAAAATTTCAAGAGAAAATTTATTATATTTGAGAATTATATTTTTATGTATTTTAATTTTTTATTGATCAATATACTAAGAGTACATTATATTTATCTAATTAAAAATAAGATATTTAGAAAGTATAATTCTTGAGTGAAGTAAAAAATATCAAATTTCAAATGACTTTTTTCCACGTGACTCCCTTATTCCTCCTTTCCGGTCGTTACCAAGTATATATGGCCTTTCTTTTTCAATTTTATTTTTGTTGGGACGAGTACGATTTTTTTTAGCGGTAAGTACAGTAAGTTGACGTCTAAGCTGGAGCCCATGTGGTGCTATCTTAGATATCACATGACGATAGCAAGTCTAACAGGCGGCGGCGATCAACGGCGGCGGGAGGCTACGATTGGCGATGAGAGGCGACGATCAGCGGGCGATGGCAGGCGGTGGGGGCGATCGGTGGGCAGCGGCGCTTGGACTCCAAAATATAAATTTTAGGTTCTAAAATACAAATATTGAACTCCAAAATATTATCCTTAGAATTTAAAAATATTTACTAATTTTTTAATATTTGTTCAAAATATAGGCATTGGATTCTAAAATATAAAATTTAGGCTCCAAAATACTACTTTTAGAGTTTTAAAAAAAATTATTAGACTTTTAATATTTGAGTTTTGAAATATTGACTCCAAAATATAAACTTTGAGCACCAAATATTACCCTTAGGATTTAAAAGTATTTATTGAGCTTTTAATATTTGGGCTTCAAAATATAGATATTGGACTCTAAAATATAAACTTTAAGCTCTAAAGTATAAATTGAATAAATTAATTAAGAGTCTCTTATTATAATATAAAAATTCTTACTATAACAAAGCTCAACATATATTGTAACAAAGATAACACTTATTATAATAAGTTACAATTTTATTAGAGACTAAAAAATAAGTCAAACATCTGGTAGAAACTTCTAATTAATTTATCTATATAAATTTAGACTTCAAAATACTATCTTTATAGTTAAAAAATATTTTATAAAATTTTAATATTAATTTACATTCTAAAATAAAGATTTTAAACTCTAAAATATAAATTATGGTTCCAAAATATAAATTTAAATATAAAAAAATGATGTTAGATCCTGCGACTGCCACGGCCGACCTTATCGGCCGCCGTCTACCGGTGGCGGCGGCACCGTCTCTGCTAATTCACATAACAGCTCGCGTGGAAGCCCGACAAGTCGCCACTTGAGCTGCCATCCCACTGCGGGAAGCCTACTCTTCCGCCTGAGCACTGGGGGTCGACAAGACGGGACGACGAGGGTTCTGTAGTAAACCCCACACTCGCGCTCCTGCAATCGAAGAAGATTTTTGTTGGATTCGCTCTGTTCACCATGGTTCTTCTCCACTTCTCTCTCTCTCCTGCTTCTCTTTCTCATTTCACTTCTTAATTTTATAGCAATTTGTTCTTTTTAGCCCTGACGTATCTCCTTTTCGTCTGCAGGATTATCTGAGAATGATCAATCCATCACAGCTGATGGCCGAACGAGGATCGAATCTGGTCGTCATAAACCCAGGTGCTAAAACCCTAGCCGTAATAGTATTCGGTATTAGCCTTGTATCTCTTTAGGGTTCTACGGTAAATCGCTATCTGAATTTTAAGTGAGATATTGTTTTTTAAATTATAGGGCGCATAGAGATCCGTCGAATTGTGTATTTGCCGGCACGTTTCATTAGATCTGCCGATGCTTTCTGCTGTGGTGCTGTTGGACGCTGCAGTCTTAATTGTTTCAGTCTTAAACCCTAGGTGTTATGTTCGAGATGCTTTGGGGGGTTAAGGTTATTGTAAAGTTGCTTGCACTGTGTTCTCACATTCTCTCTTCTGTGTCAAAGGTTCTGCAAATGTTCGTATTGGCCTTGCTCGTGAGCAGATGCCTTTTAATATCCCTCACTGTATTGCTTGGCATGTAAAGGGGAGAGGGGAGGTGCCAAAGTTTACCATGAAAGATCAAGTAAAGGGAGTTTTCGTTTTATCTTATGTCCAGCTGTATTGTGCATAGATTTATGCTTATATCAACCATATTTTTAATGTATTCTTTCTCCAACCTGTGACTTTTTCCTTTTTGTCAACAGTTTATAAATTCTCAAGCAACGTATGTCCAAGGTTCAGAAAGGGAGGAGGTTTACAAAGATGTAAGGAAGAGGACTTCAACCTGGCTCTTGATAAATTTTTTTTAACTGACTGTGTGTCCAATAATTTTAATCACTTATAGTTATGTAAACAAATTGTAGATCGCATCATCAATGAAGGTTCGATTTATAGACGAAGATGCAGAGGACAGTCCCTTTCCTCGTAAGGTACACTGAACTTCTTAACACTTAGATGCTAGTTCGTGCCGCACTTGGTGGCACCTGTATAATGTGACACCATAATTTTGTTGCAAAAAGTGGGGTAGGTAAAACCAAGAAACGATGAACAATCCTTAAGCAAGATGCTACCTGGTTGACGATTGAAACCTGTTAGTGAGGTCTGACTTATTTCTCTGTAGTTAGACCTGTTGTTTATTACATGTTATCTCTGCACTTATCTGCAGCCATGGTGAATGATAAATATCAGGGTAGAACAAATTCCTACATGCTGGATTTGTGGCAGACCCGACTCTGATGAAAATAGGTCAGGAAATATGATAGAAGTATGAGTGGGACTTCTTATGAAAATGTCAAAGTCCAACTGGTAGTCTGGTACCACATATGCTCACAAGAAGGATGATGAAAATTATGTTTCTTTCCCCTTTTAATCAAAGAAATGTGTATCCTGCAGCAGAAAGATCGTGGGAGCATTTTTTGCCTCACCACCATAATCAATATTAATTGTCATCTTCCATGTTATTGGAACTTATCTAGTTTGTCAGCATGGTTGAATTCGTTCTACTTTGTTGAGATATAAACCAAGCCTTTGACGAATGACAACAGATGATCAGCCAAGTATGTACTGCCCCACCTACAGCGTATGGTCATTAACTGTTTTATCTTTTTCCCAGATCTGTCTGTCTGTTTTAAATGCTGGGTTGTAATCAAGGTTTGCACACCTAGAACTGGCCAAGGAATTCCGGATCGGATCAGGGTATGGGATCGGACCCCCCCCCCCCCCCCCCCCCGATCCCAATCCGGAATCAGATAGGATCGGCTGATCCCGGTGGGGATCGGGGAATGGATTGGGCAATCGACCAGGATTTTGTTTAATCGCATGGGTTTACTGGATATGGCATGAGGAGATCCGGATCGGCCCATTTGGAGTGGAATCGGATCGGCTATGGCTGATTCCAATCCGGATCGGCTATGGCCGATTCCGACCCGGATTGACCGATTCTGCAATCCATGGAACTGGCTCTCAGCCTGGCAATGGCCTGTTACCATCCTGGTCCCATCCAAGCCCGGTTCTCGCTGGTTCCACCTGGTGCTGGTTTGGTTTGCCAATTCTGCTTGCCATGGTCCTTGGTTCTGAGTGGATATGCATGAGATGCATATTTTGCAAGGAAATAGTAACAGATATATTACCAATTCCTATTGTATGCTTTGTGAACTGTTTTGTTAACAATGTCAATGCTACTTCCAGATATCTTCTATATTCTTAAAATTGACAAAGGTGGACTACATGCAGATGGGACGAGTTGATGGCTATAATCCTCAAAGCAACAAAGTTGATACTAGCTTTATGTTAACTAATGTGATTGAAAAGAAACAAAGATCATCATTGGCATTAGGTATTCGTGAAATCTCTTTTGCATTTGGTTCCACTAAACTGCTTATCACATGATAGTTATGTGGTCGATCACCATGTGCATATTCATTTGTTCCCATTTATTTCTACTGGCTTTATAAATGATATGTTATGGTTGTTTTATGTCTAGGATGGCTTTTTTTTTTAATATAATTCCAATTATTTTTATTCTCATCTCCCCTTTCTATGGCATGTATTCTCCACAACTGTTAGATTCCCTTTTGCCAAGTCCATTATAGTTTCCCTTCCATGTCCTTTAAAGATCAGTTTATTTTATAGGGCAAATTAATTAGAAGTCCCTGACTGTAACAGGGAGGTCCTTATTGTAACAGGGCTTAACATATACTGTAACATGTGATAACACTTACTGTAATGAGTTACAACTCTGTTAGGGACTAACAAATAAGTCAAAAATATGATAGGGACTTCTAATTAATTTGCTCTATTTTATACTCTTACGTATTTCTTTCAAAATCACTGTGGTGATTGATTAGCCCATTAATCATTTCAAATGGGAGATATGGTGTTTTTGTGTCTTGATAAGCAATTACGACTCTCAAATGAAACCATGAATGATAAAACCACTTCGAATAAAAAAACTATAAATAATGGATGGAAAAGAGAGATAAAAAATGTGATGCCAAGAGCTCTGTATTCTGCTGTTTATTGCATGGATGGCAAAGTCGGCCGACTCGGAGCAGAGTCAGCCGACTCTGAGTCGGGTCGGCCCCTGGCGACCCGACTTGGGGGGGGGGGGGGGGAACACCCACCCACCCACGAGACTAGGTTTGCAAAGTCCACTGTCCGACTCAGCCCGACTCCGACCCGACTCGGGGTCGGGATCGGCTGGGGCCGACCCAGCCACCCGACCCGACTCTGCCATCCTTGGTTTATTGAGTGTTGAATCCAGCTTTTTCATGTCATTCAATATTCAACCAAGTGAGTCACTTTCCTACTCAGGAACTACCGGAATACCACGTGCCAAAAAGAGCAAAGTTTGTTTCCTATATTGGGCTAGAGCATCACCCACGGAAAGGCTGTCCCATGTATGATTTCTTTATGACCTAAGTTCAGTTGAACAAGGGTTCTATCAGCAGATGGACAAAGGAGACTACAAATACAACTGGGGCATAACCCACATTTTTGACGGAGGAATGGGGCACATTTCTTTGGAAACTTCAAGACAAAGGAACAATGAAAAGTTTCCTTGTGGCTGCTTCATGTCGAGGCATTATGGCTTTGTTTGACTCAAGAAAAAATAGAAGGGATCTAAAAAACCTTGGGATTCAACACCATGATAAAATACTACCGTGTGATCAGACCATCCTCCTGAATTTGATAAAAGAAGGGTGTATTAATGGTTATAATGCTGTAATCAAAAAAGAATTTTTTGTGGATGTGATGGGGCAAGAAACTAGATATGGAAAAACAATGCACCAAAGTGCAGGTGTTGCGCCGATATTGGTGGTTGCTATGCTGTGATTGGAAAAATTGTTAGGAGTACATGGCGGAGGAAAAGGCCTTATAGAGAAAGAAGTTCAGTGGTCAATATGCTGTAATCATAAAAACTTTTTTATAGATGTGATGGCACAAAAAACGAGATAGGGAAGATCAGTGCACCAAACTGCAGATGTTGCACCAACATGGGGATTATTATGCTGAGGTTTGAAAAGTTTTTAGGAATATGTGGTGGAATAAAAGGGCCTAGGAAAGAAAGAAGATGGCACTTGGATGCAATCTTATGTAAACGACAAGATTATACTATCCCATCGATTCAATAAAATGCCACCTTTTATATAAAGAAGATTGTATGCCAATCTTATATAAAATTCATGGTCATTGCACGCACTCTCTCTCTCTCTAGGTTTTCTAGAGAGTGAGGGCTAGGCGATGGTTTGCTGGTGATGGATGGGCTCGTAGAGATCCTTTTCTGTCAGGCATTGCTCACGGGAATGGTTGCGGGAGGAGAACTCCTCTTCCGAACTTGCTTCCGACGTGGGAGAGGACACATCAGGAGATGGTGTCCAACTCTCCTGCGTAGATCCAAGGTAGGTGGTGGCATCCAGGAGGCCATTCGTAGAGTGAGACCTCAGGCCTCCAAGCAAGCGGCAGGGAGCAGGGCAAGGCCTGGTCCAAGGAGTTACGCTGATGTTCTAAATGGGGGAATAGGGACGCGGCGGCAACATGGAAAAGTAGCAAGGTAGTGGAGGCTAGTGAGCTCCTGGAGGATTTTGTTTCTCGGCACAGGTCTTGGGGAAGCAATCGATCGCCATTTCTCTTTTGGTTAGGGAGGCCGATGAAGACACTATCAAGAGGAGGTTGAAGGACCTTACAGGAGCAAGGTGGGGGGTAGTTAGGGTGGCCTTGAAGCTATTCTCAGGTGTGGGTTCCTGTGTGGAGGGGACTGAGAAGGTAGTGGAAGTTGCTTTCTTTGCGGCGGACAGGTCTTTTCTCAGCATATGTAGATGGCCCTCAATGCTGGGCACCTTCCCTCCTTTGCAGGAGAGACACTTTCGAGTAGAGCTAGAGGTTTTACCCATTGGTCTGTGTGATGAGGAGGGAGTGGGATTCCTTGTCCGTCGGTTTGGGTGTGCTCATTAAAGGCTCAATGCAATTTGCTATGGTTGGATCTAGGATTAAAGTGCACACTTTTGTTCTGGTGATCAGTCTGAGGGAGCTGCCAGCATCGATCATCGTGAGCTTCTATGGGGAGCAGCTTGTCGTCCGGTGCGTGGTGCTTCAGGAGAGAGCCTCAACCTATGTTGTCGCCGCCTCTAGGGTTATAGGAGCATTTCCCGGAGGTTGAAGACAATGAACATGTGGGCAATCCGAATTTGAATCTCCCAAGTTATCGGAAGCTCGGATCGGGTGGTTCTGCTGGTGCCTGGGCTAGATGAGGGGGCCTCCCTCTTGACCACGGTGAACAGAGGCCAACACAGTCTGGTTGGCATGTGCGCATAGTTGTCAAGGCGGACGCCTAGGCGGCGCCTAGGCGCCGCTTAAGCGCCAAGGCACTTCCTCAGCCGCCTTAAAACACCTCGCCTTTCTAAGAGGAGAAAAGGCGCCCCAAGGCGCCGCTAAAGCGGCCAAGGCGCACGCCAAGGGCGCTTGGGCGCGCCTAGACCCTTTAGGGGTCCACAATATCCCACTTAGACAGTAGATTCAGGTCGGTTTTCAGGGCTGAGTCTAGCCCGATTCCAGGTAGCATCTTATTTACCTGAATATCATTTAAGTAAATGTTATAATTTGTTGTTTCATTTACTTAAGATATTACATGTAAATAAGGAAGTACCCCCCATTTGAATCCAATAAAAATATCAAAAAAATCATATCTCTTACAAAAAAAAAGTCAACTCTCCCATCGAAGAAGAAAATCACGATTTCGATGATTTTAGCGAAATGCTAACTTTCTAATATCTCATAATTTGACCTATCTAAAATTTGATAGTTCAAATAAACCATATGGAACACTAAAAATCCAAAGTCCGGTAAAAAAAGTCAAACGTGCATATGACTTCTCCAAGGGAGCCGCTCTTCTACTGACAACACTTAGTCTGTTTGAGATCTCTCAGGATTTGGTCAAACTTAAACTATCATCACCCAAACACATGAGACTTGTCATTTTCTAGTTTCTTTTCAATTTTTAGGCATATTGTGGGATTATGTAATAGACTCATTTAGTTTTTACTTGTTTTAAGTGTGTTAAGATATTGCACTTCTTATTTTTATTTAACATATTTACATGTATGTGTATTGCTTGTTTTAAAAGTTGAAAATTAGTTTTCTGATGATAGAATGATATTTGCACTTCTTGTTCTTATTTAGTGTGCTTATTTATTTGAAGATGTCAATTTAGATTTTTTATGACTTTATGATATATAATATGAGTTTGTTTACTTGGAGTTTAATTTTTGTTGCTTTCATTGTCTTTATATCTGTCATATTATGATATTTTTTATTGAATTTTCATCATTATATATATTTATAGATACATAAATATCATGTAAGAGGGACACTTGAAAACAACTCATACTTGGTTCCGTCCTAAACGCCTAGGCACCGCTTAGGCGAGCGCCTAAGCGCTTAGGCGATCCGAGACCCCACCTACGCCTTGGTCGCCTTGACGCCTTGACAACTATGCATGTACGGACTAGCTGGGTGCTCAATCAAAGTTGGGTCCAGTTTGGGGTCCGATAACTTACTCGTATTTGTCTTCCGTTGCGTATCGGTTTGGTGGGACCCGTTACGGGTCGTCTTCCCCGCCCGACATCGACAACTGCTTTACGTAGCCCCAAAACTTGTTTTTTGGTGGGGAGGGCGGCCTCCCTCTTGTGCCGCTCTCCGACGAAGGTGGATACTGCTCCAGCTGCTCCGACCCCTGGTTCTCTAGCTCTGAGATCTCCCTTGTCGACTGTGGAGCTGCATTGCAATGGACCTCCATACGATGACCTTCAGATGCCCTCTATAGCGAAGCTGGTAGGCGGTGTTGCTGCCTTGGGCGCCTCTCGATCTCTGCAGCGGCATCGTCATCCTCCGATAGCTAGTTCCTGTGCCAAATGCTTGGCTTGGGAATGAAGAGCCCAGACGCGGAAGAGGGTGACAACAACGGCTTTCGTTTGGCCTTTGCGCCTACTCCTTCGATTGACAACCCATTGCTAGCACAATACTTTTGGAGGCCCTCCGAAGGGAGGCTGGGCATGAAGTCAACGACATTGATCTCGGCATCTGTGAGGGAGATGGTGGAGGCAGTGGGTGCCACATTGGGGAGGAGGAGGATCTTCCTCGCTTCTCCTTCTTGTCCGATGATCTCTTCGGGAGGCCCCTAATCTTCGCTTAGCTGGCTCTGTAATTGTTGGGATTGTAGGGTCTAAGGTAGATGTTGCCTCTCTAGCATTAGCCCTCCCTGCCCCGCCTCCGGTGTCCGAAGATTTAAACACGACTATAGCACTTGATAGAATTTTTTGGCGGAAAAGGATTTATGTAGCCGACCCTAAATAATGGGATAAGACCCTGATGATGATGATGTTGAGAAGGAGAAGGAGGATCTTCCTCGCTTCTCCTTCTTGTCCAATGATTTCTTCGGGGAGGCCCCTAATCTTCGCTTAGCTGGCCCTATGACAGTTGGGATTGTAGGGTCTAAGGTGGATGCTGTCTCTCTGGCCTTAGCCCTTCTTGCCAGATCCTCTGCCTCCTTCTCTAATGATCTCTTCGGGGAGGCCCTTAATCTTCGCTTAGTTGGCCCTGTGACAATTGGGATTGTAGGGTCACAATTGGGATTGTAGGGTCTAAGGTGGATGTTGCCTCTCTGGCCTTAACCCTCCCTGCCCCGCCTCCGGTGTCCGAAGATTTAAACACGACTATAGCACTTGATAGAAATCTTTGGCGAAAAAGGATTTATGTAGCCGACCCCAAATAATGGGATAAGGCTACGATGATGATGATGATGAGTGGAGATGGTTGAAGAAGTCTATCAAGGGAAGGACAGTGCTTCCATGGATAATGGGAAGCTATCCAAGGGAGAGGTTCTGGATATCTTGTCCAAGGTCGAAAATTTCATGGAGAATCAGACAAGTGAAATTGTTAGGCTGATTGGAGTCTCCGATGATGGCGTTGACAAAGGGTTGAAGTCCACCTTACTTCTGATTAAGTGTAGGTGGATGGCAGACATTGCTAGAAAGGTGAAATTGGATGCGGCCGTCAAGAAAGGAGGTTCAAAGCATTTTGAAGCATACATGGCTCGTGATACCAGGAGATGTAGCAGGACTTTACTTCTCTGTGACGTCTGTTTTTTTGGAAGAAGAATGACAGGGTGGGACTTTTAGTTGAGGTGTGGTTCTGTTTTGGGACTGTTGGGTGTGTTAAGCTGGGATTGTAAATGTGGTCTGGTTTTTTCATTTCATTGCTCCCTTGGCAGACCTTGGTTTGCTTTCTTTTGTTTTGGGGGAACTTTTTTGGTAGCTCCCCCCTCGTATATATGTTTTCCTTTTATAATTCCAGTGGTACCATCCACATTCATCAATAAGGCCCTTGTTGATAAAAAACACAGGTGATTGCAAAGTATCAATATTATCTATACTTCATTTTGGCTCTCCTATATCTACATTCGAAACTAACTTTGCTTCTGCAAAACTGCAGATACTGAAGCTGTTGGAGGTGAAACCTCTGATCATCCTACAAACACTGGTGATGCAGAGAACCTGTCCAATGTAGGCAATTATAAAGAGTTTGTTTGTGGGGAGGAAGCCCTTAGAATTTCCTTGAATGAACCATACTGCTTATTCCGGCCTATTCGCCGTGGTCACTTTAATGTTTCTCAGCATTATTCTCCTGAGCAGGTACTATAGTATTCATTCAGGTTAAATGAAAGCAATGGATCTAGATTAGATAGATAGAGAGAAATTTTTTTATCTGTTTTAGTCAGAATATTTGCAGTATCGTAATGCCTATCTTGCAGAAATCACTTCCACATACTCCACTTGGTTTTATTTTGAAAGTTGACATATTTGAATGCTTATTCCCTTTCTAGGTTTCTGAAGATCTTTGTGCCATTTGGAACTGGATTTTGAATGAAAAACTACATATTCCAATGACTGAGAGGAACCAATACTCTGTCATCCTTGTTGTTCCTGAAACTTTTGACAGCCGCGGTATGCTTTCTCTTGACCTAAAGAACTGTTCATGATTATGTGATTCCTCTGTTCTCTGTGGTTAACTTTCTTTTCTTTTTTTAAAATTTGCTCTTTCATTGGAGAATTGATTTCGGTGATTGCAAAGTGCTCTGGCTGCTTAGATGCAAAAGTCAGTGCTTGAAGAATACGGACTACTGTTGGATTAATTTTACTTTATATACTGGAGGTTGCTTCGCGAAGACAATCATATCTCTGAGCCCCACAAGGTTCTTGCCGTTGGAAAAGAGCTGTCTAACCTGAATTTAATGAGCCATGATGCAAAAAGAAGAAAAACAAAGGCTGATTGTCAGTTGGGTTTTAAGTTAGAGAGATACTTCAATTGCCTCTGAACTGAAAAGCTGAGATTCAGGAACTTACCTTCCTCCAATTCCAGTTGGCTGGCTAAATGCAATGCAATGCATGAAAGGACATGGACCTAGTCCATGTTCTACTTAAACTTTCCCTTTGGGGAAACTTAGGCATCATTTCAGAGCATGTTTTGAATAAATTCCAAGCATCCGAATCTGCAAGAAAACCAAAATGTTTCCAAATGGAACTGATTATCCTAGGAGTTCTAACCATCCAAAAGGCAAGGTCATTTTGATAAGGAGGGGAGACAAACATGTAAGGAGACAGAAGAAGATTTCCCCAAAAAATTGGGTGTGAGTGGATTTAAAAAAAATGTAACTAAATTTAATGGGTGGAAAGGCATCTTCAAACCAAATCACAAATAGCCTCTTTGAAAGCTATCCAAAAAATAAGCCCATTAATTAAACTTAATTAAAATCTGTCTCACCCTTTATACCATTAAAAAAAATGGCATACCAAAAGTGTTTCTGAGCAGCCACCTACATTGAAAATATGCATGTCATGATCTGAAACTTAAGTGTTTTCAAGCAGAACTAATTGAGAATTTCCAGACTCCACCTTTGCTGAAATAGGCATTTGGCTGGAAAGGTTCATAATTGCTTCTTTTATTGCTTTTATCTATGGGATATCTGCAGAAGATGGTCAAGAACTCAAGATGTAGAACATATTGATCAATGTAGGTTACAGTTTAGTCTCAGGTTTAGGTGGTGCAGCGATTGCTCTCTGGCGGAGTCCTTCCCTGCTATATTTGCCATTTCCACTTTCCCTACAGCCTCGGTTGCAAACTGATGGGAAATGCAGGATGGCTAAATCAAAGTATTTATTATGTCCTATTAAAAGACCCAATGGTTGTAATCTTGTTTGGTTTTACAAATTCTTAGGGTCATTAAAATAAGTTTAAGTCCTTTGAGTTTCCTAAGTCTTAAATAAGATTTTTATTAAGTGTCTTATGAAGAGTCTCTTTGTTTTAAAGTCTATATATAGAGTCATGTAACCAAAGATGAGGGGAATAGAGAAGAAGAAAAAAAATTGAGTTCTTATGTGTGCCTCCGAAAATGGAGTTTATGTTTGGGTGTGAAGCCCCCGGGTGAGAAGCCCCTAGGTGGTCCCTGTGAAAGGGAGGGTGTGACGTCTACACTCCTACCTCTTATCCTTCTCTCCGGTGTGATTCCGACGATCTTCCCCCTTTCTCTCCCATCCTTAACCCATTTACTCTCTCTGTCCCGCATCAGTTTTGGTATCAGAGCCCAACCTCGTTCTCGCTTCCGTCCTCTGTTTCTGTCTTCTCTCTCTCCCTTCTGTTCATCCGTGTGAGAACCTTCCCTCTCCCCCGTTTCTCTCTCCTGCGCCCCTCAGACACCTCTGCGCGAAGAGGCCCTCTGGTTCACGTCTTCCCCCGCGAGGCCGTCGCCACCTGGCGACGCCTGCCCCGAGAGCCCGCACCGCCCTCGCCGTCCTGACTACCTAGCGACTCTGGCTGCACCGCGAAGCCGTCGCGATGTTAGAAGCCTCGCAACCCAGCCTGCGGCCACACCGCAGACCCTCCATGATCGCCCACGGCGCTCTGTGAAGCGCGACCCTCGTCGTCTCTCCCCCTCTGCGCCCACTCTCACACCCCTGCGACCCCGCGCCCCCTCTTCTCCTTTGCGCAGAGCACCCCTTCCCCCAAAAAAACGGTTTGCGAAGCCCCCCTTCTCCGTAACACCCTCCCTTCCTCAATCGCCACTGCCGTGACCCCCCCCCTCTTCTCCGCAACACCCCCCTTCCTCAGTCGCCACTGCCGTGACCCCTCCCCCCCCCCCCACTCAGTCTCGCCACTCTCTCTTTCGCTCTCTCTGCACCATCGACAAAAAAAAGACAAAGAAGAAGAAGATGAGGGAGGAGCCGTAGTCGCCGCCGGCGTCTGCTGGCGCCGCCGTCGCCGGAGCGGTCATCTGCCGTTGCCGGAGCTGTCGGCCGCCAGCGCCAGCTCCGTCGTTCGCCCTGGCCCCGTCGTCGCCTTCTTTTCCTATCTTGCTCTCCCTGTGCGGGGGTTAGGAGGAAGAAGGTGGAACGAGAAAAAGGAAGGCCCGAGCCCTTTTAAGCTGTCAACAAACCAGGTCAGACCAGACCTGGTCAGCCGAAGTGCACAGGCGGTGCATTTGGACTGTTATCGCACCTCCAACACAAAAGTTTCGTTCATGCTCCGATTCACGTGCCGTTTGCACCGTTGTGATTGTCTCGATGAATTCCAGTCAATCAACGGACCGCGACCTACAACAGTCCCTCTGCCTCCACACTATTAGTCTCAGTCTGGGTAATCTCTTACGCATATGCAACATGAATTTTAGCTTCCTCGTCTGTCTACCAAATGAAAAGCCGACAAAAATAGTACTCAATGAGGAGCATCAGGACAATTATATTTCCCAGGCTATTGTTGATAATTTACTGCAAACTGGAGAGATTATTGTTGACGGTGATCAAACTTTTGTAGAGTTTCACCTAAAATTTTTAGGTAAAACTCAGATGGAATCAGTTAAATATTTTGATGGAGCATGGTGCACTATTGATCCCTTGAGACCCTACATTACTTTGGGAAAAGAGTGGTTGGAAAAGCGACATGTTGTTATTGACTCAAACCAGTCTAGGTGTATTATCCAGCCACCACATTTAGGAGGTAAATTTTTTTTTTCCAAGTATATTTCTACTGCTGCCAAGTCAGTGCTTCCAGAGAAGACCGTGATTGATAAAAAGCCATTGGAGTTGGTGACTATTACTGATCGTGTATGTGTGAAGACTGTTTTTGTTAATGTTTGGGATCAAGACTTATTCGTCGAGTCTGGGATTCATTTGATATGTGATGATGTATTTGAGTTAAGCCCGTCATTGACAGCTATCAGCAATCTGCAAGATTTTACGAAAGATCAGTGCAACTATGATATGATATGGTGCGATCTTGACACATACATTCCATGCAGACTGCAACTTTTCAGAAGGCATATTGGGTTGGATATCCCTACAGCGACTTTGCTAGTGCATGACTTTGTTATTCCCCTGCCTCTTGTATGGATATTGCGACCAAGGTTTGACGTATCGCCGATTCGGGGCGAATCGGATTCGCCCTGATGCGATCCGATTCGCCCAGAATCGAGGCGAATCGGGTCCGATTCGCATATGATTATTATATTATATATTTATGTATGTGTGTTAGGCAGGGTCAAGGTTTGGCGCATCGCCGATTCTGACCGGATCGGGATTATCCTGATCCGATCCGATTCGGGCGGATCGACCGATTCGGTTCGATCCGCTTGGATTCGGCCAGAACTTGGTCCTGTTCAGGCAGGGTTCACTGGACTCATGATCTTGTTCAGGCAGGTTTGTCAGGATCTGCTTATTTACCTGAATATCATTTCATCAAGGTTGTCAGGATCTGCTTATTTACCTGAATATCATTTAAGTAAATGTTATAATTTGTTGTTTCATTTACTTAAGATATTACATGTAAATAAGGAAGTACCCCCCATTTGAATCCATAAAAAAATCAAAAAAATCATATCTCTTACCAATAAAAAGTCAACTCTCCCATCGAAGAACAAAATCGCGATTTTGGTGATTTTAGCGAAATGCTAACTTTTTAATCTCTCATAATTTGGTCTATCTAAAAATTTGATAATTCAAATAAACCATATGGAACACTAAAAATCTAAAGTCCGGTAAAAAAAGTCAAATGTGCATGTGACTTCTCCAAGGGAGCCGCTCTCCTACTGACAGCACTTAGTCTGCTCGATGCATCTCAGGATTTGTCAAACTTAAGTTATCATCACCTAAACTCATGAGAATTTTCACTTTCTAATTGAAAGAAAACTAGAAAGTGACAATTCTTATGAGTTTGAATGATGATAACTTAAGTTTGACCAAATCTTGAGATGCCTCGAGCAGACTAACTGCTGTCAGTAGGAGAGCGGCTCCCTTGGAGAAGTCACATACACGTATGACTTTTTTTACCGGACTTTAAATTTTTAGTGTTCCATATGGTTTATTTGAATTATCAAATTTTTAGATAGACCAAATTATGAGAGATTAAAAAGTTAGCATTTCGCTAAAATCACCAAAATCGCGATTTTGTTCTTCGATGGGAGAGTTGACTTTTTATTGGTAAGAGATATGATTTTTTTGATATTTTTATTGGATTCAAATGGGGGGTACTTCCTTATTTACATGTAATATCTTAAGTAAATGAAACAACAAATTATAACATTTACTTAAATGATATTCAGGTAAATAAGCAGATCCTGAACCCCTGCCCGAAGAGGATCCTGAGTCCAAAGAACCCTGCCTGAACAGAACCAGGCGAATCGGACCGAATCGCGAATCGGACTTCCCCTGATCCGCACCGATTCGCCCGAATCGGTCCGATCCGATCCGGCACGCCAAACCATGGGCAGGGTTGTCAGGAGTCAGGGCTCAGGATCCTCTTCAGGCAGGGTTGTCAGGATCCCCTTATTTACCTGAATATCATTTAAGTAAATGTTATAATTTATTGTTTCATTTACTTAAGATATTACATGTAAATAAGGAAGTACCCCCCATTTGAATCCAATAAAAATATCAAAAAAATCATATCTCTTACCAATAAAAAGTCAACTCTCCCACCGAAAAAGAAAATCGCAATTTCGATGATTTTAGCGAAATGTTAACTTTTTAATCTCTCATAATTTGGTCTATCTAAAAATTTGATAATTCAAATAAACCTTGTGGAACACTAAAAATCCAAAGTCTGGTAAAAAAGTCAAATGTGCATGTGACTTCTCTAAGGGAGCCGTTCTCCTACTGACAGTACTTAGTCTGTTTGAGACCTCTTAAGATTTGGTCAAACATAAATTATCATCACTCAAACTCATGAGAATTGTCACTTTCTAGTTTCTTTTCAATTAGAAAGTGAAAAATCTCATGAGTTTAGGTGATGATAACTTAAGTTTGACCAAATCCTAAGATGCCTCGAGCAGACTAAGTGCTGTCAGTAGGAAAGCGGCTCCCTTGGAGAAGTCACATGCACGTTTGACTTTTTTTACCGGACTTTGAATTTTTAGTGGTCCATATGGTTATTTGAATTATCAATTTTTTAGATAGACCAAATTATGAGAGATTAAAAAGTTAGCATTTCGTTAAAATCATCGAAATTGCGATTTTCTTCTTCGGTGGGAGAGTTGACTTTTTATTGGTAAGAGATATGATTTTTTTGATATTTTTATTGGATTCAAATGGGGGGTACTTCCTTATTTACATGTAATATCTTAAGTAAATGAAACAACAAATTATAACATTTACTTAAATGATATTCAGGTAAATAAGCAGATCCTGACAACCCTGCCTGAAGAGGATCCTGAGCCTTGATTGCTGACAAGTGACAACCTTGCCTGAAAGGTATCAGACGAATCGGGGCGAATCAGGGATCGGATCGTGGCGGATCTGCGAATCGGATCGCATCGGATCCACTCGATTCGCGGCCAGGCGGCGGATCCATGCGGATCACAACTCGGCCCGCCCCTGATCCGCTCCGATTCGGGGGAATCGGGCCGATTCGCCCCGCCATGACAAACCATGATTGCGACACTTCAAAACTCAAGGACGAGTTTTCTCGAACCAAGGGAGAATGATGGGAAATGAAGGATGGCTAAATCAAAGTATTTATTATGGCCTATTAAAAGACCCAATGGTTGTAATCTTGTTTGGCTTTACAAATTCCTAGGGTCATTAAAATAAGTTTAAGTCCTTTGAGTTTCCTAAATCTTAAATAAAATTTTTATTAAGTGTCTTATGAAGAGTATCTTTGTTTTAAAATCTATATATAGAGTCATGTAACTAAAGATGAGGGGAATAGAGAAGAAGAAAAAATTTTGAGTTCTTACATGTGCCTCCGAAAATGGAGTTTATGTTTGGGTGTGAAGCCCCTGGGTGAGAAGCCCCTAGGTGGTCCCTGTGAAAGGGAGGGTGTGAAGCCTACACTCCCACCTCTTATCCCTCTCTCTGGTGTGATTCCGGCGACCTTCCCCCTTTCTCTCATCCTTAACCCTTTTGCTCTCTCTGTCCTAATATGCCTTCTGAAAAGTTGCAGTTTGCATGGAATGTATGTGTCAAGATCGCACCATATCATATCATAGTTGCACTGATCTTTCGTAAAATCTTGCAGATTGCTGATAGCTGTCAATGACGGGCTTAACTCAAATACATCATCACATATCAAATGAAGTCCAGACTCGACGAATAAGTCTTGATCCCAAGCATCAACAAAAACAGTCTTCACCCATACACGATCAGTAATAGTCACCAACTCCAATGGCTTTTTATCAATCACGGTCTTCTCTGGAAGCACTAGCTTGGCATCAGTAGAAATATACTTGAAAAAAAAAAATTTACCTCCTAAATGTGGTGGCTGGATAATACACCTAGACTGGTTTGAGTCAATAACAACATGTCGCTTTTCCAACCACTCTTTTCGCAAAGTAATGTAGGGTCTCGAGGGATCAATAGTGCACCATGCTCCATCAAAATATTTAACTGATTCCATCTGAGTTTTACCTAAAAATTTTAAGTGAAACTCTACAAAAGTTTGATCACCATTAACAATAATCTCTCCAGTTTGCAGTAAATTATCAACAATAGCCTGGGAAATATAATTATCCTGATGCTCCTCATTGAGTACTATTTTTGTCGGCTTCTCATTTGGTAGACAGACGAGGAAGCTAAAATTCATGTTGCATATGTGTAAGAGATTACCCAGACTGAGACTAATAGTGTGGAGGCAGAGGGACTGCTGTAGGTCGCGGTCCGTTGATTGACTGGAATTCGTCGAGACGATCACAACGGTGCAAATGGCACGTGAATCGGAGCACGAACGAAACTTTTGTGTTGGCGGATAACAGTCCAAATGCACCGCCTGTGCACTTCAGCTGACCGGGTCTGGTCAAACCCAGTTTGTTGACAGCTTAAAAGGGCTCGGGCCTTCCTTTTTCTCGTTCCACCTTCCTCCTAACCCCCGCACAGGGAGAGCAAGATAGGGGAAGAAGGCGACGGCGGGGCCAGGGCAAACAGCGGAGCTGGCGGTGGCGGTCGGCAGCTCCGGGGATGGCGGACGACCGCTCCGGCGCCGGCGGATGCCGACAGCGTCGCGGCTCCTCCTCCTCTTCTTCTTCTTTGTCTTTTTTTTTGTCAATGGTGCAGAGAGAGCGAAGAGAGAGTGGCGAGACTGAGTGGGGGGGGGGGGTCACAGTAGTGACGACTGAGGAAAGGGGGGTGTTTCGGAGAAGGGGTGAGGGGGTCACGGCAATGGCGACTGAGGAAGGGAGGGTGTTGCGGAGAAGGGGGGGGGGTTCGCAGACCGTTTTTTTGGGGAAAGGGTGTTCTGCGCGAAGGAGAAGAGGGGTCGCAGGGGTGTGAGAGTGGGCGCAAAGGGGGAGAGATGACGAGGGTCGCGCTTCACAGAGCGCCGTGGGTGATCGTGGAGGTCCGCGGTGTGG
Organism: Colocasia esculenta; assembly: GCA_014218235.1. Classification (NCBI taxonomy): domain Eukaryota; kingdom Viridiplantae; phylum Streptophyta; class Magnoliopsida; order Alismatales; family Araceae; genus Colocasia; species Colocasia esculenta. Next base: position 95,833,956 of record CM024765.1, on the reverse strand, counting down.
CCGCAGGCTGGGTTGCAAGGCTTCTAGCATCGCGACGGCTTCGCGGTGCAGCCGAAGGGGTCGTTGGGTAGTCAGGACGGCGAGGGCGGTGCGAGCTCTCGGGGCAGGCGTCGCGGGGTGGCAACGGCCTCGTGGGGGAAGACGTGAACCAGCGGGTCTCTTCGCGCAGAGGTGTCTGAGGGGCGCAGGAGAGAGAAACGGGGGAGAGGGAAGGTTCTCACACGGATGAACAGAAGGGAGAGAGAGAAGACAGAAACAGAGGACGAAAGCGAGAACGAGGTTGGGCTTTGATACCAAAACTGATGCGGGACGACTAACACATGTGAACTCAAGCTAACCAAAAGTGATTTCAGCAATGAACATCTTCAGATAATGGTTTCCACATGCTTTTTTCACATGCTTAACAAGAAGATTAATACGTAAAATAACAAGAAACTAGCCGTACGAGTTGTCCCTCGCAGCAAAGAAACGTTACAGATCGATGGTAGTGAGAACTACCAATAGTCTAGGACGTCAGCAACACGTTCAAATATCGCAAATTTGATTGCTCGGGTAGGTTCTCACGCCACACAACCAGCAATGATTATTAAAGCTTTTAAAATGGCTAGTTAACCTATTCTCTCATGCACGGGAACAAATACGGTCATATACCAACCAACAAGTATGGGACGAATCTATAGCAACTTACCGACCCGTTGAAGAACGGGGTTCGTACCGAGGGCAGTGGTAGGCGACACGGGCTGGCGGCCGCTACTGCTGGGTCTCCCAACGACAGTCTGGCAAATGTAGTGATCACCGGATCCACGAGACGCTTACGAGGGGGCGAGACGGCTGGCCTTCGTGGATGCTGACGAGGAGGCGTCCTCGGTCGTCTCGGTAGTGCGAACTTGTGAGGAAGGAACGACGGGTACAGGTACAGTGGCTCAGCGTCGATGTTAACTGCGTCTTCCGGACGATTGATCTAACAGCCACGTAAAGCTGGTCGGGTAACTAGTACCCAGGGATGCGACTGGCAACTGTAGTGCAAAGAGGAAGCAGCAGAGAAGCGGCGAAGTCGAGGCGAATAGCCCGTGGACAGGCAGTCGATGCAGACGCCGGCAGAAGGGCCACACGGAGGCCGCACGTGGACGCGGCTAGTTCCTAGGAGCAGCGGGAAGAAGGCGGCTGGCGCCGTGGGGCTTGTACGGCGACTCTGGAGGAGTCGCGGGTGGCTGGGGCAGCGGGCTACGCTGGTGGGCGATGCGGCGGGGTGCAGGGGCGACGCGGACCAGCCACGGCTGGGCGCAACGCAGGCGGCAGCGAGGAAAGCAGCTCGCGGGCAGGGGTGGCACAACTGGCCACGAGTGCGGGTGAAGCCAGTTGTGGGAGCGGCGGTGGAGGTGGTTGCGGACAGGGGAAACCGCGCCGGCTGCTCGCGGACAAGGCAACAAGGTTGGCCACGCGCGTGGGTGCTGCCGGGCGCGGTGGGGGGGGGGTGTGGCGGTGATGTGCAGATGGCCCCTCGTGACCGTGGCTGGCGCGAGGGGTTTTGCTGCCTGGGTTTCGCGAAGGAGAGAGAGGCAGCGCTGACGGGGGTTTGCGGACTTGGCGAACAGGGGGGTCCGGAAAGGAATTTCTGGGCGTAGAGGAGAGAGGGAGAGAGGGAGAAGCCCCACCGCCTCCTTCTTCTCCATCTCTTCTTCCCTGTCTTCTTCCTCCCCTGTTCTGTCTCTCTTCCTCTCTCTAAGTCTAGAGAGAGTGAACCGAGAGGGGAGAACACAAACTTAGAGAGAGGAAGAGAGAGAACAGGGGAGGAAGAAGACAGGGAAGAAGAGATGGAGAAGAAGGAGCGGTGGGGCTTCTCACTCTCTCCCTCTCTCCTCTACGCCCAGAAATTCCTTTCTGGACCCCCCTTGTTCGCCAAGTCCGCAAACCCCCATCATTGTTGCCTCTCTCTCCTTCGCGAAACCCAGGCAGCAAAACCCCTCGCACCAGCCACGGTCACGAGGGGCCATCTGCACATCACCGCCAGCCCCCCCCCCCCCCCCCCCGCGCGCGCGCGCCCAGCAGCACCCACGCGTACGGCCAACTGCGTTGCTCTGTCCGCGAGCAGCTGACGCGGTTTCCCCTGTCCGCAACCACCTCCACCGCCGCTCCTGCAACCGGCTTCACCCGCACTCGTGGCTAGTCGCGCCACCCCTGCCCGCGAGCCGCTTTCCTCGCTGCCGCCTGCGTAGCGCCCAGCCGTGGCTGGTCCGCGTCGCCCCTGCACCCCGCCGCATCGCCCATCTGCGCAGCCCGCCGCCCCAGCCACCCGCGACTCCTCCAGCGTCGCCGTACGAGCCCCACGGCGCCAACCGCCTTCTTCCCGTTGCTCCCAGGAACTAGCCGCGTCCACGTGCTGCCTCTGTGTGGCCTTTCTGCCGGCGTCTGCAGACTGCATGTCCACGGGCTATTCGCCTCAACTTCGCCACTTCTCTACTGCTTCCTCTTTGCACTCCAGTTAACATCGACGCTGAGCCACTGTACATGTACTCGTCGTTCCTTCCTCACAAGTTCGCACTGCCGAGACGACCGAGGACGCCTCCTCGTCAGCATCCACGAAGGCCAGCCGTCTCGCCCCCTCGTAAGCGTCTCGTGGATCCGGTGATCACTACATTTGCCAGACTGTCGTTGGGAGACCCAGCAGTAGCGGCCGCCAGCCCGTGTCGCCTACCACTGCCCTCGGTACAAACCCCGTTCTTCAACAGGTCGGTAAGTCGCTATAGATTCGTCCCATACTTGCTGGTTGGTATATGAGCGTATTTGTTCCCGTGCATGAGAGAATAGGTTAACTAGCCATTTTAAAAGCTTTAATAATCATTGCTGGTTGTGTGGCGTGAGAACCTACCCGAGCAATTAAATTTGCGATATTTGAACGTGTTGCTGACGTCCTAGACTATTGGTAGTTCTCACTGCCATCGATCTGTAACGCTTCTTTGCTGCGAGGGACAACTCGTACGGCTAGTTTTTTGTTATTTTACGTATTAATCTTTTTGTTAAGCATGTGGAAATCATTATCTGAAGATGTTCATTGCTGAAATCACTTTTGGTTAGCTTGAGTTCACATGTGTTAGTCGGCCTTCCCCCTTACCATGGCAAGTCTTTGTGAAATAACTCCGATGGGAAGAAAAAAGAAGACGTTAAGAGACCCTCCTGGCCCAACCCTAGACACTCTAAGATCCTTTTTCAAACCTGCTCCTATTTCGAGTCAAGAGATAGATAAATAGACACATCCCATTGCACTGATCGGGAGGCGCTCGTAGTGACTGAGGGGGTCAAAGACCAAGAAGTGAGTTATTTATACCAAGCATTCTTCTTATGGCTAGATCCAATCTCCTGGTCCCTACGGAAAGGAAAAAGAATTTCATGTTCTTCCCTTCGGGAAGGAAGGATTAGGGAAACATCACAAACTCTTTTGAGACTAAACTCTCTGGTGGGACATGGTCGCCAACTTTCCGGAGGAACTTTTATAGTGAAGAGACTTGCCAGATTGCTCATCTCCTCTTTAATTCTTCCCTTCAGGCCGGAAGCAAGTACGAAGGACTCATGGTTATGGAGATGGGAGAAGACAGGTCGATTCTCAGTTAGGTCGGCCTACCTTATCCTTGCCGATTGGGGGGGGGGGGGGGGTTAGGCACGATGCTGCGGGTCAAATTTGGGCTCCCAAGAGCCCCCTCAAGGTGAAAGTTTTCATTTGGAGGATCTCTCACGGAAGGTTGCCGACTTGTGACAAGTTCTCTCATTTCCTACCACACATTCCTACAGTTTGTTGTCTCTGAGGGGATTTGGATCATCTGTTCACAACCTGTTCCTAGCTAAGGGGCTTTGGTCATTGATTGGTCTGTGTATCCAACATCCCATTCCTCATTTTGTGGGGTTCATCAGTTTATCCTTGGGTTGGGTGGCACAGGTGGTGGTTGCTGAAGGGAGATCCGGTGGTGGTTGCTCATCTTGCATGCTACTCTCTGGACTTTGTGGAATAAAAGGAATAGTAGAATATTCAGAAAAGAAGTGCGGTTAGAGGAAAGCCATATTCATTTTGTTAGAGATAGAGTTTCTTTGTGGGCAAAACACTTGGGTAAGGTGGAGGGTCTTAACTCCCCCCTCTTTTTGCATCAGTTGAGGTGGTTTGTTTCACCTGTTGGTGAGGGGTTCATTTTGTATGGAGGTTTTCGTGTTTATACCTCTACACTTGTACATCCTTTTTCTTCTATTAATATATTATGTGGTTCTAACTTCTATAGTTCTATCCACATTTCAAAAAAAAGGTTTCAGGTTTCAGCATGGGAAATTATATAAACATTCTACAGTTGGCTGAAAAGCTTGTTTCAATCTTTCTTAATCTCTACTGTCTTGTGAAGTGTCGTTTTTGTTATAAGAGACTTTATGATAAACATGACTCCTTTATTGATGCACTGTTTCAAATAAGCCATTTAGTTTTTATTTGAAAGCCAACATGCCCCATCTATCTATTGGTAGTTATTACTTTATTTAATGCCCAGAAATTAAGGAAATGCTATCAATTCTACTGCGGGATCTAAAGTTCAATTCAGCTGCTGTACATCAGGTGTGCCAATACACATCCTTCCTGTTGATTTTTGGACAATATAATACAATTCCATATACTTTGAAGTTTGAATAGCTTTTTTGTGTAGTTCTTTCAAGTCATCTAAAGTTTTCTGGAAGTGGGTGTTAAAATGCAAATTGATAATCATGTGAATTTGTTTGATCATATGAGTTTATTGTCCCGTGATGAGTTGTGGCTTGTGTTTTTCTATATTTGAATCAGATATATCAGAGTCAGACTGCATGAACTGGAATTTTGTGGAAAAATGTCCTCCCTGTCAGATCTTTTTCTCTTATCCTTTTTTTTTGGGGGGGTGGGGGTGGTTGCTTTTGTCAAAGTATAATACCCGGATGGTCTCAGTACTATGTCCGCTTCCTGGGCTGAGCATTATGGCCAGTCAGTAGATGGGATCATGCAGTTTCTGTCAAATCCTGGAATGAAAATTTCTGCCTTGTAAAAGGGGCGTTCTGTGTTTTCGATTCTTATACTGTGCTGCTTCTGTCTATGTAATGGTGCTTATCCAGAGCTCCGGTTTTTAGTTTTAGTCTCATGTTTACTTCAATCTTTTGACTTTTCTGCTTAAAGCTGTTATTCCCTTTTTGAAGCCACACAGTTGATGTTAAAAGTCGTCGGTCATGCTTCAGGAAGGTTTTGCTGCAACATGTGGAAATGGTTTAGCTACTGCATGTGTTGTGAATCTGGGTGCTCAAGTAACATCAATCATCTGTGTTGAGGTAAGGCTATTGGTAATGGAAGCAAAATTCAAAACTGGTCAGGCTAGATTTTATATTATGGTTGGATTTCTTCAATGATTTCAAATTATGAGGACATGTCAGCAAGAAATACTTAACCAACAAAACATCCTGTAATCCTTTGCCTCTAGAAAATGATTTTTTTCTCCAAATGATAGTGGATTGAACCAGTTAGAAGATGATACTTAAAAATGGTAACCTATGGTGGTGCGAACAAATGACCCAGGTTGCTCCCGTGTGTGCACAACTTATCTGCAGTTTGCCATTTGGGTGTTGTTGTGTGATGTCTGCACACTTCATTTTTATGCTGCTTCACCTATTTCACCCTTTTGCCTGACGTGTTAAAAAGGAAAGGAAATACTGAAATTGGTGCACATTTTATTGTTTTGTTTTGTTTAGCATCATCATAGTTTAGTTGGTTCAATTTTTATTCTTTTTCTTTTACCTAAAGTTCCTTTAGGGTTCATATATGGCATTTCTCTTGTGAAGTATATGCATTGATGAATAGAAAACTCACTTTATTGGTGAAAACTACAAATTATCTCTTTTAAGGCAAGTTGGCTAAAATGGAGAAGTGCATTAGGAGTTTTTTACGATCATCGCATATCAGTAAAACTTAAAGAAAAGTTTTATAGAAAGACAGTGAGGCCTGCTTTATTATATGGTACCGAGTGTTGGGCACTGCGAAAGAAACACATTAACAAAATGTGTGTAGCAGAGATGAGGATGCTGAGATGGATGCGTGATAAGCATGGTTTGCTGGAGCGGCGATTCGGACCGAATCGGGTTCTCCCTGATTCGGTTTGATTCGCATGGAATCGAACCGAATCGGCCCGATTCGCATAGGATTATTATATATACAACACTTTTTTCAGTAGGAGAGCGGCTCCTTGGAGAAGCCACATGCACGTTTGACTTTTTTTATCGGACTTGGAGTTTTAGTATTCCATATGATTTATTTGAATTATCAAATTTTTAGATAGGTCAAATTATGAGAGATTAGAAAATTAGCATTTCGCTAAAATCACCGAAATCGCGATTTTCTTCTTCGGTGGGAGAGTTGACTTTTTATTGGTAAGAGATATGATTTTTTTAATATTTTTATTGGATTCAAATGGGGGGTACTTTCTTATTTACATGTAATATCTTAAGTAAATGAAACTATAAATACTAACATTTACTTAAATGGTGTTCAAGTAAATAAGTATGAAGAATAAAGGGTATGTATGTATGTACCCATGCGAATCAGATCGGATCTCCCCTGATCCGATCCGATTCGGCCGAATTAGGCCGATCTGATTCACCTTGCAAAACCATATGGTTTGCTGGAGCGGCGATTCGGACCGAATTGGGTTCGCCCTGATTCGATTCGATTCGTATGGAATCAGACCGATTTCCATAGGATTATTATATATATATTTAATATAACACATATAATATATTTATATATATAGATATGTGTATATTACCCATGGGAAACACGGTTTCTTCTTCATACTTATTTATAGTTTCATTTACTTAAGATATTACATGTAAATAATGAAGTACCCCCCATTTGAATCTAATAAAATATCAAAAAATATATATATCTTACCAATAAAAAGTCAACTCTCCCATCGAAGAAGAAAATCACGATTTCGGTGATTTTAGCAAAATGTTAACTTTCTAATCTCTCATAATTTAGCCTATCTAAAAATTTGATAATTCAAATAAACCACATGGAACACTAAAAATCTAAAGTTTGGTAAAAAAAGTCAAACGTGCATGTGACTTATCCAAGGGAGCCACTCTCCTACTGGCAGCACTTAGTTTGCTTGTGACCTCTCAAAATTTGGTCAAACTTAAGCTATCATCACCTAAACATATGCTGCATTTTCACCTAATCCGATCCGATTCGGCCGAATCGGGCCAATCCGATTCGCCATGCCGTCACCTTAAGTCGGCGCCGGTTAAAAGATGTGACCAAATCTTAGTGGATGTCAGTAAAAGAGCTAGGGGAAGGCCTAAAATGAGATGATGCGATGTTATTAGGAAGGATTTGTACTTCTTGAGTTTAAACACGACTATAGCACTTGATAGAAATCTTTGGCGGAAAAAGATTTATGTAGCCGACCCCAAATAATGGGATAAGGCTCTAATGATGATGATAATGAGGAGTAGGCTGTTAGAGATTTATTTTTTCTAGAGAGAATGATTGGGGAAAGGTTTCTAGTGAGGACATGAGAGCTTGGGTCCATTTTAATCCAGCATATGTGTATTGATGTGGGGAAGCTGGAGACCTCATGGTGTCTTTGTGGCCGGATAATGTCCCATTTGTTGAGTGAGAGAGTGGTTTTGGGCCAGGGATCCATAGATGCCTTGTGGGTCCATTAGCAGGTGTTTGTTATGCGGCATCCATGAGGATCTGGGAATTTATCTATGTTCAGGAGGTAATTTTTTCTAGAGCTCTAAGTTCACTGGCAGAGCTTTCGAAACCTTATGAGATGGGGGCCTACTGCCTCTGCCAGATAGGGAGAGAAGAGTGATCTATTTTGCTTCCTGTTATGTTATGGGCTAACTCAAGAAAATTAAGATGAGATTTTAACTGATCAACTGACATCCCCAGTGGAGCTATTCAATGGATGGAAGATTGGTGTAAGCTCGCTACTGTAGTAGTCTCGAAGGAGTCAAACATTTTGAGTGTCAAGCTTTTGAGAAAGTTAATTTTATGACAGCCTGACCTTCACCTTCCAAAAAGTGGAAGCTTTTGTAACCATTAGCTATGTTTTATACTGAGGCAGGGAAAGTCCATGTCAAACAAAGCAATGTGTGAACCCCATGAATGGGCTTGCTTAGTGGTGTAACAAGTTGAATTCAAGCATGAGACCTTGGAGAGCAAACTGCAAACCCGTACCAACCTAGCCACCTGCGGTGCTCCATGTTTGTATGGAATTGGTGCAATGGTTAATTCATGCAAGTCATGGTTTGGAAAATATTGCAATGTGATTGTGGTTGCTTTCTTTTGTTAGCTCTGACGAGTATTTCTGTATATTTGTGATTGTGTTTATTATGGTGCTTGTTGATGTATTGCGAGGCCTTTAGTATCCTAAAGATAAAAAGAAATTTTTTGCCCTAAATTAGATTTCATGCTTAGAGAAGACAGGAATTGCGAAATCTCTGCTGCTTATCACTTGCTTGAATTTCTGCTTCTCCAGGATGGCGTTGTCTTCCCTTCCACAAGCATAACCCTGCCTTTTGGTGGAGAGGTAAATGCGTATATTCCTCTATATCATTAGCAGCTTTTCGTTGAAGTGTTGAAACATTTTTCTCAATTGAAAGTTTTCAGTACTGCATGCATTTTCCTTTTTTATGGAGAATGTATGCACATTTGCAGGTTATCTAATTATTATCCTGGTTATCTAATTATTATCTTGATTTTGGTTTTTCTGGCCAATAAAATTTTGTTATTTACTATTTACTTGAATAGTATATAACCTAATTGCTGTTGAGTAATCAGCCACCTTCTCTTTATTCACCTAGTGAAAGTCCTTATTTACTTTGTCCTCTACATTATTCAATTTGGTTTCCAAGTAAGGGTGGATTATTCCTAGGCTACTATCAAGCAAGGTTTGACGTATCGCCGATTCGGGGCGAATCGGATTCGCCCTGATGCGATCCGATTCGCCCAAAATCGAGGCGAATCGGGTCCGATTCGCATATGATTATTATATATATTATATTTATGTATGTGTGTCAGGCAGGGTTGTCAGGATCCCCTTATTTACCTGAATATCATTTAAGTAAATGTTATAATTTATTGTTTCATTTACTTAAGATATTACATGTAAATAAGGAAGTACCCCCCATTTGAATCTAATAAAAATATCAAAAAAAATTTATCTCTTACCAATAAAAAGTCAACTCTCCCACCGAAGAAGAAAATCGTGATTTCGATGATTTTAGCGAAATGTTAACTTTTTAATCTCTCATAATTTGGTCTATCTAAAAATTTGATAATTCAAATAAACCATATGGAACACTAAAAATCCAAAGTCCGATAAAAAAAGTCAAATGTGCATGTGACTTCTTCAAGGGAGTCGCTCTCCTACTGACAGTACTTAGTCTGTTTGAGACCTCTTAAAATTTGGTCAAACATAAACTATCATCACTCAAACTCATGAGAATTGTCACTTTCTAGTTTCTTTTCAATTAGAAAGTGAAAAATCTCATGAGTTTAGGTGATGATAGCTTAAGTTTGACCAAATCCTAAGATGCCTCGGGCCCTCGAGCAGACTAAGTGTTGTCAGTAGGAGAGCGGCTCCCTTGGAGAAGTCACATGCACGTTTGACTTTTTTTACCGGACTTTGAATTTTTAGTGTTCCATATGGTTTATTTGAATTATCAAATTTTTAGATAGACCAAATTATGAGAGATTAAAAAGTTAGCATTTCGCTAAAATCATCGAAATCGCGATTTTCTTCTTCGGTGGGAGAGTTGACTTTTTATTGGTAAGAGATATGATTTTTTTGATATTTTTATTAGATTCAAATGGGGGGTACTTCCTTATTTACATGTAATATTTTAAGTAAATGAAACAACAATTATAACATTTACTTAATGATATTCAGGTAAATAAGGGGATCCTGACAACCCTGCCTGAAGAGGATCCTGAGCCCTGACTCCTGACAAGTGACAACCCTGCCTGAAGAGGTATCAGACGAATCGGGGCGAATCAGGGATCGGATCGTGGCGGATCTGCGAATCGGATCGCATCGCATCGGATCCACTCGATTCGAGGCCAGGCGGCGGATCCATGCGGATCACAACTCGGCCCGCCCCTGATCCGCTCCGATTCGGGGGAATCGGGCCGATTCGCCCCGCCATGACAAACCATGCTATCAAGTATCAACATGACTCATCTTTTCCTTTTTTGTAGGATATCTCTAGGTGCCTCCTCTGGATCCAGCGATACCATCAGACTTGGCCAATTCTTCATACCAACCCATTGGTGAAGCCTATCGATTCTGTGGTGTTGGACAAAATAAAGGAGTCCTGCTGTGTGATAAGGGTTTGTGTTGCTTCACTAAATTCTGCTTGAGTTCCATTTCATGTATTTCTCGGGATTTGTTTCTCAAGTTCTTTTGGTAATAAACAAGGTAACTCAATTTTGTTCATAGTAGCTGAATAAATCATGTTTCTCAAGCTTCCCGAATATTGGAGTGACCTCAGTTCATACATTTGTCAATGCTCCCAGGCAAGTAGTAGAAGATATACTTGATTTTAGTGGGCAAATGCATAACACTTGTAGGTGGTGTTGACTATGGATCTCCTTTAGAAGTGGAGGACATGCTGAAAGGAAGTTGACAACAGTGGTTTATGGGACTTGGAAAACATGATTAAGAAAGATGTAACTAGTAATTGAGAAGGAAGATGTGATTTATCTAATTGTATTCTTCTCAATTTTAAAAAGAAAACTGATGGGAAATGAAAGCTGTACACTCGAGCACAGGTACAATTCGACCGATCCGTGTTATCAACGGAGGAGGTGTTCGCCTACGACTTCGGCTTCCATTTGGCTAGAGGACGAGTTATTGCTTTGTTGATGTATTTTCTTTTATTTGGTACCTTAGTGGGGGTGTTTGGCCCATTAGGGCCCAATAGGCCTTTTCCATTTTCTATGTATTTTGGGATGCGATTTTACCCCTTTTTGGTCCTTGGGTACTTTGGTCCTTCTTTTTGTAAAAGGTACCCTAGGGTTTTGTGTCCATCCCCTTATATGCTGTACATTGGGGAGAGGCAAGAAGATGAAAAGTAAAAAAACCCTTGTTGTGTGTGCCGCCGCTTGAGAGCTGCCTCCTTCCTCTCTTCTTTCTCGGGTGAGACTCCCTAGGCGTGAGGCCTGTCCCCTCCTTCCCCACTTGGTCCCGCATCAAAAACTTACCTGTATACCCCTGAATCTTCAAAATAACCCATATATACTCACCTTTAAAGAAATTAAAAACTACATTAATATACCCAGATCTTTGAATCATAGAAAAAATGATTGGATTGGCCCAGGGATCGCTGTAGGCTGATCCCGATCCAGATCCGGCTGACATGGAATGCAAAATCAGCAAGATCGGCCGTTCCGGCCGATTTTAGCTGATTCCGGCCCGATCGGGATTAAGATCGGCGGGGTCCGATCCCCGACCCCGGTCACATCCGGAATTCCATGTTGGCTGATCTGCTGGAAGTTTGCCAATCCTAGATTGGCCATATTACAATTTCTATTTAAAAAATACAGGAAAATCATAAAAAATGGGAAAATGTATGCAATATTTACATATACATTTATGATATATGTAATCATACATATAAAATTACACATTCATATATAATGCACATATTCACTATATATGTAATCATATACATACATATCATATTAATGTAAAGATGTAATTAATATGTAAATCCTCATAAATGTATACATTAAACATATGTGTGTGTGCGTGTTAATGTATACCCTTGTAGTATATATATCACATTAATGAACGCATTATACATGTGGTTAATCCATTAAGGTACATACAATCATATATAAATAAATATAAATATAATAATAATATGTACAATATAGTTAATGTATATTAATATAGATGACAATGAATGTATATTATACGTAATACATAGACACACACACACACACATATATATATATATATATATATAATATATAAATATATATGAATATGTTATCATATATTTGTGTGTGCGAATATAGCGCGTTAAATATGATATATAATACTTATATCATAAGCCTATATGTGTTTGTGTACTGATACAACACACACACACACACATATAATATAATATATATGTAAATTAAGGTACATAATCATATATTTACACGTGTATTAATTAATATATGTGACATGATGTTTTAATGTATGTATTAATTAATGTATACAAAATGTTGGGGCGATCCAGGGGGCTACCCCCTGGAATCAGATCATCTAGGGCAATCCAAGCAGGAATCTGCCGATCTCGATCCGCATCGGTCGATTCCGCTAACTATGTTTTGAGTGCAAACTTTGGTACTCCTACAGTCAACCACCGTTTCCTTAACTCAATTGAACTTCAAAAATGGCAAAGAAAACCTTTATAAGGATGTCAAATTTACACGGTTGTACCACTTAAAGGGAGAAAGATACATATCTACATGCATGCATGTATGGGAAAGGATTCAATCAGACCTGGGTGCATCTAACATAGATGGACCCCCTCTCAATGACCATTTTACTTATATTTGTAAAATCACTGGGTGGGCTTTCCCATTTAAATGAACATTTCTCTACCACTGTAGTAAGGGGACTTCAGGAAATATTTTTAAAAATTCTCTGGACCTAAAAAGCTAGCAGCAAAAGTGCTTTCTTTTGATTAGCATTTGGTCCTAATACTTTTATCATTTTACCTTCCTAACACAACCTCCTATCAATGTTCATGAATACTCTTTCACAGTCACCACCCCCCTTGAATTGTCAAAAGTACCTCTCTACACACACATCTAACTGTTATTACAAACACCTTTTGTACCATAACTACCTTCAGGTATCGTCCTCCTTTTGGCAGTCCTTAAAGGTAAAATGGTAAAAATATCAGGGGGTGCATTTAAGTTGTGATCTGTTCCAACATGCATACACATGCACTGTTGCACATATACATATGTGCATGTCATATGTCCATATACACACCAACATAAGAGAGATGCGCTGTTCCAAAAAACTGCTGCACCGCTTTCTGCCGGCCATGCAGACCGCTTGTGTTCTTTGAGGGGTAGAGGATGAGTCTATTGATCACATCTTCACTGGCTGCTCTTTTTCCTCTACTGTTTGGAGGGAGGTGGCTGCAAGAGCTCATTGCACCAACCCTTCCCACTTTGAGATCAAGCAGATGATGCTGAAGTGAAAGAGACATTGGCCAAGGGTGACAGGACGGTTTGGTGGCTCATTTTGCATGCTACTCTATAGATGATTTGGGGTGAGAGGAACACGCTGATTTTTTTCCAGCGTTGCTTAGGATGCCGACTCTCTTTTTTATGGGATTTGTAGCAAAGTTAGGGAATGGGAGGCAATTATTTTTAACGTGGATCAGGCTAACTCCTCTCTTTTTGCCTGGATGGGGGGTAGAGATTTGTAATCCTTTCAGGTATGGATGGCGTTGTATAGGCGGGCAGGGCTGTTTTTTGGGGTTTCCTTTTGATGGCCTATACTTATACATTCTTTCTTCCCTTTTTTAATATATTGGTGGTACTACCCACTTTAAAAAAAAAAAAATTTACACAACATAAGAGAGAGCATAAGCCTTACCTCACAAAACAAGACTTTACATAATTTAGGAGCTGAGAATTTCACAAAGTTTTCAAGTCATTACTGTCTGTGTCAACCATCTATGAGGTAGTGCAAAGTATCTGCCCAGGTAAATGTTGGAGAAGTCTGTCAAAGGCCAGTTGACACGGAGAAAACTCCCTTCTTCTTGAGATTGGTTAAGTTCATTCAATCAGGGAGCAACTTTAAAAGGCTCTTCTGAGCTTTGGGGGAAAAAAAAACTTTGATATTAACACATTCAAAAAACACATGCCATAGTTTTTGGTGATCCAACATTGCCAACCAGAATTTCACCAACACAAACCGTGAGCTGACTAAATATTACAACTGCTAGCTACTGGAAAACCTAAGATGAGCTAACCTAGGTGTTCATCTTATTGCACATGAGTTCCAAATTAAAATCATGCAATCATCTCATCTGCTACTGAAAGGAAAATCTTTTGTATGTGGAATTTCTATGTTATAACGTCTAGTACTTGGCATGTCCTGATCTTATTGTTTGGTCTAGTTATTTCTTATCTCCGTATTAATTGCATTTCATTTTTGAGGTTAAGCATACTATGTCAAACTTAAAGCTCACACCAGCTGTATACTATTTATAGTGCTATCAATTAATCAGGTGTCCCTTTTTGTTTATTGCAGGAGGGAGAGGTAGACGGTTTGGCTGTACTTCATTCCTATGAAGATGCAAGATCTGGATCTTATAATGCAAGGCTATGTGCTCTCAATGTATGTGTGTTTTTCCTGCCCATCCCCTACTTCTTTTTGGTGTGGATAATACCACAATGTGTTAAATAAAAGGGAACGTTCAAGTATAGGAGTCTAATCTCACAAAAATCCCCTGTACAACTAGGATATGCTATGGTCGGCCGATCCAGGCCTATCTGATCGATTTTTGCCCATATCCATCCAATGATGACCTCTGATCCCAATTCTTGTCGGTAATCAGGTAGATCAGGTAGGTTGACCTGGATCAGGTCAGATTGCTAGATCCAATTGCAGGATCAGCCAATCCAGTCAATTACATGTGGATTGGCTGGATTTTTAAAAGAAGAATCATCTGATCTTGGCTGATTAGTGTTTGATTAGAAGACTGATATAATTTATAAAAAAAGTCCTACATACTTTTACATTTGTGTAATACTCTTTAAATTTATAAAATCTTAAAAAATGTCCCATGGGTGATGGGTTTTAGTAATTTTATGGCTTCCTTAGCCACATCGTCTAGGTACTTAGCCAACAGTGCAAGAAGTTAACAAAGACAACTTCCTTTTATCATTTTCCAAATAGGCAGGGTGTGTGCCTGCATGGCTGCATTTCAGTTAATTTCATTGTACATTTTGAGAGATTTAGAGAATATTTTATCAGTGATATTCTTTCTGGTTGCTGCCCATCCACTAAGATGAATATCTTGATTCTCCTGCATGGCATGGCATTCGGCATTCTAGGTTTATCTGATAACTTCAAATGGCAGGTTCCACCAATGGGGCTATTTTACCCAAGGCTTTTAGTTCCAGAAGAGTACCCTCCACCTCCCCGATCATGGTTACCCTCTATGCCAATTATGTATTTATATTTAACCATAAGGTGTTATTATGCTGTCTAGTTATATAACTTTTCTTCTGCAACAGGTTTCATGATCACGAGGATATGCTGGAAGATACATGGCATATGGAGTTACCAAGAAGATCAGACTTCTCAGACGCTTCATTTTTTGGTGTTAATAATGGTCAAACCATGTTTGATAATAATCTGTTCTATCCTACTAGCATCAAGAAAGATGAAAACCTGGGCCTTGCTGAGGCAATTGCAAGCAGCATTCTTTCAGCAGGCACGTTTTGGTTTATTTTATCACTAAGTTAATGCTTTGTTCCAATTAATATTGGCATCTAATTAATTGAACTGCAGGGCGTTTAGAGCTTCAGAGAAAGTTGTTCTGTAGCATACAATTGGTGGGTTATAATCAGCTCTGACAAAACAAGAACCAAATGCATTCAGTTTTTGATAAATGATGGCTTTTTCTTGTTGCAGATTGGTGGAGTAGCTCTGACAAGGGATCTTGTGGCAGCAGTTGAAGAGAGGTTCATCGCCAATATAGCATTGCTTTTCTAGTTTTAAGCCTGATTGACGAAAGTGCTCTTATTAAACTTGATGATAGTCATTTGGGTTAGTTATTTCCTAGTTTCTTAAAGGGGTTTCTTTCCTATGTATAACAAGGTAACCCTTCTAAAAAATGTAGAAAATCAGTCAATTGAACCAAAAATTCCCTTAAACATTATGTTAGTCTCTCGTTACATTTCCTTATTACTGATGGAGTTTCCCCTTAAATAGAAACTGATTACTGATCAGATTAACAGAAACATGAGTGAACATTATCCATCAGCTTGGTGCACTTTATAGCTCCAACTCATCAGGCTACAATCCAGATATAGCTGTCTGGTGGCACTTGGGCACCAGCGTTCATAAGGGACCTGGCGGGTATGGAGGTAGATCAATTTATGCAGCTACTTTCTCTCATTGTGAATTTCAGGCCGGCTAGTGGCAGTAAGGATACATGGTTTTGGAGATGGGAAAAGAGTGGAATCTTCTCGGTTAAATCTGCCTATTCCTTGTTGTCGGATGGGGGTACGCGTTTTGCTTACGCCAATGCCATTTAGCCTCCCAAGCTCATGTGGAGAATTGCTCACCAGCGGCTTGAAACCTGTGATCGGTTGCAAAGATTTCGGTTTCAGATTTCTTCTTCTGTGTTTTCCTTATGTGGGTTGGAGCAAGTGGATCTGGATCATCTATTTGTGGCCTGCTCATATGCAAGAGGTATTTGGGAAGGGTTGGGTCAGCTCCTTCTTTTCAGTTTTCCTATATGTGATAAGGTAGAGCAGCTGCTATCCTTTTGGGTTACTATGTGGAACAGAAAGGACAGATCCTTTTGGTGGCTGATTCTTCATGCCACACTATGGGCCTTGTGGAATGAAAGGAATTACAGGCTGTTTAGGAGGGAATCTAGACCAGAAGAGGTTTTGTTATCTTTTTTTATTGAAAAAGTTTGTCTGGGCTGAATTGTTTTGCACTGTTTTTAACTCCTCTTCCTTTTTGCCTGTGAGGAGTTAGGGGGGCACATCGGCTTGATGTGTGTCTTCTTTTTGTAAAGCGACGTTGGTCTGTCCACTTGTACATTCTCTCTTTTCTAATAGACTTAGTGGTACTACCCACTTTTATTTAAAAAAAAAAGGCTACAATCCAGATATGGGGGATTGCTATTATTTCTGATAATGACTTTTGACATAGTGATTAGTGACAATCTAGTGACAATCCAGACATTATTTCACAACTCTCTTTGGTTGTCCATCAAAAAGTAATTACTAGGCTGAAATTAGGAAAAGCTTGGCCATTCATTAGATAGGTGAACCTGGTTTGCTTTGTAATAAAGTGAGTTATAGTGAAGCTTAATGACATTCAAGAGATGAAGTCATTCTGCTTTATCATATAGTTGAAATTCGAACCTGATAAAGACTATCAAAACTCAAGTTTTTGTGTTCAACAAGAGTTGTTGGATGCATGAGATCTATGGGGTCCCCCTGCGACGTGTATTGGCATCCCATCATGCCCATCTTTCCTTGGTTTATTGACATGGAGCTGGAGCTGCTGTGATAGATAAAAGTGGGCATTGCATGTCTTTGAATCATTCAACATTTTTCTCTTACCTTGTTCCCCACTGATGCAACACTTATTCTTCCCTCTTTAGTCTTGATTGCAACTCCATCCTCTACTACTAATATATATCACTTCTGCATGTTGTCTGCACATCTTGGTTTTCCCATTGTGGTTGATATAGGAAATGTGTGCATGATGAGCCAAGAAGGGATACTTTATTATGTTTTTTTAGAGTATCCTTGCATATGCGTATGCGTAAACTAGACTCTAAAGGCATATTATTCCATTTGATCATGTTCATATGACCTTTGGGAGCCTTTTCTTATGAAATTGATCCAAGTTTTTGGAACACACTTAACAACTTTTTCCCCTAATCATGCTCCATGAAGGTTTTTCCAGTCAATAAGCTCAGTGCTTTCATATGCTTTCAATTTTATCATTTTCTTGGGTAATTATTTACCTGGTATGGACAATAAAAGTAACTCACAGAAACATTGCTTTCACATATTCTGTTGAATCTGTTCTGACCTTCATACCTTGGTTGCTGCAGAGTTTTGCATGCCATTCCACCAAATGAAGCCATTGACACTGTGGAGGTTAGTTTCTGTACTGTATCAATATTTTTTTGTGCAAAATTACTAAAATATGTACTATGATTGGAAAATCTATTTTTTTTTCAATTTTGAATTGTGTTTTCCTCTTTTCTTGCAGCAGTGGCCTGATCTCCCTAAACTGTTTTATCCTTATTGTAAACACTAGTGATTAAAATGTTAACTAGGGTTTTGAACAAGTGGATAGTACCACAGATGTATTAATGAAGGGAAGGAATGTACAAAAGAGAACCCCAAAAACGTTAACAAGGGTAACAGATATATGTAATAAATCTACATCTGTCATGTCACAGGCTACTTTAATACCAAAATCATAAAGTTACATCAAGTCAATACGGTGGTGATGGAGCTGAGTTGGATAACAGTACTGTCTTCCCAGTCCCAAACCTGGAACAGGATAATGCCAGAGAGTAACATGTCTAAGTGTCACCATTAGTCAAGATCAAGACTCTTCATTGAAGCTTTTTAACATTTTGGTTGCTGGCGACACACACAAGCTAAAGTAGCATGAGTTGATTCTCTGTAAATCCTGTCTGACCCAGAATTCTCACAGGTTAGGCTGCTCTGATTCCTTCCCAGGTCTGAGAACACCAAAAGTGGTCGTCCCTTTTGCATCTCACAGACCATGATATTTAGTTCTGCTCATTGTGATGCTACATATGTTGACCAAGAAGGTTTAACCTAATAATTTTCTTAACTTCAAAGCTCTCTAGCTGGTCGATCCCAATAGCATAGATTAGTTGTAGCTGTGGAGAATTTAGTTGTCTGGTGACCATTGCAATTATGAACTTATTGGTTTGTCCTATTCACTTAGCAATTCTGTAGAAAAGTTCCAGAATTGGTCAATGTACAATGAAGCAGCCACATGGCTATTAACTTTTCTGCTCGTTAGCATTCTTCCACATTGCTAGTGATAGTGAGGTCATGTTCATTGCAAGTAAAATCTGCAGATGTAAAAGGCTATTCCTGTTCATTGTGAGCCCTGTTTACATGCTGGCAGGATTTGTGTTGTATATGGGGAATAGCAAAATGATGATTAATATGAACGCTCTTATAAAGACTGGCGGAAAGCAACAACCATTTTGTTTTAGTAGGGAGTTATCCCAGGACTAAGAGAAACAAAGAGTGAGAATGAAAACACTACGTGTTCAAGAGATGCATTCCACTTTTGTGAATGATGCAGACCCATTGGAAAACAGCTTCCTGGTGAGTATAACAGAGGGCAGATAATGACACACCTTATAGTTTGGCGGTTGCAGGTGACTTGGCTAGATCCATGGGCTGGATCATGTGACTTGTCTGTCATTTGCTCAAGGGGAGAAGAATAAATTTGGTAAGTGGTGTATCCGGTGATTCATCATGCTTAAGAGATGATGTCGTTCGGGAGCATCAGGTTAGGATGGGAGGGGAAGAAGTGGACAGAATATTGAAAGGGTAGAGGCTCAAGTATAGGATATAAGCTAGTAATGAATTAGATAAACCAAGTTGGTATGGTCATTGCCCAAAAAGAAATGTGGAGGAATGCAAGTGAGATAGATTAATCTGTCTCAATGTGTTTTTAATGGAATATACAGCCTAGTTAGCAATTCAATATGTTTTACTTGTGTGCTTTTCTGAGCTCTTTCTGTTCAGTAACTGAGTGCTCTTTTAAGCATTCATCTGTTAAATTTTCACTCTGAGATTGATGAGAATGTTTCCTCGAATCCTCGTATGCATAGTTTTGTTTCTCCTTTTACTTGAATAATCGTTGTTTATCCTGGGGGATGTGACAGTTCTTTCTGATTGACCAGGTGTTGCAATCCAGAACAGATCCACCATTTGTGGCATGGAAAGGTGGAGCGGTAAGGTTATTCTGAGCATCCTGTTATTTTTCCAACAGCTTGCATGGATCTGATATTTCTCAAACCAGACTGTCAATGCCCCCGAGATTAACTATTTTGGTCCAACTGCATGCAATGCCAGGCACAAACATCTTATCAGTTTTATAGATCTCCAAATAACACAGTTTGTTTTTGTCTGATTTACCAGCTTATAGGCATAGTACTTGGACATAAACATGGATGTTTCTAAAATATTTTAAAGAAGTATTGTTCACTAGCACTTTTGCAAAAGGATTCTCTGTGAAGAAACTCTGGAAGAATTGGCTAGTTAATCATCCCTTGGCATTGTGAAAACCTGAAGCACTTACTGTTTATTGATCATCTTTGTGAGGAATGAAGTGATTGAATACAAACCGATAGCGCAATTTTTGGTCTAATCATGCGTTTGGTGGCAAATATTTGGAAAAAAGCAAACAATTCCCAAGGATTCTTCTAGCGTGCAACTTTTTTCTGTACAACACAACCTGTTTTTAACTGTAAACAGCAATATCCATCCTTTTTGTTGTTCATCACATCTCCTTTGTAAACTTGATCCTCAAAATTGTGATCCAGCAGACGTGAAGGTGACTGTGGGACATGATAGATAAAGCTGAATGCATGGTTTTGTGTCATTTTTGTTGCAGATCGTCGGCGTTCTGGATTTCGGCCGTGAGACTTGGATTCATCGAGAGGACTGGGTTAAGAGTGGGGTTCATGTCGGAAGTGGCAGGAAGTACAAGGACTCCTATTATCTTCAAGCACAAGCGATGTCCTTCATATGCTCTTAACAGGAGTATCCGTATGTCCGAGAATGGCTTCCATGCAACATGAGTGCACGTTTATCATGATCCATTTATACTTGAGCTCTTTGTGCATTCTCCATTCCAAAGAATTACTTCTTGTACAGACATCTTTTAAAACAAAGAATTGAAGAGATGCAAGCCGAAGGGTCAAGGGTGGGAGAAGAAAGGACCATAAACCACCCAGGAAACACCCAAAAAGGAAAAGAAATTCTACGTTTTTTTTGCATATATATACCCTCAAATAATTACATATTACTCTCACTTTCACGGATTGTCGAAAAGTATTTACAGTTATATCCATTATCATGTTGAAATCACGAATTCCCTCAAGTTAGGCTTCATAAAATATGTCGAACGTTTGTACATGTTCTGTAGTATAGTTCAACGGTATAACACTAGGGAGCAAAATTATTTGGATAGAGTTTGATAATTCATAGAAGCGAGAGGTGTATATGGAAATATGGTAGATTAGTAGGATACACATTCAAAAACCTTAAAAAAAAAAATGGAAGAGTGGCGCTGTCTCCACGCGTCTCGCAATTCATCCACGCTTTTCTACAGAAGTTCCGACAAAAATCTAACATCGTACATGTTACGAATTGCAGGAGGCGTAAGTTGAGGCGTCCCACAAGTTTAGAGGCTAGACGTCGCACCGAGGGATCTAGACGTCTAAATCGGGGAAGTAGTGTACTGCCTCTTGGCTTTCGTTTGCTAACATGGTGGCCATCATGATTCCGCTGTCAAGTGGCGCCTTCTTGCAAGTCCTGTCAAGGATAACAGCGATTTCTCGGTTGGTCATGAATCATTGCATCCATCGTATAACATGAGCAAAGCCAAACGAGGTTGCTGGGAATTTCCTCTTGTGCACTCTTTTCTAATAAGAGTAAAGTTTGTTGTAAGAGGGAGTTAGAGGTGAGAGAAAGTGATTAAAAATAATTTAAAACAATAAAAAAGTTAACTCAACTATAATTAAGTTAAATAGATAAAATCAAATGATAAAATATATACGATGAAATACATAGAATATTAAGGCATGAATCATAATATTGTAAATCCGAAGATATACATACGAATACATATTTTGGGGTATGTACGTATTTTTTTCCTGAATAACTGCCGATTCCTGTCCAGACTTCCCAGCAAGACATTGCCAACCTTTACTGAATCCGATATTCGAAGCTTTTGGGGAAACATACTACGACAAACAGGCGTCTGAGAGGGCGAAACGCTGCAACGGGCCTGTCGACCCGACCCAAGGGTTCAACGAAGCAAGGGAATGGCGAAAGCTAAATGCAAACATCAAACACGAAACTAACTAGAGGAGAAACCATGTCATTGAAACAGTAAAAACAAATAGGCCCCAAAAAAAATGTTCTCTTATCCAGGCATCCCTCAGATTCTCAAAGAGATCGAGTCATATCCCAGTATTCAATGACTGAACCATCTGGGATAGTTTTTGAGGGGCAAATAAAACAGTATAGGGAAAATAAGTGACAACGTCGAAGGAACTAGCTGTATAAATCATCATCGTCGGCCCCTGCAGCTGCAGATACAAACGGATCAGATCCGGTCGCCGCCGCCGCCGCAGCCGTCTCCGAGCGTTCCGAGAAACGGAACTCGCTTCCGAAGCCTCTGGACTGCTGCAATGTCTGGGCAAATGCCTGGTACCTCCGGATGTCAGCGTCGCTGACACTCCTCCGGGCAAACTTCATCGACTCTTCAAAGTGAACTGCTTTAATTTCTGCTACCTCGTCGGCAGCGTCTTCTTCCATTGCTTCAGGATCCTCACTCCTCTTCCTCTCCCTTTCGATGTCCTGCAAGAGAGCAGCAGATGCTTACTCAAGTGTAACAAATTGCAAAGAAACGTGTGGGGGAACCACACGAGGACAACAAACAACAAAGAAATGCAAGGAAGTGCACCGCGAACATGTATCCATCTAAAAGAATTGAAAGAAGAAAGTTGCTATGACATCTATCACTACGTAGCCTATATATATCCATGTGTCTTCATTGGCCACAATGCTAACACAGAGAAGCAGAGATTTTGCCATGGCTGGCATTTGAGGTGGGTCATGAATCCCTTGCCATCCCAACTTTTATGCAGCGCCAGCTTGGTCCACATAGCCGAAAACATTTCCGAACAAAACACATAATGCCCAAAAAGAAGTTACAACATCCAGTGATTACAAAAGCTACAATGCCATTTCAGAAAATAAAAGCAAAACCAACCTTCTCAATGTTTTCCCGGATTGCATATTTGCAGGCTCGTTGACATATCTCGGTGATATCTGCTCCACTAAAACCTTGAGTGTACTTGGCAAGTGCCGTTAGGTCAACATCTTTTGAGACGGGAGACTTTCTCAGGCAGGCTTTAAAGATCTGATAACGAGAGGCTTCATCAGGTAATGGAATATAGATCAACTGATCCAGACGACCAGGCCTCAACAAGGCAGGATCTATGATATCCGGCCTGTTGGTTGCACCAATTATAAACACAGTTTTTTTGGCAGACATTCCATCCATCTCAGTGAGAAGCTGATTGAGCACCCTATCAGCAGCACCGCCAGCATCTCCGACACTGCTCCCTCTCTGGGTGCCAAAAAATAATGATGAGTTTAAATAGAGCAGCAGCAAGGCATGTCATGGAAAAGAAATATAGCTAGAAAGATAATTAAAAGCAAACCTGTGTAGCAATGGAATCAAGTTCATCAAAGAACAAGACACATGGAGCAGATTGCCGAGCCTTGTCAAAAATTTCACGTACATTGGCCTCACTCTCTCCAAACCACATTGTCAGCAATTCAGGACCCTTCACACTGATAAAATTTGCCTGACACTCATTGGCAATCGCTTTAGCAAGGAGAGTTTTACCACAACCAGGGGGACCATAGAAAAGAACACCCTTTGAAGGTGACATGCCAAACTTCTCGAATTTCTCTGGGTGCTCGACTGGATATTGAACGGTCTAAAGAAATAAAACAAAATTGAGGTTAGTAAAAAGGACAGCAAGGACAGGTAGCAAACTAGAAATGTGATGATTATCTGGATAAATTACCTCTTGAAGTTCTCTCTTGACATTCTCAAGACCACCAATGTCCTCCCAACTAACATTAGGCACCTCAACGACCTGTTAATCAAAATTTATTAGACATAGGAGCACTTTTCTAAAATTACTCCTATAAGCAGAGAGAATAATTATTTTGGCACTCACAGTTTCACGCAGGGCAGATGGATTACTGGATCCAAGAGCAGTCTTGAAATGTTCGTTTGTGACAGCCATAGAGTTAAGTATCTCAGCATCAATTGATTCATCCTCCAAATCAATGATATCCATTTTCTCCCTAATGCACTGAAGTGCAGCTTCGGTACAAAGTGCAGCCAGATCAGCACCAACATAACCATGAGTATCCTTGGAAATTCTTTCCAGATCAACCTGCCAACAAAAGTGACCTTTAAATTACCTTTCTTAAATTTCTGTATTTAATTCCAAGAAAACAAGAATAAGATGTATATGATAAAGAAGGCTGAGTAGAGATCCACTTACATCATCAGAGAGTTTCATATTCTTGGTATGAATACGGAGAACTTCAAGCCTCCCAACTTCATCAGGGACACCAATGTCAATCTCCCTGTCAAATCGCCCGAATCTTCTCAGAGCTGGATCAATACTATTAGGCCGATTTGTAGCTCCAATTACAATAACATGTGCGCGAGATTTCAAACCATCCATTAGGGTTAACAGTTGAGAAACAATGCGCCTCTCCACTTCACCATTGGTTTTCTCTCGCTTTGGTGCAATAGAATCAATCTCATCAATAAAAATAATTGAAGGGGCATTTTTTTCTGCCTCCTCAAAAGCTTTTCGGAGATTACTCTCACTTTCTCCAGCTAACTTTGACATAATCTCCGGGCCATTGATACAGAAGAAAAATGCACCCGTCTCATTGGCCACTGCCCTAGCAATCAGTGTCTTACCAGAACCAGGTGGTCCAAACAGTAAAATTCCCTTTGGAGGTTTAACACCAATAGACTTAAAAAGCTGAGGATGTCTTAAAGGGAGCTCAACCAACTCCCTAATCTGAGCCATCTGCTTTCTAACCCCTCCAACATCATCATAACCAATTTCATCAAGTCTGTCTTCATCTTCCCTCTTCAACGGCTCCCCATCACAGAAGATCTCAGTGTCAGGAGCAACCACACAGTACTCTGGTGGATCCGTCTCAATTACCTTGAACTCCACACTTCTCATTCCTCCTCTTACAAGGAAAAGATCTCCTTTTCTCACAGGGCGATATGCTTCCAAGAAGTAAGCTACGCCACAGAAGAAGAAAAAGAAACATCAAGAAAATGGCATCTTCAGACATCTGAACAGCAACATATACTCCAGTTTGCCAGAAACTAAATCTGGCAATGGCAACAATATACGTTCATGCATGACATGAGTTATAATAAAGTAAAGGATAAGCTAAATAGGAAGAGAATATGCAAGTACATAAAGATAGGTAGAAGTGATACAATATTGAGAGCATAAGATAGTAGAGCACTTACGTTTCAAATAAGCATCAAAAAGGTTTCCTGTTATACCCTCGATCGTATCATCAATGGGTAATATGTGCACTCTTTTTCCATATTTAACATCTTGGCACTGGTGCACAGACACCACATCACCAAGCCGAACCCTCAAGTTAGATCTGACAACCTTGTTCATTCTAATTTTTGGCTCATCACATGTATCATCAGCTAGTGCAATACAGATAGTATCCTTTCTCTTCTTTCCCTGAAATTATCGAGAAAGGTTTCTCAAAAACTAGGAACATATGAACAGATAGGGAACTGAGAAATATCCAAAAGCACAAAAGAAGAAATCTTAGTCAATCAATCAGTCACAAGTCTTGCCCCTACAAAACAAAGAACCATGCAGATGAAAATTCCAAAAAATATTTGACAAACACAGAAACAGACTTGCAGAATAACATCACCAACCTTCCCATTAATGTGGGTTCGACTTGGATAGAAAATGTAACATTCAACTGGAAACATGACATGATACAGTTCTTTTATGCAGGCAGACAAATGGTTCATACACAACGAGCAAATATCAAAGGCCACCACAAATTCAAGAGCACAAATCCCAATAGTCATCAGTTGGTAACATTGTTTAAGGCATTTCCTAGGCAACAAGGCTATGGCCAAAGGCCCAAGGCAAGTGGTGACCTAGGCGACCAGCGCAATAAGGCTGAACCAGCAGCATGATACATGAACCACAGCAGCCATTGTTGTGTTATTTATTGTTGGATGCCTTGCCTATACATATAAATTATTCATTCTTTTTACCTATCTCTCTCTCGATTAATTATTTGCCAAGCAATATTTCAGGTTAATTAGTCTTTTCAACTTGGTTAACACTTGAAGGTTATGTTCAGATTCATATCGATTGCCTTATTATTATTAATTGTTTTGTTAACATTTGTTATTTCTTCTGTATATTACCTTGTCTCACATACACGAGCTAAAATCGTGACTGGCACTTTTAAATTTATTGAATAGAAAAAATACATGATATAAAACATAGTGTACTACTTTGTTACATAAACTAGGCTTCGCCTAGGCACCTCGCCTTGGTGCCTAAGCAGTAAGGCAGTGGGCCACCACTTAGTAGCCTTGGTAGCCTTAACAACGATGGTCCGCAACCATATAAATTACCCACCAATAAAGACAAAGGGAAATGCTTATAAATTACAGAACAATATTACATGACCTCAATTATAAAACTTACACATCTAATTATGTTACTATTTCATTTTTTGGCATTATAAAATGAATATATTTCACTCTTGAGAGTAGAGATTAATTCATTCGATCAGGTTTTCTTTGAGCACCTATTTTGTTATTAGCATCAGTTGTTTTAATGTACTTGCAGAATTGACATAACCTAGTTTTGTCATGCATATTAATCACGGGGTGCTTGCCCTCTTCCCTGCCTTCGAGGTATAATTAATGTGAAATTGTGAATACCCGAAATTTTACCACTGCATACAGTAAAATTGTCATGGAAGGAACCGAGGTTAGATGGTGCATGCTAGCACTTTTCTTTTTTTTTTTGGAAAAGTGGATGGTACCATTGATATATATAAATGACATGCTACCGCCTTATAAAGGGCAAGTGCAGGCAGGCAAAAGACCATCAACCTTTACCATACTTTTCGCATCAAATCTAGATGATTCCACTTGTCAAATGACTCTAAGACTCCCAAAGTTGATTAGTTGATATGATGATCCCAATTACTAGTTATTAACTTTGCAAGACTTTTAGCTTGAAATACTGGATGACCCGGCTTGACAGCTGAGTCTAATACTTCCAATGTTGATGTGATGATCGCGATCACGAATCATTCGACCATCCCTATTAGCTTCATCCCAAGCCTAATATCAACACACTCACCCGCACTGCGGAATCCAAATTGATTAGGATGATTGCAGTAACTAATGAAAGTGATGAAGTGCTGGAACACGTTGAATGACGACACACGACGATCCCAATAACACAGACCATGTTAACCTACTTTCATGAACACTCATCCAACGAAATATCAAAGTTTTTATCATCCGTCCACCTGGTCAACTCCAGCCCATCCCTCTAGTAAGCACTTACGAGCTGAGGAAACATAACCAACAGAAGCCAGCCGTCTTCCCAACTACAATGTCCCGTCCAAGCGCATTCGTGTACTTCCCCAGAAGACACAGTACTAAATCCTCAGAAACCCTACCTTCCCTCGGAGATTAGCAAACTCTCCTCATGAGAACAGACAAACAAACAACCAAAAGCAACCAAACAACTTATCGACACCATCCATTACCTTGATCAGGATGGTATCACCCCGAAACAGCTGCAGCTTCTCCATCGTCCCCGGATGCATCGAAACCACCGAGTTGTCGTCATTGACCGCCTCGTCCACGATCAACCGGTTCGCCGCCTTCTTCCGCTCCAGAATCGCAGTCGAGAAATCCCTCTTCGTCCCTTTCCTACATGCAGCCATCATCCCACAAACCGATAAATCCCCCCTCCACCAAAAAAATCAGCAAAAATCCCAAAAGCCAAAACAAGAAACCTCAATTCTTCAACCTAAGGAAACCAAAACAAAAAAAACACTCACGAATCGGACGGCGTCGACGAAGACTCCCCCTGGTCCGTCATCTCGATCGCAAGAACACGACCACGGAGAGCGAGGGATCAGCTTTTTTACGAAGAAGCTGCAGAGATCTGAACCCCGCGAGCGGGGCGGGCGCTCTATTTATAGACAGGGGGGGCCGTGAAGTTTCCGCTTTGGTCTCCAACTCCGAACGCCCTCCCGTCATCACCTTCCGTTCGCCTCCCACACCTGGGCGGACTCCCACCGCTCGGGTAGATCTCCCCCGTCGATCTCGAATCCAACGACCCAAATGGGAGTTTGGTAGCGCGGGCCCCACCCCCGGGCCTTTCGTGCTGATTAAGAAAGGTCGTTGCTTTTGCTCCCCCGCCAGCCCCCACTATATGGTCTCATCGATCGGACGGTCAAGGAAGTCCAAAATCGGCCACCATTCCAACGATCTAGAAGATTCCGTGGAATGTTAACCGTCCGATGATCGGTCGTTACTGACATCGGCGTTATTCCTTCCTTCCACGTCTTGGAAAGATAATAAACAATTGTAATTGTTATAATTAAATATGTATTTGCATCACTTTTTGGCCTTCATTTTAATTTAAGAAATACATATAAAAACCATTATGATTAGTTTTTGTAGTTATAGAAGCTGAACCTATTCGGCAACTTCAAAGAGTTAAACTCATTCTAATAACTTCAATTTTCCATTTTTTTCTCCAATCTAGGTGATTTCAAATCTTTACTTTTAGCTAGAAAAAATTTGTCGTAACTGGTTTAAGACTCATTTTGTGGGGGGAAATGATTTAGTAACATCATTTGATAACACATTAAAATAACACACCAATAAAAATACACTACAACTTCATCATTTATGTGATGTTTTAACTTTTTTATTTAAGTTCCTGATGTGGCACAATTTTAATTGTGATGTTACTAAATAATATTACCAAATGATGTTACAAAACTGTTTTTTTTTTAGCGTCGTACGAGCCACACTTATTATCCGCCCTTTATTATTTGGGTGTTTTTTTGTACACATCTCAATTGGGATGTGCCACATGTGTCTGAGAGGGAGAGGAGGCACCGGCACACTCACATTGGACGTGTCGGGGTCTCACTTTACACCAAATGTGCGGTAAATTTTTTCCTTATTACTTATAAGCATACTTAGTAATTTTCACCTACCCAATGTTCGTATTCATATACACAATTTTTTAATTACTTGGCTGTGTCGACGTAAAAAAGGATGGGAAAAAATATTGGTTATCAGATCGAATTGACAACAAAATTTAAGTAAATTATTTGTTAAATAATTATAGTAACTAACAGTCTTATCAAATATTTTTTTCTCTATTTTTCTCAATCAATAAAATTATTTGACAAATAATCTACTTAGATTTTGTAATTAATCACGATAAATATTTCTCAAATATGTGTTAAATTCGGACTTTCCCCACTATTGAACGACAAAAAAAATATGTGGGAACCACTTCAACACTGTTTTCTAATTAGAAGCTAAAAGATAGTCTCAACTGTCGAGAAGAACTTAATCTGAAATCCCAAGATTCCAAAAATAATTACGACTAACAAAATTATTAAAAATGCAACTTCTCGGCAGCGCTTTCACTTTTATTTCTTTTTAGTAGAGCTTACCATTTACCAAGTTCCAACATTCGGATTCGCATTTATCTTTCCGGCTTCCGCACGTATTCGACTCCGATTCTTTGCTTCTCGTGTCTCCAACCCGCGATAGGAGACGGAAATGGGCACCCTAATTTCGTCCATTAATTGATTAAACTCCGATAAAGATAATATATAATTATATATTTATATATAGATGCAAGAAAAAAAAAATTTGATCGTTTAGGTCCGAGAGAGAAGCCGTTATTCTGCATTTGCTTATTTGTTTTTTGTTAAGTAATATACGTGTGTGTGTGTATGATGGGGCTCTTGGGCCAATCTAAATTGCCTTTAATAGGTGCAACCTAGCTAACCCACTTGATCCATGGGAGAAGAATAAGAAGATTGAGTTACAAATACGAATTTAATCTCATATAAGAATTTACATTTTTTTCTTTCAGTGTAATATTCAAAAGGGCATCAATAGTTGCAAATAGAACTTAAGAAAAGACAAGTGCCATCCAGACATAATCTTAAGAGAAAGATTTGTTGCACTTTTTTGCTGCACTTTTAGTGCACTTTTACACTTCTCATTGGATAGGTACGGTGTGTCAATAACACATTAGCCAACTAGAAAATTACAAAGTGCACTAAAAGTGCAGCAAAAAAGTACAACAAATCTTTCTCTAATCCTAATGACAACCCTCTTCCACTCAATCTCTATTCTTGAATCTAGCACTTTTCTACTTACTTAATTATCATAAGATTGACCTTGGAACCTTTTCCTGAAAAGTGGAAGCAACATCCAAGGGCCAACTAACTACATGTTTCCCCTCTCTATCTCAACCACCCGAGATCTGAGGCACCGTTTGGAAATGCCGCAGAAGAAGCCAAAATTTGAAGAAGTCAATTTCGCATGACCGTGATGGTACGGACGCGATTCCAACATTGGCGTCTGTGCAAGTGCGGAAGGAATTGAAGGGAAAAAAAACCATGGCCACACTCAACGCCACGAATTTTTTAAAAGCGGTGTGGAGACTGCTTTTAAAAAGTGGACATCGCAACGTGTTTGTGTCTACCTCCCTCTTCTGTAAAAATCAGAGCCTGCACAAACACCCAAGTTAGTCAGCAATGTTTGGAAAATATGATGATTCTGTCCGGGATTTTAACAATCAAAATTTTTCTACCAGCCTTTCCAAACGGTGCCGAGGTCATCCGAGGTCGTCTCTCTTGAGATTTATGAGAGAGGTTGAATCCATCGTATGAATATGTGTGAAGTTTATTATGCCAAAGCCATTTTGTCAGGGGTGATAAGGGGAGATAAAAATGAAATAAATTTATAGATAAAAGTTATTTTACCTTTTGGTGACAATATAGGTTAATGAGGGATAACTAGAGTTATCTCTGTATAACAGGGAATAAACCTATTTGGGCTCCACCGCGGGATAAAAGTTATCCATACTTACCCGTTTGTTTTAGAGTAAAACTTGGTTAGGAAATAATTTTCAGGGAAAACTTTACAATTTCCGGTGGTTGCTACTGCTGCGCCAGTACAGTAACAACTTGTATGCACTATTCATTCAAGTTGAATATTTATTTTTTTTCCACTCATTTAAATAGTCTTTGTCAAATTTAATTATTTTTCATTAGTTAATTTACTTTTTACTTTTTATTAAATATATGTAGAATACTATTCATTCAAATTATATTTTTATTTTATCTCCTACTTTAAATTAATTTTGTCAAAGTTACTTGTTTTTCATTAGTTATCTAAATTTTTTATTTTTAAAAAATATTAAAAATAAAATAAAATAAAAAATTTGATGAATAGTGTTAATACACAAGGAGTATATGACTCTCTCTCATTTGAGTGGATCATAAGATCTCATACCTCCCATACAACTTTACATTTACCTGACAACTAAATAGACAATTATGTTTTTATTTTCACGTGAAAGTTATTCCGTGAAAAACTATGTCCCTATTAAACTGCTTTACATACAACCAAATGGACCCTTAACTCCCCAAATTAAGTATAGGATAAATTAAGAAAAACATGTATGGTGGCTGTCAAACTGGATTAAATCTGGTGGTAGCTTGGATGTGATTGAAGATATATGGAATATGGATATGACTGGAGTTATCCCAAAAAATGAGTGTCAATTGGGATTGCTTAAATTCCTTCATATGCTATACAAGGATAATTTATATACGTATAGACTCCCCTGTGAAGATGCATGCATATAAATAAATAAATATATATATATATAGGACCAATAGGTCGGGGAGGCACTGTTGAGTTCTCATTTTAATGATCACTTAATATGCATGCTAATCTAACAAGTCACAAGTGTTTTTTTGATGATAATCATTTTATGGACAAAATTTATGATGAAAACATGGTGAAAATGACTCATGAATGCAAATGGAACAAACACTTCATTTGAGCATATTTATATGTCACTATGTCTCACTAACTATGTTCATTAATTTAGGTTAGATACCAAGCAAGACATGTACAAAGAACAGGGTTCAAATGATGAAGATATACATGAAAAGCAAGTACCTGTCGACAGCAGGAAAGACCCATGTCGACAGCTACACACAAGCCAGAAGGCTACTCTTCAACACAGATGTGTCTGTCGACAGCACCCCAGTCACCTGTCGACAGGAAGAGGCTCCCAGAACCCCTGGTCTTCTGTCTGCCTGTGCCTGTCGACAGCACCCAATCGCTTGTCGACAGCAACTGCCTTCCAGGGCCTTTTAGTCTTCTGCTTGCTTGCGCCTGTCGACAGGAGCACCCAGTGTTGTCGACAGACGGAGAGAATCTTCAAATACAAAAAGTCTTCAAGTTGCCATAGATGGTGTTTCCATATACCACGACTCTCCATATGTAAACACCTCTATTTAAGCATCTCTTTGAAGAATACAAGCAGCCTTCAAGCAAAAACCCTAAAGAGTTCTCACAAGAAGTCTTGTTCTGCTACTCTGCTTCAACCTACCGCTCAGAACCAAGAAGAGAAGACTCTCCAGCGGAAGGTGAAGTCTGAACGTCGTTGATTCAAGTGTCTTCATCAAGTTGTGATCTTCAAGACGAAGCTTGAACCCCAGTCAGACGTTCACAAGAAGAGTTTACAACTGGATTTGTTCTTCAACTCTCAAACTCTTCTCTGTTTTCATTTTTCCATATTCGTGTGTGTGTGTTGTGTTTCAAGCGGTCCTTGTGCTTGATACACGTGTGTGGGTGTTGTTCTGATCGTGGTTTCACATCAGATAACACGTGTGTAACATCGCGTGCTTTTCGGATCCATGCGAATCATGTGTGTGTTGGTTGTGTAGGCCGTTGTGAAGCCAATGTGAGATTGGTTGTGTGGAATGTATGGTGTGGATGTGTGGTTTGAGCAGGTGAAGTGCAGGTTTGGTCCCGAAATGAAATAGGACCTGCTGCAATTCAGTTGGAGTTGGCGGCCAGGTATGGCCGTTGACCTGTTGGCGTCCAGGTATGTGGTCGTTTACTGCATGATCTTGGCGGCAGTATCTGTGGACGTTTATAGTGGCGGTTGTCCTTGACGGCATAGGGGTTGACGCCAACCTGAGAATGATGCAGGTTATAGGCTCACCTGAGGGCAGGTTTCTTACCCTGTTCTCAATCCCCTTGCCCCAGCTTGTTGCCCCAGTATTCCTAAAGCTTCCAACAGGTACCGACGGGTGGTTGGGCAATCGTAGAACGCGTGGCGTTGCTGAATTGCGCAAGGAAACGCCGTGGTGTGGCGCAATTCTCGTGGGAGCTCGCGGAGAGTTCGGCGTGAACCGGGAGATTGCAGGAGATTCTAGCGTGTTCTGAGGTAGGGGACGAACCTGGTTAACTCCGTAGAAACATTAAAACACGACGAAACCACCTGAATTAGCATGATAAGTATTTTCGGGTGAAGTTGCACCATGCAGGGATAATGAGGGGTTTGAGTAATTTAATGAATGAAGCATGCTGTGTTGGGTTGTTTTGGTCCATGCATGTTTAAAGAACCGTTTCAGTATATTTTCTTGTAGTTTTAACAGTTGGAAACCCGTAGAGCCGGATTAGGGTTTCTGCAGGGTTAAGGCCGAAGAACTTGGCGTCAACATCGTTTGTCGCCAAGCTCATCAGCCAAGATGTCAACGGCCAGATCCCTTGTCGTTGACTTCTTGTAAGCGGCAGTCGATGTTGTCGCCTACTGATTATGAACAGAATGAGTAATTATGGTATTTATCGATAATGCTTGTGTATTGATACGTGAGGTGCACTGAGTGCACTGAGTCTTCGTGTTTAGCGTACAAGGTACCTACTTTCGTGGCTGCGCGTTGTTTACGCGAGTCAGTTGGGTTCACGTGTAGTGGACCATTGTTACTTGTGGTTTACGTGAGGTTTCACGTGGTTTGTGTGTGACGTGCACGTGGTTCTGTGTATGTGGCGAGTAGTACGACGCCTACCGTGGTTACCTCTCCAGTTGGGTGCCCTAGGTTCTTTGTGAGCCAGGCTGTTAGCTCGGGGCCTTGTCCTGGTACTTGTGTTGTACCGTCGAGGTCTGTGTCGTCTGACCTGGACACCCTCACTCCTGTGTTGAGTTGCACGTCCGGCTGAGGGAAAGACGACAGTGGGACAGTGACACTTGTGTTTGTCTTTAGTCACTTGTAGCGCGCTCGTAGTTGGGGGTACGGACACCAGTAGACGTACTGGACCCCAGCTAGTCCTTTTCCAGTGCCTCACTCCAGAGAGTTCCGGCCAGAATCTCTAGAGGTGCCAGGCATGGGCCTGTGACCGTGTGGTCTACAGGTGGTGGTGTTTGGTTGGTCTCCACAGTTGCTTGACCTTTTCACGTGGAGCGGCAGCTGGACCTTTCGTCCGTGGCTGCGAGACTGAGAGGTAGACCTGTGTTAGCTTGTCCGAGTCAGTTACTGGTGTCGCGAACCAGTTCACATGGCTCGTGTTTGGCAGTCTCTACTTTAGCTTGTACACCTGTTTGGGTTTGCCGTTTAATTATTACTGTTGTTTCTCGTAGTCGGCAGACGGTGAGTACTTTTACAGCTTTAATATCCTGCTTAGCTGTTCTATAAATTGTTGGCATTGTTTATAGCTTTGTATCTGTGATTTTTGGTTTGCTCGGTTTTGGGGGAGTTCCCTACTGAGCCAGTGACTAGAGAGGCTCACCCCTACCCCACAGGTGAGAGCGAGGAGGACGTTTCACGATAGTCGTCCGGTTCAGAGCCGCGCCATAGCGGTACAGGGTCAGTACCTCCAGCGGTGTAGTTCCAGCTGTGTAGTACTCCAACAGTGTAGTTTAGTTTAGTTTAGTTTAGTTAGTTGTTTACTTTCTTCAGTTGTACCTCGGGGTATGCCCCAGGCTCTTGTACCTCTTTTAAATTTTGTGAAAATTTGGCTATGTAAACTTGTGATATATATATAAAATGTGGTGTGTTCATTTGTGTTTACACAGACTGTGGTTTGGTATCCCTTGCGAGGCTTTTGGCCCGTTCGCGGGAGGCGGACTCGGATCAAGTACGTTATTGGTTTAACGGGCTTGGCCGAGGCGTTCCGTCACAGTTGGTATCAGAGTAGGTTCGTGTTAATATAAGGGAATTAGAAGGATACATAGCCTTATTTCAGTCTTTGTACACTGCTGGTAGGGACCCTGGTTTTTGATAATTTATTGTTTTGATTTTTGTTTGGTGTTTTGTTTATGTAGAAAATCTCTGAAATGGCTGATAGAAGAGATTGGGGTGGTGGAGGAGATGATCCGGAGGAAAGCACCCAGCGTATGATTGAAAGAATTGGGAAAGCCTCACGAATATCCGGGCGAGAATGGATTAGCAGGCGCCAGTACCACCGGTAGCAGTGCCACCTGGGGATGGAGAGGCTGTACCTGTAGCTCCAGTTCCGCCAAGAGTGGAAGTGCCTTTTGCAGCACCTGTGCCACCACCACCACCAGTGCTGATAGCAGAAGAACCAGTGATGCAGGTGGAGAAGTTTCTGAGATTGCAGCCGCCTACTTATTCAGAAGGGCCGAATCCAGATACAGCAGAGCACTGGTTCATGAGATTGAAAGGGTTTTTGCAACTATGAGGTGTCCGGCAGCATATAGAGTGGTGTTAGATGCTTATCAGTTGAGGGGTTTTGCTTTGGAATGGTGGCGACTGAAGATGCAGACCACCTTTGCAGGCAGGTCAGAGGAGGCTATCACTTGGTCGGAATTTCTTGATGTATTTAATGATACATTCTTTCCGATTCAAGTGCAGCAGGAGAAAAGGGAGCAATTTCGGACTCTCCAGCAAGGTAATTCCTCAGTTTTGGAATACCAGATGAGATTTATGGCACTTAGCCGTTATGCGCCATATGTGGTTTCAGATAATAATATGATGGTTGAGTATTTCATCAGAGGCTGAGAGTGGAATTGCAGGATGCGATAGTACCTCTCATGTGCAAGACAGTGGAAGAGGTAGCTCAGAGAGCAGCTACTTTGGAGAGGTCTATTCGGACTCGTCAGGTAGGCGAGTCAGGTTCAGGTAGTTTCCGGCTACCGCAGCAGTCAGTGGGTGCGAGTAAGGGTAAAGCACCAGCAGGACCTTCTTCATCAG
This sequence comes from Colocasia esculenta, assembly GCA_014218235.1. Classification (NCBI taxonomy): domain Eukaryota; kingdom Viridiplantae; phylum Streptophyta; class Magnoliopsida; order Alismatales; family Araceae; genus Colocasia; species Colocasia esculenta. The sequence continues at coordinate 95,797,979 of CM024765.1, read as the reverse complement.
GCTTTGGTAAATAGGGCCAGAAATTAAAGCAAGCATTTAAAGGCAGAGGAAGAGGATGGGGAGGTCGTCCGCAATTTCAGCAGGGCCGAGGTAGGCCTGAGGTGGAGGAGTCGCAACAGAGCACTGTCAGGCAGCCTATTACTCCACCAGGGTATCGGTGTTATAATTGTAATCAGCCGGGACATTTGATCCGCAATTGTCCCTATCCGAGAGAATATGAATATGGAAGAGGTGTGCAGCAGCAGCCTCAGCAGTTTCAGCAGCCACAGTTAGGTCGTGGCAGAAGAGTACCGCAGCAGCGAGGTAGAGGCCGGGTTATGGCTATCACCCGAGCCCAGGCGGAGGCATCGAATATGATAGAAGGTACTTTACCTCTTTATGAATATTCAGCAAGAGTTTTATTTGATTCGGGTGCCTCTCATTCTTTTATTTCCGAAGAATTTCTGGATTGTATAGCTCATCCTTTAGAAGAAAAGTCCTGTGAGTTAGTAGTGGAGGTTCCTTCAGGTGAGTTTTTACTCACTTCGAGCTATATAGATGAAGCTCCTGTTATGATTGAAGGAACCAGATGTCGGGTCGGTTATATGCCCTACGGTTGTCAGATTATGATATTATTCTGGGTATGGATTGGCTTGAATGTATGAAGCAATGTTAGATTGCAGAAAGAAAAGATCAGATTTTGTCATCCTAATGGTGCAGTATTTGAATATCAAGGTATGCCTTTTTATACCTCCAAGTTTCTATTTCTGCAATTAAAGCTAGAAAGTTGATAAATGATGAGTGTGTAGCTTATTTAGCCTCGGTAAGTCTGGTAGAAGCCAGTCAGCCAGTAGAAGCAGTTCCCGTGGTTAGGGAATTTGCTGATGTTTTTCCTGAGGATTTGCCTGGTTTAGCTCCACATAGAGAGGTGGACTTTACTATTGAGTTGCTGCCAGGTACCATGTCGATTTCTAAAGCTCCATATCGGATGGCACCAGCAGAACTTAAAGAATTGAAAAAGCAGTTAGAAGAGTTGTTGCAGAAAGGTTTTATTAGACCGAGTCATTCCCCGTGGGGAGCGCCGGTTTTATTTGTAAAAAGAAAGATGGAAGTTTTCGGATGTGTATTGATTATAGAAAGTTGAATGAGGTGACCATAAGAATAAGTACTCATTGCCGAGGATAGATAATCTATTTGATCAGTTGCAATCAGCAATGGTGTTTTCTAAAATTGATTTGAGGTCCGGGTATCATCAATTGAGAATTAAAGAGGAAGATATAGATAAGACAGCTTTCAGAACCAGATATGGTCACTATGAGTTTGTGGTTATGCCTTTTGGGTTGACTAATGCTCCTGCAAGTTTTATGGATCTGATGAATAGAATTTTTCATCCATACTTAGACCAATTCATCGTGGTCTTTATTGATGATATTCTAATTTATTCAGCATCTGAAGAGGAGCATGCAGCTCATTTGAGGTTTACTCTGCAATTGTTAAGAGATAACCAGTTGTTTGCCAAATTCAGTAAGTGTGAATTCTGGTTGAAGGAAATTCAATTTTTGGGTCATGTTATTTCAGCTAAAGGAATAGCAGTGGACCCGAGCAAAGTGGAAGCCGTGTCAAGGTGGGGAGTGCCTAAGACAATAACTGAGATTAGAAGTTTTCTGGGGTTAGCAGGTTATTATAGGCGCTTCATTCAGGATTTTTCTAAGATTGCAGTACCTATGACTAGATTAACCAGAAAGGGAGTGCCTTTTGTGTGGTCCGGTGAATGTCAGAGAAGTTTTATGGAATTGAAGAAAAGACTTACATCAGCACCTATATTGACATTACCGACAGGGAGTGGTGGTTTTGTGTTGTATACTGATGCTTCAAGGAGAGGACTTGGCGCAGTGCTTATGCAGCATGGTAAAGTGTTAGCTTATGCGTCCAGACAATTGAAGCCAGCAGAGGAGGATTACCCCACTCATGATTTGGAATTGGCTGCAGTTGTATTTGCTTTGAAAATGTGGAGGCATTATCTGTATGGCGAGAGGTTTGAGATCTTTACTGATCATAAAAGTTTGAAATATATCTTTTCGTAGAAAGATTTGAATCTTCGCCAACGCAGATGGATTGAGTATTTGAAGGATTATGATTTTAGTTTGGCTTACCATCCGGGTAAGGTTAATGTTGTAGCTGATGCCTTAAGCAGAAAGGCATATATGAATCTGATGATGATTAAAGAATGGAAGTTGTATGAAGAAGTAGCAGAGAATTCCTTGTATGTGCCCAGTAGTCAGCGACGAGCAATTCTAGCTGCTAGCACTGTAGAGCCGTCTTTGTATTGGCAGATCATTGAAGCTCAGAGAGCAGATGCAGGTTTAGCGAAGATTGTGAAAATGGAAGGAGTTTCTATTGATGATATTGTGTGGTCAGGCTCCGAGGCAGTTGTTTGTTCCTGCATAAAAAGAGTGAAGCAACGAGTGTTAGAAGAGGCTCATAAATCTAGGTACACTATCCACCCCGGTAGTACTAAAATGTACCATGATTTAAGAAAGCATTTTTGGTGGCCTTATATGAAGAAAGAAATAGCAGAATTAGTTGCAAGATGTGCTATCTGTCAGCAGATTAAAGCAGAGCATCAAAAGCTTGGAGGTCTATTGCAACCGTTGCCCATTCCACAGTGGAAATAGGATGATATTGCTATGGACTTTGTGGCAGGTTTACCAAGGACGAGTTCAGGGCATAATGGAATATGGGTATTTGTTGACAGATTGACAAAAGTGTGCAGATTAGTGGCAGTAAGTATGTCTTGGACAGTGGATAGATTGGTAAATATTTATGTTGAAAGAATTGTTCCACTGCACGGTATTCCGAAGACTATTGTGTCAGATAGAGATCCAAGATTTACTTCTGGTTTTTGGAGAAGTCTGCAAAGAGTAATTGGTTCTGAGTTGAGATATAGCTCCGCTTATCATCCCCAGACAGATGGTCAGACAGAGAGGACTATTCAGACGATTGAAGATATGTTGCGAGCTTGTTGTTTGGTTTGGGGAGGTAGCTGGGAGCATCATTTGGGAATGGTTGAATTTGCCTACAATAATAGCTATCATACCAGTCTTGGGATGGCACCGTATGAAGCTTTATATGGAAGGCCATGTAGAACCCCGAACCGCATTAGACTGGCATGAGTGGGAGAAAGGCAATTAATAGGTCCTGAATTGATTCAGCAACCACAGAAGTGGTGAAGCTTATTAAAGAAAAATTGCAAGCAGCTCAAAGTAGGCAGAAAAGTTATGCAGATGTCCGGAGGAGACCACTTCAGTTTGAGGTGGGAGATCTTGTTTTCCTGAGAGTTTCTCCAAGTAAAGAATCATGAGATTTGGCAAGTCTGGGAAGTAAGTCCAAGGTATGTGGGACCTTCCAGGTGATTGAAAGAATTGGGGAGCAGCTTATAGGCTGGATTTGCCAGCTGATTTTGCAGATGTGCATGATATTTTCCATGTCTCTATGTTGAGAAAGTGTATTGAAGATCCAGCTCAAATAATCAGATATCAAGGTGGTGACCTGAGGCCGGATATGACTATACCTGAGTATCCGGTGCAGATCACAGATCGAAAGATAAAGAAGATGAGGAATAAAGAAATTGAGTTGGTAAAAGTAAGATGGGAAAATAGGTTGGGTGGTGAGGATACCTGGGAGTTAGCCGAGGAAATGGCTAAAGGGTATCCTTATCTGTTTGTATAAGCTTTTGTATTTTCTTTTTAGATGATAGTGCTTGTAAAGGTGTGTATGTTTAAGTTGTTTAACTTTGAGTTGTGTTATGAATTTCGAGGTCGAAATTTTCTTTAGATGATAGTAATGTAACGTCGCGTGCTCTTCGGATCCATGCGATCATGTGTGTGTTGGTTGTGTAGGCCGTTGTGAAGCCAATGTGAGATGGGTTGAGTGGAATGTATGGTGTGGATGTGTGGTTGAGAGCAGGTGAGTGCAGGTTTGGTCCCGAAATGAAATAGGACCTGCTGCAATTCAGTTGGAGTTGGCGGCCAGGTATGGCCGTTGACCTGTTGGCGTCAGGTATGTGGTCGTTTACTGCATTATCTTGGCGGCAGTATCTGTGGACGTTTATAGTGGCGGTTGTCCTTGGCGGCATAGGGGTTGACGCCAACCTGAGAATGATGCAGGTTATAGGCTCACCCGAGGGCAGGTTTCCTACCCTGTTCTCAATCCCCCTTGCCCCAGCTTGTTGCCCCAGTATTCCTAAAGCTTCCAACATGTACCGACGGGTGGTTGGGCAATCATAGAACGCGTGGCGTTGCTGAATTGCGCAAGGAAACGCCGTGGTGTGGCGCAATTCTCGTGGGAGCTCGCGGAGAGTTCGGCGTGAACCGAAAGATTGCAGGAGATTCTAGCGTGTTCTGAGGTAGGGGACGAACCCGGTTAACTCGTAGAAACATTAAAACACGACGAAACCACCTGAATTAGCATGATATGTATTGTCGGGTTAAGTTGCACCATGCGGGGATAATGAGGGGTTTGAGTAATTTAATGAATGAAGCATGCTGTGTTGGGTTGTTTTGGGTCCATGCATGTTTAAAGAACCGTTTCAGTGATTTTCTTGTAGTTTTAACAGTTGGGAAACCCGTAGAGCCGGATTAGGGTTTCTGTAGGGTTTAAGGCCGAAGAACTTGGCGTCAACATCGTTTGTCGCCAAGCTCATCAGCCAAGATGTCAACAGCCAGATCCCTTGTCGTTGACTTCTTGTAAGCGGCAGTCGATGTTGTCGCCTACTGATTATGAACAGGAATGAGTAATTATGGTATTTATCGATAATGCTGTGGTATTGATACGTGAGGTGCACTGAGTGCACTGAGTCTTCGTGTTTAGCGTACAAGGTACCTACTTTCGTGGCTGCGCGTTGTTTACGCGAGTCAGTTGGGTTCACGTGTAGTGGACCATTGTTACTTGTGGTTTACGTGAGGTTTCACGTGGTTGTGTGTGACGTGCACGTGGTTCTGTGTATGTGGCGAGTAGTAGTACGCGCCTACGTGGTTACCTCTCCAGTTGGGTGCCCCGTTCTTTGTGAGCCAGGCTGTTAGCTCGGGGCTTTGTCCCAGTACTTGTGTTGTACCGTCGAGGTCTGTGTCGTCTGACCTGGACACCCTCACTCATGTGTTGAGTTGCACGTCTGGCTGAGGAAAAGACGACAGTGGGACAGTGACACTTGTGTTTGTCTTTAGTCATTGTAGCGCGCTCGTAGTTGGGGGTACGGACACCAGCAGACGTACTGGACCCCAGCTAGTCCTTTTCCAGTGCCTCACTCAGAGAGTTCCGGGCCAGAATCTCTAGAGGTGCCAGGCATGGGCCTGTGACCGGTGTGGTCTAAAGGTGGTGGTGTTTGGTTGGTCTCCACAGTTGCTTGACCTTTTCACGTGGAGCGGCAGCTGGACCTTTCGTCCGTGGCTGCGAGACTGAGAGGTAGACCTGTGTTAGCTTGTTCGAGTCAATTACTGGTGTCGCGAACCAGTTCACGTGGCTCGTGTTTGGCAGTCTCTACTTTAGCTTGTACACCTGTTTGAGTTTGCCGTTTAATTATTACTGTTGTTTCTCGTAGTCGGCAGACGGTGAGTACTTTTACAACTTTCATATCCTACTTAGCTGTTCTATAAATTGTTGGCATTGTTTATAGCTTGTATCTGTGATTTTTGGTTTGCTCGGTTTTGGGGGAGTTCCCTACTGAGCCAGTGACTAGAGAGGCTCATCCCTACCCCCACAGGTGAGAGCGAGGAGGACGTTTCACGACAGTTGTCCGGTTCAGAGCCGCGCCGTAGCGGTACAGGGTCAATACCTCCAGCGGTGTAGTTCCAGCTGTGTAGTACTCCAGCAGTGTAGTTTAGTTTAGTTTAATTTAGTTAGTTGTTTACTTTCTTCAGTTGTACCTCGGGGTATGCCGCAGGCTCTTGTACCTCTTTTCAATTTTGTGGAAATTTGGCTATGTAAACTTGTGATATATATATAAAATGTGGTGTGTTCCTTTGTGTTTACACGGACTGTGGTTTGGTATCCCTTGCGAGGCTTTGGCCCGTTCGCGGGAGGCAGACTCAGATCAAGTAGTATGGTTTAACGGGCTTGGCCGAGGCATTCCGTCACAACGTGTGTGTGAGTTGTAGTTTGTGAACCAGCTCATAAGCAGATTGCTCTGCGTGTGTGTGTGCCCCGTGGATGTAGGATACACAAGTTGTGTACTCTGAACCACGTAAATCGTCGTGTCTTGTGGTTTGCACGAATTTACGTTAGATGTTTGATAGGCACGACATCTCTACACACGTTTGATCATCTGCTATCTATCTGTTATCAAGTCACACACATCCACACGTAGTCTAAAGTTCAACATTATTTTGACAATTTGTGTTTCGAAGAAAAGAAGGTGATAAACGTTCTTAATCGACAGTAATCTATTCAACCCCCCTTCTAGATTACCATTAGGGAATTCCGCAACCTTTCAAGCACGTCTTAGATAGTAGAGGATCAAGAGGGCTTGAGAACGACATCTTAGAGAAAATCTTTCAATGTCTAACTTAGTTTCCAGCAAGAGTAAAGTAAGACGGAACGATTCGAGATTTCTTTCCACTGTATTTAATGAGTTTGGAGCAATGTTGACCTCTTTTGTTTACTTACCTCGCAGCGAAGGATTCACTGTGAGTTTTATACACCTTGAACCTCCCTTTTGTTCTCATGCGATGGGACTACGACATGGTCGGGGTCGTGGGTTTCTAACTTACTCGTGATAAAGCTCTCCATACACAGGATTGGCAGGTTGTCATCAAGTATACATAGACAATCTCACTAGCCACGAGTGACATTGTAACGGCCCCGGCGCCCGGGTCCCTGGCTCCCACCAAGGATACGACCGTCGGCACCGCCGCCCACGGGTCCGGAGACCGGAAGGGCTAACGGATCGGTCTAACGAGATATGTGATGGAAAGTAAGTAATGACAAACGTACTAAAGATGTACCAACTAGTGCAAGAAGAAGTCTAACACAACGTGCAAGTCTAGTACAAGTCCCAAAGTAGTAAATGTACAAGTGCAGAACGGAAAAGGGATAACACGTCCCTTAGGGGCATACCCCGAGGGTGAAGTAGAGAACTGGGGGAAACACTGCCACTAGAGACGCCGACTACTGCGGGCCCGTCTCCTCGCTACGCCGCGGAGGGAACTGCTGTGAAGTCTCACCTGAAAAACAGGGAGTGAGCTTCACGAAGAAGCCCAGTAGGACTACCAATCTCCCACTGGTTCCACAAGCATAAATATAGACTAGACTAGAGCAATAATTAAATAAGCAGTAAAGTCTAATCTACTAAACAGAGTAAAGTGTGGAAGCGTGAAAGAACTACACAGTCGTCGGTCTAGGCCACTCGGCGGGACCGAAAAAACTCGTGTAAACCAAGGCACCACAAGAACCCAGCCGTAAACACAGATAGCGAACTGCTTGGGCAAGCACACTAGCTACAGTACACTACTCTAGTCAGCTGGTCAGGTGTGCCACGCGTCTTACCCTCGACCAACGGTCCGTGTCTGACACCTCCCGTCGGAGTGAGACGCGGAACCACTAGTAACCACAACTGCCGTAGTCTGGCCGGACTACGGTCCCACGCCTGACACCTCTAGGTGGTACCGGAACCACGTAGAGTGAGGCAGTGAGAACGGACTAGCTGAACTGCGCCGTACGAGTCACACACTACCGGCGTCCCAGTCTCAACTAAGAGAGCTCCACAAACGACCACGTCGCTGTCCCACCGTTTTCCCCTACTGCTACCAAAGTCAACGACTCGAGCAAACCCCGCCGTCTGGAGCAACACCCTCTGACACAGACGCGCGGGAACCGGGGGTCCCAGGTAACGGTAACAACCTGTCTCGCGGACAAGCCCTCAAGTGCCTAGCACCGGGCGAAGAAAGACTAGCAGTAGCACTGTACTAGGGAACAACACAGGTGCCGAGAAAACCGAGTCGCAGCGGAAGCAAGACACTGAGCAGGTGGCAAAGTCCCTTCTCTGACTGAGAAGGCGACAGGCCCGTGTCGCCATCAGCATGGCGACAACCAAGGCGGCGCAACCCCACTGATTTGATAGCGACATGGCCATTGTCGCTATCAGGTCAATGCTCCAGAATAGACACAGGAACCGGAACGGGAAAAAACAGGCAGAAGGCGACGGCCCCCATGTCGCCACCAAGGTGGCGACATACATGTTGTCGCCTTCAGGAGTTCCTGAAGGCGACGCATCGATGTGTCGCCACCTGGGTGGCGACACCAAAGGTGTCGCCTTATCAGGGTGCAACACACCGAGGCTTCCTTCTTCCGGACCTCAACCACACCACAAACACATCCGTGGGAAGGGATCATGTAGGCAATTAAGCATGGTTCTAAAGAGCTCAAACCACCCTCTAGAAACCCCAACAAGCATGCACAATAACCTATACTCACATGCATCTCACTCAACATGGAAAACCCTCAAACCCAAGCAACCATTGCATGCAAAGTACCACACAAAGCATATCAACATCCTAGCATGATAGATCTAGGCTTGGAAGGGGGGGTGAGGATCCTAGCAAGTGGATCTAGGAGGAAGGTTTGGGTTCCCTACTCGAGATGAAGATCCAACCTCAAGGGCCCTTCTCGTAGGCTAGCAACCCTCCACCTCCGAGCTCCAGGGATCCACGAACCTCCTCCCACGAGCCGGGTAACTCCTCTCCCTTGAAGAACATCCATGCATGCCAAGAGAGAGAGGAAGAACAGTGAGAGGGGAGACAAGCAAGGGGGAACACTCAAGAGCAACGAAACACATCAACCTACCTTGCAAGATGGCCAAACAACCTCCTCCCAAGCTCCCACGGAGCTCCCAAGCCTCAGTTCGCCGGAGAAGAAGGTCTCACCATGAAAAGGGACGAACTGGGGCTTGTGCTCTCGGCTTGGGCACTTAACCCTTTGAACCTGAGAACGCGACAGGGGGTGCGTCGCCTTCTGTCACTGAAGGCGACATACATCCTGTCGCTATCCCCTGATCAATGGTCAAGCTGACCTGCGACCTCGCCACGTGTCAGCCATGCAGGCCTGACACCAGGTCGCGACGGAGGACCCGTCGCCTTCCCACTGTCGGGTGTCATCTCTCTTCAGACAACTACACGACGAAAGGGCATGCGGCTGGCAGCAGAGAGAGAAAGCGACATAGTGCCCGTCACCTTCCCATCCAGAAGGCGACGCTCAACATGTCGCCTTCAGAAGGCGACATACAGGGTGTCGCCACCCTCGACAGAAGGCAACTGGTCTAAGGTAACATGGGATGTTACAGACATCATCTTTAAGTCATCTACCCATATGTGCATCATGCCTTGTTGACTCTAGGGGGTATAGAGGTGACATGAGCTAGGTTCCTTTGATGTATTTTGCGGAGAGGTACTCAACGTGGACTATGGACTTTTCATTCTTGTTGATATGCAGACCAACTGATCAAGTTAAAAGTGTTTACGGCTTGCCACCGAACTAAGGCTCTACTGATTTAGAAGTTGGCCATGCGAGAAATTTTCTTAGTCAAGTTGTGGGTCATCCATCGAGCTAATGATCTGTTGAGATAGATGTGGGGTAGGCCGAGCTAGCATCCTTTTATGACATGTTTCAAGACAGCTAGTTTGGGACCTATCCTTTCTCACGGGGGATTTCCTTCAGACGTGGATGTCAAGAGAAATGACCCTCTCTTTGAGGGCAACATATCAGATGCTCATAGGCATTTCATATGTCCGGTTGGATAACTGAGTTTCTCATCAAATGGGTCATGTAAGCTTTCGTTAGACGAGTCACATTTGATAATCGGGCTATCACCTAATTGGCCGAGTTAGATCACTGAACTTTACGGTGTGGATTAGAGAGCTGAGATTCTCTCTCTCCAATATTTATTGTAAGACTATTTTTATAAAAATAATGTAGATCAATAGAAAATAATTTATGTGGTCGAAAAATAGATGTTTCTCTCTCTTTTCTAACTATTTCTTTCTTACTATCTACATCATTATTATTCATTGTCCGGACGATATGATTGAGATCAATTCATGAAACTTATCTAATGTTCAATGGCCAAACTTAAATAAGCAAGTTTTTGGCTTCAAAAGCTAATTGCTTATAGGGACCTCAAGCTAAAAAGACTCTTTAAGAAAACGGTCGAAAGTTCCCATTCAGGTCTTCACCGACTCACTCAGTCGTGTAGGTTTCGTCTCCCGTTGGGGGGAGGGGATAAAGCGGGAACTCTCGCTTCGTCTCATCGCATCGGCAACATCCCGCTGCGCGTCGCTGCATCCGCGAGGGATGCCGGATGGCGACGGCGCTGGGTTGCTCTCTTCCGCCGCGCCCTCTCCGATCTGCTCGGAGTTCGTGCTTGTTTAACGGGAATGGCGACGCATTCCTGAGTTGCGGGGGGCAATCCGTTCGGTCACCTTCTGTTCCTTGTCCGTCAATCCTCTCGTCATGCTTCGACTTTCGTTTTACGAATTTTGTTCCTCCTCCTCCGCACTGCTTCCAGACTTGCAACAAATTTACTTGTCTTCGTTCCTTTCATGGAAATTCTCCAGGTAATCCGTCTTGTCGGGGGTTCCAGTTTACGGTTTCTGGTGAACGATTTACACAGCGGTCTGGATTGCAGCCTGAGGTTCTGATCTAATATCTACCATTGTTTTGAATGCTTTTCTTCTCATCTGTTTTCATAGTCTCAAACTACTTGGAACCTGTAAAGTAGGTCCTCGATGTTCCTAAACCACGGGAACATTTGTCTGCTTGTGTGTGATTGGATTATAACTGAGAGAATAGTGAGTGGGCTGCTTGAAATGAAAGTACTGGAATTTTTTATTCTGCGTATACTTGGGGACGGTTTTTTCACTACTTTAATTATTTGACTTGGTTTTGAAATGTATCTCAGATCGAAATATTTGATGGCGATGCCTCCATGCTCATTCATGTTCAAACACTGAGAAATTTCCCCAAGGAGAAACTTAAAGGAGAGGTAGTTGCAGTACGTGTTGATTCAACACTTATGCTGGACGCCTCATGCACTGAAGATGGATTTGTAAATAAAGCCATTTACACTATCAAATATTTATATGATGCTGGTGCTAAAGTAATTTTACTCAGCAATTGGGATCATTCAAGTGATCCAATTTTCATCTCAACGGGGTCCTTTGCAGGTTGTCACATACTGCAAACAAGTTTCTACATTTTCTATTTCAAAACTGAAAAGCCTTTATGATCTATATGATATTTTTCTTCTTTTTCTGGTTTATAATTTCCATCTCAACAATTGAACTTCACATTACTTTCTGACTTATTGCCATGAACTTTGGTTGTGGTTGGTCATGCATAGAGTCAGGGAGTTGCATGTTTATATTATTGAAGAATAAAATGATGATTCCTCTACTTACTAGGGATGTTTGGTTTGTGCCATCGCAGATGGTCTTCAGATAACTATTGTCTCTTTTTTTCCCTTGACTTGCTTTCTTCTTTCTTTTTTTTTTCCAGAACACTTATCATCAATTCTTAAGCTCAATGTGCTTCCGGCAAATGGTTGGCAGTTGAATGTAGAAGAGTTAAGTAGAGCAGATATATTCCTTCTTGAAAATCTAACCAGATTTAAAGGCGAGGTAGCTAACAGCCTGGACTTCTCCAAGAAACTTTCAGCAGGGGTTGGTATTTTTGTCAACGACTCTTTCTCTCTGGCCCACAAAATTCTTGCATCAACCGTCGGCATCTCTCGGTTTTGTTATTCATCTGTCGCTGGTTTCCATTTTGAGGAGGAGTTACACCGGCTCACCAGTATTGCAGAAGCTACCAAGCGGCCATTTATAGCTATTGTATGTTCTTGTCCTTTTTCCTCGGAAACTTCCAAGAAAAAATGAGTAATTTTGTACAATGTGTTTTACAAGGTTTTTTTGACATTCATTGTTTGATGTAAAATCCAGGGGACATCATTTGATGTCAGCTTTATCATTTTGCTTCTTTGTATGATCCACAGTGTTTTGAAAGAGAAATGCTTAGTGCTAGGGGGTGTTCATTAAACGGTCTGAACCGAAAAATCGAACCGAACCGACCGGTTCGGTTCGGTTCGGTTTGGAGGGGTTCACAATTCAGTTCGGTTTGGGACTGGTGAACCGATATGAACCGAAAATAGGTATATATAATATAAATAATATAATATATCATATAAAAGTCAATAGCCCAGTGGTTGGGGGCGCTTCTTACCATGGAGAGCCCTTAATAGCCTTTTTTTGCCTATTTCGGTTCAAACCGAACCGAACCGGTTTGGTTCGGTTCGGTTTTTTCAAAAAAGAGGTCCAAACCGGACCGAACCGAACCGTGAACAGCCCTACTTAGTGCTCTCCAAGGAGGGCAGTAAAGATGATGTGGATTGCCTTCCAAGCAATCTTATTGGTTGGAAATCTGACAAGAACTCTCTCTCTCTCTTTCAACCAATAGGATTGCTTGGAGGGCAATCCACATCACCTTTATTGCCCTCCTTGGAGGGCAATACGCATTTCTCATTTTGAATCCATTTTGGCATCCATTTCAATCATTGAATCTAAAATCTTGCATACCTATCATAATTTTATTTTATTCTGGGGTCATTCACAGTTTATGCTTTTATTTCATCATTTCATGTACTCAAGAGTCAAGACACAAGAGGACTACCTTTTTTGGTGATACATCTAACCTGGATGATTACCCAAGGAATTTGGTTTTGGTGTGTGCTTGATTATTTTTAGTCAATGAATCAATTAAAAAGAACTTATCCCATATGGCTACGGCAGTCCAGAAGTTCTTGTTTGAGATCTTATAATTGAAGATGAGAATCAGGGATTGGGGTTTTGGGGTTGGGGGGGTGGGCTATGTTGTGGATAGGTTTTTGAAGCTTCTGTTAGATGTCTCAATGAGCACCCATGCTGCTAAGGTTATTTATAGGACCTGTGTTGCTAAATGTTTAATAGAAGCTGGTTGCCAGAAGGTAGAAGCTTCTGAGGGACATGTTACCATTGGAATTTAGCTCTCTGTTGGAGTTTTCTTTGAAACTCATCAAAAGAAAAGAGGATTTTAGGGTTAAAAACCTCTGTGACTTAAATTGGAAGCTGGGTTAGGGTTTAGACTGATTAAAATGTCAATTAGGTTTCAAAGCACCAGCGGTCTTAGACAGTATTACTTATCACCCTGACAAGCAAAAGCTCCAAAACCTCTTGAGTAAAAAAAGTGAAAAATCTTGATTATCAAAAGCTCCAAAATCTGGAGTAAAAGAAGTGAAAAGTCTTGATTAACTCCCCATGTTATCCCCAGAAACTGAAGAAAACCAACCATAGAAGCATGCAATTTGAACACTGAGGAGACAATTTGGTTTGAGTCCAATTGTCCAAAGTTTTGTAATGGTTTATATGGGTTTTTGAAGTGTTTTGAGATGTTTTTATTTGAGTTGTTTGTGTTTTAGGGGTAAAAAGCATTTTAGTAATTTTGACTAAAGCATGTGATGGTCACTGAGGCTTGACGAATGTTTCATTGGGTTGCAGAGGTTTTTAGAGCCTAGGCCAGTTCTAGAATTAGGATGTCAGGTGTTTTAGGGCTGTGACAGCACTGTGGTCACTTTAAGAGTTTGATTGAATTTAAGTTTGTTTATGATCATACAAGTTTTCTGGTGATTTTTAGAAACCAGTATGATTCTATGTTATCAAGGGCATGGCGACCCCCAGTCGACTCGCCTGGCCTGTTTTCACTTCAGCAAACCCAGGCCTCAGTCACCACCTTTTTTCTCCCCTCTCCAGCCCACAAATTGGCCTATAAAGAAGACCATTCAAGCTAGTAGTGTTCACTTTCTTTTATCATTTAGTGTATTTATATGTATGAGTGTGAATTTGTTTACTTGCAATTTAGTTTGTTAAACTTTTCTGTAGGAATTGATGGATTTAGTGAATTACACAATATATAGGAATGAATCATTTTTTGAAATATGTTGCTTGTTTTATGCACCCATTTAGGTGATATATATATATATATTCATAGTTTTGAGTTTTGCGCTATATATATTATTTAATAATATCGCCTCAATCATCTAGGCCTTTGAGGGGTCAAATCGGCTGCCTCTGACAACATTGGTACAATTGCAGATTTTTATGGTTCTTTTTTTATGTTTGGTGTCCTTGGTTGCTTTTGTAGTTTTAGGTAGATTCGTGGTTGTTAAGGCGACCAAGGCAATGGCCTAACGCCTTACTGCTTAGACGTGAAGGCGAGGCGCCTAGGTGAAGCCTAATTTATCATTGTTCACTACTCTTCCTTTTCAATGTATATAGATGAGCTACTGACTATGTATGTATGTGTGCGTCAGTGTGACTGTAAGAAGGCATCAAGAATTTAGGGCAATATAAGTATATAACATAAGCAAAAAACATGTTAACAAAATAAAACCCTTAATAATTATAAGACAATCAAACTGAACATACCTGTCAACTTGGATGAAAACAACATGTTTAATTAACCTGAAATATTACTAAGCAAATAATAAACACACTAATATAGTATTATATTAAACCATCACTCGTCCATTGTCAAACATAGTTGTTGCATCACAGTAATTCTAAAAAAACAGAAAATGATGAAATATAAATAACAATCTACATCTTGAAGTCCGATGGTCTCTTGACTTCCTTCTACAATAACTTCCTCCTTTTACAAATAAGCTTTCTAAAAATATGTTTTTGACCTTTTTACAACAAAATCACATGCTAAAAAAGGCGATGCATTTTCTTGCCATGTGGGCAAGACGGCCTTTTGGCGTGCTGGGCAGGCCTAGGCGACCAAGGAGAACGCCTTTTTGGGCTGCTCGCCTAGGCACCAACCCACGTAGACACTGGTCTAGTGCCTTGTCGCCGACGCCTTAAAAGCAATGGGGAGGTTCAGGGGCATTCAACACATTTCAACACGAATTGTTTGTTCTTGAACAGGTTTTAGCTTCTTTGAACCGATTCTCATTGCGATGATTGTTTTTGAGGGGTTGGACGTGTACTAATTATAAATCAAATGGCCCATCAATTGCTTGATACTTGTTGCATTTTGGGTTTATGAGGTGACTGTCTCTCGTTGTTGCACTTGCATGTATACACATCCACTGATGCTTGCATACAGGGTTTGGCGTGCCGGATCGAATCGGTCCGATTCGCCCGAATCGGATCGAATCAGGAGAAATCCGATTCGTCCGATTCCCATCGAATCGGACCGATTCACATCCGATTCTCATGCGAATCGGCCCGATTCAGGCGGATCGTGGCGGATCAGGAAAAACCCGATCCGCCCCGATTCGCCGATGCGTCGAACCTTGCTTGCATATACAAGTTTTAATTTTCCCACTAAATGTGAACAGTATTTGATGCAGATTGGAGGAGGCAATTTTTTAGAAAAAGGAACTGCCTTGCATGTTCTAGCCTTAAAATGTGATGGGCTTATGTTTGTTGGTAAGATGGCATTTCAAGTAATGCATGCATTGGGGATGACTGTTCCCATGAATTTGGTAGAGTATGATGCCGTTGGACAAGTTTTAGAACTAATCCAGCTTGCGACAAATAGGAATGTTAAGATTTTTCTTCCAGATGATTTTTGGTGCATGGATAACAAACATCCAGGAATGATGGATATATTTCCTAGTGACAGAATCCTGCCAGGTATACCAACTGCATTTATTTTGCTTAATAAATTGTTTTTATACTATTTTTAAAGTGTAAATTTCCTTAAGAAATGTGGCGGTGGACAAAATCATTTCTGTTTTTCCTCATTTTTTATGGTAAAACTTTCCTATATTAAATTTTGGCTGCTGTTAAGTGTTAACAAAGAAGAAACATGTGCCAGTTTCCTCACCGTTTGCCTTCACCTATCCAGATCAGATCGTATGGGAATTAAGAAAGCTCCATTATATCTTGTGCATTTTCTTTTCAGATTGCATCAAGGTCCAGTTTTCGGGCTTACAGGAAGAGTGGGAGAACATCATGTGGATCTGTCCATATGATCGCAGTCATAAATCAGACTGATGAAGTAGAAAAAGATAAGAGGGAACTCTTCTGATTAAATAAAGAGTAATTTATATTGCATGAAGGAAAGGATTTTATAGAAGGTGAGCAAAACACCTCCTATTCAATGTCTAGTAACCTTAAAAGTCACACCTAGGGTTTACGACTCATTTAACAGATTAAATTTGAGACTCCTATTAACAGCTGGCCTCAGTTCTTTTTTTTACAATGTAGACAAAAGGTTTGTGCTTTGGGTTTGACCAGAAATACAAATTGCATGTTCTTGTCCTCGAGTCTGTTGAGTAGCTTCCCATGTCTGCTTTCTGATCAGATTTCAATTTATCGGACGTCTCTGAGGAGACCTGCTTTCTCAACAGGTTACAGCAATTTTTTAATCATACTTTTAAAATATGGCAAATCCAGGAAATATTGAACACCATACCTTGAGAAGCAAATGAACTCTGATGACAGAGAGTACAAAATTAACATCTGTCTAGTAACCTGTTGATAGTGAAAACCTCTAGATGCTAGTAACCGGCTTCTTAGAGAACTTTGCCAGTTAAAAAATTAAATGACTGTGAAATTAATTCTTGATAGTGAAAACCTCTTATTTCTTAATGCTACTTCTGATTTGCCAAATTAAATTATTATCCGTCTGTTACGATGAATTCTTTTTCTTCAGGTTGGACGCCTATAGATCTTGGGCCAGTGTCCTTGGAGAACATTTCTTCTCGGCTATCAAAATGCAAGGTTAGGCAGGCCATTTTATAAAGCATTTAGCATGCAATCTTTCTTGCTGTTGATTCTTCGTCTATGTGCTGTTATTTGGCTTCCCTTAGATTTTTGGTATTAGATGATGGGAAGTGTGCATCGTGCAATTCTTTATAGCATCCATGTGATGGTGATTGGGTTCTCTTAGAATTTTGGTATGTGATGGTTATATGGATGCTTCCTGCCACATGATTTCTTTTCATTTTTTTTTTCTGTTTATTCTTGCTGTTTATAAAGATCATCTGGGATTATTGTTCACCAGTACAGATTAGAGGATCTATTTCTTTCTCTTAAATTTGAAATCTGTGACCATGTTATTCCAAAGTACTATACAATTGCGAAGTCTATTGACCAATATATGTGCTCTCCGTTGTTGCAGAAAGTTCTAGTAGTTGGTCCAATAAATACTAGATCTTCTGGGCATGATGTTGAAAGAGTATTTAAGATGTGTAGAATCCTTGAAAGGATTAGTGAAACTGGATGTGAAGTAGTCGTGGTTGGAAATGCAAGCTATAAGACATTTTTCAGAAGGCGGAAGGCAGATTCTTTCTTGTTGTATAAACATTTTGAAAACGCATCTGTTGTATGGGAGTTTCTCAAAGGACGAAAACTACCAGCGATTGCAGCTTTAGATAGAGTATGCACACTGACCTGATTCATAGTTGACATCATATTTTTTTAAAAATTTCTATCAGTAGTCATATTCTTTTCTTTTTTGTCTCTGTCAAGTATTTGCAGCTAATTTATATCCTCCCATGTATTTCTTTCAATAGCTTATATCTTCTTATATGTTTCTTCTAAAGCTAGGACAGCTTGCTTGTGTCACATCACTAGCTATGGCCCTTTTGTGCTTCAACAACTTGCTGCCCATGCGAGTGTTTTGAAACTCGGCTCGATAAACCCATGACCTAGTCTTAAAACCAAGTTGATAACTTTTGTGAACCAGCAAACACCTAAAACCTGGTCTAACCCAGGTGGGTCTTATATAACTTACTCAACCTAGTAAAAGTGTAAAACCCATGTCACTCAGTTGGGTCTAAACTTACGCTCTATTTTGCACTCTTTCTATCATTGATTCTTATTGTTAGACTTTTGTTTAACATACAAAGAAAGATAGAAGTTGGGAAGCCTTTTTTTTAGTTCTATCCCTTTTACCATTAATAGTAATAACACTAATTTTTGGAAGCTGAAAAGATTGTAGCTCTTTCTTCTTTATTTAATGTATTTTTTTTTCATTTTTTAGACTATCATGATAAGTGGTTTTTAAAATTTTGATATACTTTTTCTTTAATTTTAGAATGTGTGTTAAGAGTGGATCTTTGATGGTTTTAAGTTACTATTTAAGACACATTTGTATCTTTGAACGGTTGAACCTTTGACCTGTGACCCACTGACTTTTCTGGGTCCGGGAACAGATTGGGTTTTAAAACATTGCCCCATGCTTCACGAATTAATATTTTTAATTTTTCTGTGGTTCCCTTTGATTTTCATTCATAATAAGATGCGATGCTGGAACATCAATCCTTAGCCACTATCTATTTCTAGCACTTTTCTAGTTCATCACTAACTTTGGTCAAACGACTAGAATTTTAGTGTTGCTCTACTTAAAAGGAGTGCTAGGTGAGTGTTGAATCCCAAAACTTTTATTTTATTTGTTTTATTTTATATAAATAAAACAAACCAGCAGAGAGACCCTTCCAGCTGTGCTGACCGGGAGAGCTCCTCCCCATCGCGTGATGACCGGGAGGGGTTCTCCCTGGTCATGCAGACCGAGATACCCCCAGTCCTCTTCAGAAAATATATAAAAAGGAAAAAACACAAACATCAAACAGAAAATAAAAAGAAATAATAAATATATGCAAACACTCACTGGGAGAGTTGCTTCCACCAGCCACCGGGAGAGTCTTTTGTAGCAAGCTACCGGGAGACCCCTTGGTTCTCCTCCAACCTCTATAAAAGGGGGAGAACTTGGCTTTGGGAGGCTTTCTCTTGGTTTTGGAGAAGAAGGCTTCGGGAGGAGAAGAAGTCTCCATCGCAGCAGCAGCAGCAGAAGTTGTTTGTTAAAGAAAGCCAAGTCTCTGCTGCGCAGGACTTAAGCCTTATGCCCTTATCTAAGGGAATTTTCTACAGAAGTCCTTGTTAAGGGTGGATTATTGTAAAATAAGCCATTTTATCATGGGATTGGGAAGTTGATATCTATCTCGTGAATCAAAAAGAAGAAGTGCAAAGTCAATTTCTGGGAATATTTTCCTTCAACAAGTTGAATTTTCCATGAATTTCATAAATTGCAATTATATCCAAAAAGGGTAGAAAATTGCATAAATACCCATGAAGGGTCAACATTGCAACAATACCTTGAAAGGTGACACATTGCAGAAATACCTTCTACGGTCCATAAATTGCAGAAGTACCTTCTATTGTCCAGAAGTTGCAGAAAACCCCTGAAATATCAGAAATTGCAGAAATACCTTGTTTGTGGGAAGATTGCACAAAACAGTCTCTTGTTCAACTTGGATATTACTAAAGTATCCCCGACCTATTCAGAAAGTATCAAAGTACCCATGAACTCTTCAGAACTCCAGAGTTCCAAAAAATTGCACGAAAGCCCTTATTCAGTCTAGCAACTGCACAAAGCCCCTTACACATTTTGAAAACACCCTTATTCAGAATTTAAAATGCCATTTCCCATTTGTACCAAGGTATACGCAGCAGGACAGCCGTGCCGTACCGTGCCAAGGCGTTTGCGAGTCCCGACATAGTCAGTATGGTACGGAAAAATCGGTCGACCGATTTTTTTTTTATCGGTTGACCGATTCTTCTAGTGAGTACCCCCAGATGCCCAACAGGTCAAAATCCAAAATTGGTCAACTGATTTCTTTTTATCGGTCGACCAATGTATGTCAAGGTGACGTTTAAATCCCATGATCTATTTAATCTTCAAAGAGAGAGGAAAATCAGTTGATTGACTTGAGTAGGGGTGTACACGGTTCGGTTCGGTTCGGTTTCCTCCATTTTTGGAGGAACCGAACCGAACCGAACTCATACGGCGAACCGAACCGGTTCGGTTCGGTTCAAACCGAAATCCACTATTTTGGTATTTTTCTGGCATTTTTCTGGCGTTTAAAAAAAAAAAAACCAAAACTATCCCTTTTTCGGTGGTCGTGAGTTTCGAACTCGCGACCACCAGGCGCGCGGAGGGCGCGCGACGCCGCCCTCCGCTGCGCTACCATTTTTTTTGTAAAATTTTATTATTTATATAATTATATATCTATATTCGGTTCATTTCGGTTCCCTAACCTGAAACCGAACTGAACCACTTGACCCACGAAACCGAACCGAACCGGTCGCTTCGGTTCGGTTTTTCGGTTTGAGCCGTATTATGAACAGCCCTAAACTTGAGATTTTCAGTCGACTGATTGGTATAGTACAGATTGTAAATATCCAGAAAGGGTAAGAGATTGTAGAAATATCCAGAAAGTGTAAGAAATTGTAGATATACCCAAAAGGGTAAAAAATGCAGAAATACTCGGTAAGGGTAAAAAAATCGCAGAAATACCAAAAGGATAAGAAATTTCATAAATACCCAGCAAGGGTAAGAAATTGCAAAAATACTCAGAAAGGGTAAGGAATTACAAAAATACCTAGAGAGGGTATGAAAGCGTAGAAATATCTAGAAAATCTAGAGAATAAAACGGTGGGAAATTGCAAAAATATCCTAAAGGGTGAAAAGTTGCAACAAAACCCAAGAATGGTCAAAGATATAAATATATCACCGTCTTGTGCAGAAATGTCCTCTGTGGACATCAAGTCAACTTAAGGGTCTAATCACAATAAAAAAAGTGATCATGACCAGAAAGTAAATCCAATTGACCAGCAATAATTATTTTGACGATCCAATTTTCGATCGTGATGAAATTCAAGTCCAACAGTTTGATCGCGATGAAATTGAAGTCCAACACTCCGATTATGATGAAATTCAAATTCAATCGTCCGATCAGGACATAAGCAAAGTCAAATGACCCATTTGTGACAGAAGTAAATCCAAATGTAGAGTGAGGTAAATTCATAGGGTCTGACAGTGACTAAATATAATTCTGAAGACCCGATTACATAATTGGGGAAATTTGTGAAGGTCTTGAAAGACTGACTATTCAAATTACAAATGTTCAAAGAAATGAAGTCTTCAAATTTCTTTGCAAGAGAATGTACCCATAATGGACGATCATTAAAGTATAAGATGTTAGAAGTGGGTGATGCTTAAAAAAAATGAAAGTGGACAAGGCCTTAGGACCAGATGGCATATCGATTGAAGTATGGAAAGGCCTAGGAGACATTAGTATTAAGTGGCTAACTAAACTTTTCAATAAAATTTTGAAGGAATGGAGGATGCTAGAAGAATGGAGAAAAAGTGTTGTAGTTCCTTTCTCTAAAAACAAAGGAGATATTCAAAATTGTAATAATTATTGTCAATTTTGAGTCATATTATGAAACTTTGAGAAAGAGTAATTGAGAAACGTATCTGATGTATGACTACTGTATCATAAAATAGTTTGATTTTATGTCGAGTAGATTTACTATAGAAGTTATTTCTTATTATGGCAGTTAATGGAGACGTATAGAGAGATGAGAAAAGATTTATATATGATTTTTCTTGATTTGGAGAAGGCGTGTGATCGAGCATCGAGAGAACTGATTTAGTGGACATTGATAAAGGAGGGAGTCTCTCAAGGATATCTTGACTTGGTTCAAGATACGTACGAATGTGCTACTACTAATGTGAGAACTATTGTTGGAGAGACTTGTGAATTTTCGGTCACTATAGATCAAAGCTCTGCACTAAGTCCATATCTCTTTACTCTAGTTATAGATGAAGTAACAAAACAATTGCATCGTGATGTGCCTTGGCGTATGTTATTTGCATATGATATTGCCCTAATTGATGAAAGTATTTATGTTTTAAATGTTAAATTAGAAAGTTGGAGGCATGCTTTGGAGTCTAAAGATTTTAAAATTAGTGGGAGCACGTCAAAGTTTATGTATTGTAATTATAGTAATGAGAAGGTGTTATAAGAGGTTCTAATTGATGGACAAAACATTCCTAAGAGTAGTAGCTTTTGGTACTTAGGGTCTATCATTCAAGAGGATGGGGAGATTTATGACGGTGTTGCACATAGGATTAATGCGGACTGGTTAAAATGGAGAAGTGCATCAGGAGTCCTTTGTGATCGTCGTATACTTGTGAAACTCAGAAGGGAAGTTTTATAGAACAACTGTGAGGCCTATTTTGTTATATGGTACCGATTGTTGGGCAGTACGAAGGGAACACATTAACAAAATGTGTTAGTAGAGACGAGGATGCTGAAATGAACGCTCATTCCTAATCTTATCTTTCTTAGTAAAATGACAGAAAATAGACTCGGGTGGTTTGGACACGTACAATATCCCCCTAACTTGGCGCCAGTTAAAAGATGTGACCAAATCTTAGTGGATGCTAGTAAAAGAGTTTGGGGTAGGCCTAAAATGAGATGGTGTAATGTTGTGAGGAAGGACATTGATTTCTTGGGTTTAAATACAAATATAGCATTTGATAGAAATGTTTGGCAAAACATTATTCATGTAGCTGACTCCAAATAATGGGATAAGGCTCTGATGACGATGATGGTGATGAATGGACGATCATCAAAGTCATTAATGCCACAATGCATAGAGGCAAAATGTGTTCTTTAACCGTTAATCAAAGGTGTTCATACTCGTTTCGATGTAAATTAACATCGACTCTCATCGGTTGGGAAAGGTCCAATACACAAATCCTAAATCGTTTGATTAATCAAACACGTTGAATAAACAATATGCTACAAACATACACATTTATTTATAAATTTTCTGTGTTAAACAGTTAGTACTGCCATTCTCTAGCATTTTCTATTTTTTATCTTAATGATATTGCTTGTTATAGAAAAATCTATGATGACTATTTAATGGATTTTCGTTTCAGGCATATTCTTCTCAGCTTGATTGGAATTCCATTTTTAGTGATCCTGCCCAACCTTTAGTTGTTGATGTTGGAAGTGGTAACCCTCCTGCCCCCATCTGTTCATCCTTCTGCATTCTTTGCAAAAATCAGTCGAAGTACTGGGGATTCCCAGACAGAGATCAGATTCCCTGTTTTCTGTAATCATAATACCATATGTTTTTCCAGTCATTCCAAACAACAATTCTGGTAGTGCTGTCGGGGAGTAAAACCACATATATATGAAATCGAATGCCATGAGTTTAATTTGGGAATTAAAGGCTCAGTTGCAAAGAGAGAAGGAAAAAAAGAGGTAGGTAGTAGCAATTGGAGATAGGGTCCCGTGATTCTATCCTATTGGAAATCAGCTTATCAGTTATTTTTCTAGTTGTTGACATTTCACTTGAGAATTGAAATGCAAATGCATCAACATGGCATCTGATGCAGTTCTCCACATGATCAGAGAGAAATTCAGCTTCGTAAATCTGAATTCTGAACCACAGGAATGTCTTCAATTGTCAGGGAAGGGTGCTGATTTGTATTTGGATCAAATGATATCCTATTTGTTTAAGTCTAAACTTGTGTTCTCTAGTTTCTTAAGCTTACAAGTAATTTTGGAACTGCTTTGTGGAAGCAATACACCCCCAAACTAGTCTTGATGACCTTATGTTGCACCCAAAATTTTTTCAAAAAAAAAAAAGTAAAAATCAAATATTAGAAAGAAGTGGGTTTAAAAACTCAAAATTTTATCTGGAGGAGTTTAAGTAAAAAATAGAAATGGGGCATTATTTTAATGCCCAAAAAGGGGCATTGTATACCCAGAGGAGCTTCCCTCTGGATAATTTATCCAGAGGAAACTCCTCCGGATAACTTACCCGGAGGAGCTTCCCTCTGGGTAGATTGTCTGGAGGAGCCTCCTCCGCACATGCATAACCGGGGCTCAAATGGGGTGGGAACCGCTTGGAGCTCTGGCCGAAGACCACCTTTGGGGGATTTGAAGACCCCCTTGTGGGGGAGAGACCCCCCTCTTTGGGGGGGATTAAAGTTAGTGTATTTATGAAGATCCCATTAAGAGGGGATTATGTATTGTTAATTATGAAGACCCCATTAAGAGGGGATTGTGTTGTTAATTATGAAGACCTCGTTAAGAGGGGATTGTGTTTTCATAATTAAATTATGAAGACCCCAAAAGAAGGATTTTTGTGCATGTAAATTTACATAAAAGCCCTTGGAGGGTGAAGAATTATGTGAAGACCCCTGGTCTGTCCAGAAATTACAGAAATGCCCCAGTTTATGGGAAATTACAGAAAAGCCCTCAAGAGTTGGAAAATTGCATAGAAGCCCCCTGAAAGTGGTTATTTGCATAAATATCCTCTTTGGGACAGAAAATTGTAATTATACCAAAATCATGGGAAATTACATAAAAGCCCCTAGAGGGTGAAGAAATTACAGAAATACCCCCGGTCTATGGGAAATTACATGAATACCCTTAGAAGAAGGGAACATTGCAGAAAAGCCCCTGATATGGCAGAAATTATTGAAAAATCCCTGGAAAGGCAGAAATTGCAATGAAACCCTGAAGAGTGGGGAATTGCAGAAATGCCCTTTATCATGGGAAAATTACACAAAAGACCCTGTTTAGTAGGGAAATTATGGAAAAGCCCTCAAAAGGGCAAAAGTTGTAGAAGAGTCTTCAGAAGGACAGAAACTACGCAGAAGTCTTGAGCGAACAAGGAATTGCAGAGAAGTCCTAAAGAAGTCTTGGAAAGACACAAATACAATGTTGTCCAAATCTTCTCCAGATTTCTTCTTCAAATGAGAACATTGGCCAAGTTTTCAGTTCTCTGATCATATTTATGTCGTTTGCATGATTTGGTGGAGCAGGACCCACATCAGTTCCCTGAAGTGGTGTGTGCTCTTCTGAGTTTAGCTTATGGCTAAAAAGTTGGAGAATGACGGAAAAGTCAAGAACGCCAAAAAATGGTACAACTGCCAGATAATGCCAAGAAATGGCAGAAATATCCGAGAAAAGTCGGGAAATGACACAAATGTTCGGGAACACCAAGAAATGGCAATAATGTCCAAGAAGATCAAGAAATGATATAAATATCCAAGAACGCCAAGGAAAGGTGGAAACACCCGGAAAGGCCAAGGATGACAGAAAGATCCAAAGAAGTTAGGAAATGGCAAAGGTATTTGAAGATGTCAAGCAATGGCGGGAACACCAGGAAAGTCAAAGAAATGATAGTTGTACCCAGAAAGGGTCGTAAACTACAATTATACCCATAAAGGGTTAAAACTGCAATAAAACCCCTAAAAGGGTACAAAATGGCTGAAAGACCCATAAATGGTATGAAATTGCAAAAAAATACCTAGAAGGGTCGAAAGTTGCAGCAAAACCCAAAAAGGGTTAAAAGATATACGAATACCCAGTCTTGTGCGGAAACGCCCTTTATGACACCAAGTCCACTCCAAAAGTTTGATTACAATTAAAAAAGTGATCATGACCATGAAGCAAAGTCAACTATCCGATCGTGACACAAGCAAAGTCAATTGTCTGATCGTGATGGGAACAAAGCAAATCAAATGCAGGCAGAAGCAAATTCAAAGAGTTCGATTGCGACCAGATGTAATTCCAAAGACCCAATTATATAATCGGGACCAATCGTAAAAGGTCTTAAAAAATCAAAATTGTAATCCAATTACATATGTATAAGGAAATGAAAAAGATAATTATGAAATTCTTTGGACTTAGTGCCAAAATGAATCTCGGCAACATCATCAAAGGTGTTCAGATTCAATCCGATGTAAATTAACACCGACTTCACTAGGTGGGGAAAGGGTCAGTACACGAAATCCACAATGCCTGATAAAATAATAGCTTCGGAATAAATATGTCAAGATATAGGTGCCATTGTCCAATAAATGGGCATGCAAACTTCTCGTATGAAGCAAATTTTAAATTTGTCTGTTAAACAGATTGACACGCCCACACATATTTTAAAAAATGCATACCATTCATTTATTTTATTTATTCAAAAGAAAATTCCTCATGTTCCACACCTTATAACAGGCCCTTCTTGAGTTAAATCTTACAAGAATGTAGTGTCTTTGAATTGGTCGGTGATGTCCATCATTCAACAACTTTTGCAAATAATTGGTTGCAGACTTGAAGCTTAAACTGTATAAATTGATGAAAGAAGCTTCTAATTTTATGGATGTGAAAACTATTGTATATTGCTGCAAGTTCTGATAGTTTTGTTGAGTTTTTAAGATTTGAAGTTATTTCCTAGTCACAGAATTGCTGACTGCTATAATGCAGGAAATGGTTTGTTTCTTTTTGGAATGGCTAAACGATGGCAAACTTCAAACTTTCTTGGGCTTGAGATTAACAGAAAAGTATATCTTTTTTGGTTGATTTGGTTCTTTGCTTGAGCTTAAGTACTCAGCTATCAACTAACAGTTCTTCTGTAGCTTGTTGCCCGTTGTCTGGATAATATCCTCCAATATGGCGTGAAGAATATGTAAGTCTTGTCTTCAAGCTTGAACATACTGGTAGAGTTGGTTTTTGCATTAGAACATTTATATTGACAATTACTCTTGAATTTGTCTTGTAGAATATCATGATTATCATCATCCTGGTTTCTTGTTTGTACCATATGCCAACATTTTTAGAGCAACAGAGCGACATACTGTATTTTAGGGTGAAAGACTGGACTAGGACTGGACCTGAAATCCAAGAACAGTTTGACTCTAGCCAGTTTTATATGCAAATACACTTCCTGAAATAGACACTGCTGTTTCTTTTGAACATGTATGTACTGCATTGGATCAGAAGTGGGTAAAAGAGAAGACTAGAGAAGTTAAGGTACCATAGAGATTGGGTCATAGTCAGTAAAGTGATTATGATATCCAATGAGGGTTCTCCATGATGCATCCCTTTGTTGAAACTTTTTGCTAAAGTGGAGTTTGGAAGGATCCTTATTTCACAAACAAAGACAGTAGGTGAGGGAATACGCATGCTTGCTACTTTATCCACCTCTTGCCATAGGTATTAGTTGCATGGAAACCTGTCATGTGTACTTGTTAATTCCAATCTGTTGAAGGCAATTCTGAAGTTAAAGGTCCAAAGTTAATGTCTAAGCACTACACTGACAGAAAGTGGTGTGTGCCTATAGACAAGCCAGGAGTGAGTCCTTACTGAGGGAACAGCTGAAGTCCAGTGTAGGAGGTACAAAGAACCTAATCGATTCCACTCATTACCATCTATCGGGAATTTCTGGATGCCAATGGCTGTTTGAACCTTTCCTATCATTATATATCTGTCTTCCATAATGACTTCTCTCAGCTGTGAACAATTCATAATAAGCACCCTCTTCTGTTTGCCTTTTCAGTTTTTTCCTTTCAACAAATGCTACGTCTACTTTCCGCTCCATCATTTCAAGCTATCCTGGGAAACTTGTACTCGTTTCAATACAGGTATTGTGGATCATCAGGTATTGCTTTGTTTGAGTGCTTTTGCTGCTTCTCAAGTTTCGCAACTACTAAATGCTATTGGCATCTCTCTCTTGAATGTGATTAAGATGTTAACAGGAGGTTGTAGCAAAAGGTTTTTACTTGTATGGAAGGTTCTATCTTTTTGTAGAAGCTTGTGGTGATTCTCTATGATGTTTTCTTTGTAAATATAGTAAAAGCAAGTTGTTCCCACTCTCTGACATCACTCCGGAATGTATTTCCATAAATGAATGTCTTACATTTTATTTGGTCGTAAGGTTGGTAGTGGATTGCGTTAATGAAAATGTCTTTTTCCTAGCGACCATTGTTTTGTGTGAGGAATTAACTCACTAGCCTCTTAGAAACTTTGTCAATCCTCTGAAACCATATTTTATTTTTAACTTTAAACGAGAGCCACACATGTTGTACATGCACCTGGAATTTAGAAAACTCACAAATGTATCTCTTCTTTTTCTTTTTTAGAAGAGATATTGTAGAATGTACTTTTTCAAGTACTTTCTAATGCTGATTGTGTGTGCTTAATATTGTATGCAAATACAAGAACATCCCATCTTCTATTATGTTGAAACAATTTGCTAGCTGATTTGGGCTCTCAAGCCAAGATTCCTGTCTCCAGCATGGTAGAGTCTAGTTTAACATAAAAGATACTTCAGCTTAATAAATAAAGCCTAATTTTATCTATGTAGTGCCCGAATCCTGATTTTAACAAGACAGACCACAGATGGAAGATGGTTCAGAGGTTGCTTGTTGAAGCTATCACAGAACTGCTGGCAGTTAATGGAAAGGTGTGTATGACATATGCTGCATTTGGGACAAGGCACGAGCACATTTTCTTGCATTCTTGTATAAAATACATCTTTTATCTTCAATGGATATTGGTGGCCTAATTCACTTCTTTTTTTGGAAGAACAATACTTTCAATTCCACAGTCGAAGTAGTCAATTATTTTACTCAACTAGTCGCTCTGGATAATCGTTTAAGGTTTTTGGGACATTCAAGTTCAGTGGTGGACTAATTTCACAGATGCAAAAGTCTACATGAGTATAGTCCATTAGAGGTGATTACTATTTTGTGGTTCTTGGTCATGCTAAACAACGTATCTACTCTACAGTCTCTACCAGTCAGGGCTCGGCAGCTGAGTTCCCTGTATCCTACTTTTTCCTGACCAAAGTATGAGATTCGGTTAAAACTATTTCCTTGGATCAGAGTTTCTTTCAGGTGGATCTTCATCTTAATGTCTGATCTAGTAAACTGTAGTCAACAATATATTTTGTAGGCATAACGAGAGAACCAGGATAATCTTTCCCAACCTACTAGTTAACAAGTTATGCTGGTATTTCAGGAGGAACCCGTTGAACTGTTTTAGATACCATGTGAAGTGATCTAAGTTTGGCGGAAGTGATCCCCAAAGTATAATCTAATGGGGCTAAGTTGGCTCCATGCCAATCTCTGAATCATTTGTAGGGTTAAATATTTAACTACTACTGTTCCTTTATTGTTGGCTCTCTATCAAGTATTCACCAGTATCATTCGTCTGATATTACACTTCGTTTGTATTTCTGTTTATATATTTTAATATTACACGATTTAAAGCTGTCTCCGATTAACCTATCATCTGAGGAAATTCCTCAAGTATAATCCTAGAATGGCGGGACAAGCATTTCTGTGGTTTGTAAATTTGACTGCAGCAGTGCATACATTTCTGGGAAGTGATGTTTGAGTGCATGCGTTAATGCATAAATGGCGTTATTCGCATAAAACTGGACGTGTTAGTAACCAAATTCATTCACAATGAATCTACTACTTAAGCAGCCGTTTACATGTCTGAAACTTTCAGGTTTTCCTGCAGTCCGACATAGAGGAAGTTGCCAGAAGAATGAAAGAAGAGTTTATGGTACATGGAAAAGGTAAGCTTGCTTCAGATGGAGACGACGGTGAGGGATGGATTAAGGAAAATCCTTTTGGTGTTCGTTCAGATTGGGAGAGACATGTTCTGGATCGTGGGGATCCCATGTATAGAGTATTGCTTAGAAAGGTTGAGACCTCCGGGAGTTAAAATGGTTTGCTTGGACATTGTTAAGTTGTCTCTTATTTTACAGGCACCATGTATCATGCAAGAGGGTGTTCATTTGTTATAACAAGTGCCTCCATCAATTGCAATTTCGATGTACTTTTTTTACATATATATCCCAATGAATTATCATATTTGTATGAGAACTGACTATAGCTTGGAAAGGTTTTTGATAATGGGGACTCCTAGAGTTAAAATGGTTTACTTGGACAATCTTTTTATTTTTATTGACAGGTTACTTGGACAGTCATTACATTGTATGCCATTTTCTCATCATTCTGTCGTACAATAGGGATTTGTTATAGGGACAATTAATTAAAGGTCTTTGTTGGACATGAGAACTTATTTTTAGGTCACCATCAGAAAATAGTGCACTCAAAAATCTTTGCTTTTCGTGAGATTTATTTTCTAGTCCCTCATTAATATTGTCTGTCAGATAACTTTTTTTGTTCCCATTTTACCCTTTCCACTCAACACTCAATTTTGTGTTCTTTCTTCTCTCCTCTTCTTTATGTATTGTTTTAAAGTAAAACAAATATGATATTAAAATAAAAGAGTACAGAGTTTAAAGTAAAAGAGTATAGGGTTTAAAGTAAATCAATATATAGTTTAAGTAAAACAATATAGATTCATATTTGAACATATATGGTATTAAAATAAAAGAGTACATGTCTTAAAGTAAAAGATCATTTGTTTTAAAGTAGATGTTCACATGTCTTAAAGTAAAAAGTATTTATGATATTTGAACATTTACTTTAATATTAATTAACATTTACTTTAAGTCATTGCTTTAACATTATTTTATGTTGACAGCGGCGTGTCGTTAGTGGTCGGCGACGGTAAGCAGTTGGTCGGCGACGACAATCGATCAGTGGATCAATTGTCAGTTATATATGCATTGATTTATCGGTAATAGATGTAACGGTTACCAATATATTGTAATGTTAAAATAAATATTCATGTGAGTTAAAGTAAATGTTTGAAAATATAAAGTGATTGTTGTACTTAGTTAAAGTAAATATTTCATTGACTTAAAGTTCACGTTCATTGTTCACTTAAAGTTAAAGAAGTGATGCTTAATATTAAAGTAGACGTTCTAGTGAGTTAAAGTAAATGATCGAAGAATATAAAGTGATTATTCTACTAAGTTAAATTAAATATTTTATTGACTTGAATTTTAGGTTCATTGCTCACTTAACATTAAAGATATTATGTTTACTGTTAAAGTAATTGTTCTACTGAGTTACAGTAAATGTTCGAATGATATAAAGTGACTGTTGCACTGAGTTAAAATAAATATTTTATTATCTTAAAATTCACATTTACTATTCACTTAGCGCTAAAGAAGTTATGCTTAACATTAAAGTAAATGTTCTATTGAGTTAAATTATTGAAGGATATAAAGTGACTATTCTACTAAATTAAGTAAAACTTTCATTGACTTAAAGTTCATGTTCACTTAACATTAAAGAATAGATGCTTATCATTAAAGTAATTGTTCTACTTACTTAAAGTAAATGTTCGAAGAATATAAAGTGACTGTGATACTGAGTTAAGGAAATGTTTCATTGACTTAAAGTTCACGTTTACTGTTCATGTAGCGTTAAAGAAGTGATGCTTAACATTAAAGTAAATGTTCTAGTGAGTTAAAGTAAATGATCGAAGGATATAAATTGACTATTCTATTGAGTTAAAGTAAATGTTTCATTGACTAAAAGTCAGGTTCATTGTTCACTTAACGTTAAAGAAAAGATACTTAACATTAAAGTAATTGTTCTACTAAGTTAAAATAAATATTCGAAGGATATAAAGTGACTGTTGTACTGAGTTAAAGTCAATGTTCAATTGACTTAAAGTTCATGTTCAATGTTCACTTATCGGTAAATAAATGATACTGAACATTAAAGTAAATATTCTAGTGAGTTAAAGTAAACGATCGAAGGACATAAAGTGACTATTCTACTGAATTAAAGAAAATATTTCATTGACTTAAAGTTATGTTCAATGTTCACTTAACGTTAAAGAAGAGATGCTTAACGTTAACATAATCGTTCTACTGAGTTAAAGTAAACGTTCGAAGAATTTTAAAGTAAATGCTAATATGTTTTAAAGTAATGTTAAAATAAAGTGATGATTTAAGGTAAATATTAATTGATTCTAAAGTAATGTTAAGTAAAGTAATAATTACTTTAAGACATGTAAACTTTTACTTTATCATATATAAACTTTTTATTTTAAAACAAGTGAGTACTTGTTTCAAAACATATATTGTTTCAAAGAAAAAGAAAATATTTTAAGTGATATAGTGTTGTTCTTTAGATCATATATATAGTTACTTTAAAAGATAAATTAATTATGAGTCTCTATTAGATGTTTGACTTATTTTCTAGTCCCTGATATTGATGTAACTCATTACAGTAAGTGTTATCTTTTATTATAGTATACGTTAAGTCCTGTTACAGTAAAGACCTATTTGTTACAGTCAGGAACTTCTAATTAATTTATCATACTTTAAATCATATATACATTCACTTTAAAACATATACTCTTTTATTTTAAAAGTTAACTTAGTTAGGTGGAGAAGAAAGAGAGAAAAGACATCTCATGAGAGATAAGGATAAAATAGGAATTGAAAAAGTGACTAAGAGAGAGAGAGAGATGATCAAAAATGCTTTAAAGACATAATTAAATGCTCTATTCAAAAAGTAGGAACTACAAAAGAAGTTTTAAAAAATTGGGGTCTGTCTCATGTACTTTTTTTCTGACGGAGATTTAAAAATAAATCCTCCTGTCTGTTAATGACCTCTAATCAATTATCTCTTATGAAGTGCCTTCATGAATTACAAATTTGATATGGAACTTTTACACATTCCCCTATAAACTCATATTTATATGTGTATGTAAACCTCATATTCATAATTTTGTCAAAATTATTGTTTATACATTCAAATATTTGTAGTCATCTACTATCCTGAAATCGTGAACTAACTCTTTAAGGGCACAATGATATCACTTATACCAAGAGTACTCTTTGAAATTCACTTTGTTAATGATACATAGGTTAGGAATGTATTATAATCATAATCACTGTTAACTATTCAATGATATGTTTGACAATTCATGAAAGTGAGGTACTTATGAAGATAGAAAATTCATAGGGCACACGAAGAAAACTCCTTTTTATATTGAAATTAAATGCAAGGTTTACCATGTCGGATGACTCGATGGTGTCAAGTTCGTTCTAATATGATATGGATACGGGCGATACATAAAAAATAATAAATAATAAATAATAAAATAAAGAACAAAAAGAAGATGACTATGGCATGTTATAATATGACATGTCGTAATAATAAATGACACGACAAACCTTCATTAAACGGAGTTTTGTGCTTCACTCTTCCTCCACCTTCTTAAGTATCTCACAAAAACTCTTAGTTACAAAAGAAATTTAATGTATGACTCAAATCTATTTCGGTCTGAGTTGTAATGTACGGGTCGATCTTCTGGATATAATATATATATATAACATGGTCAAAAAAGCTTAAAAATAGAAAGATATAAAACAAAACCCATTTAACTTATTAAATATTCAATTTTATTCTTTAAGCTATTTTTCTTGCCTATCATAAGGTGATTGGTTATTTGGTTTAGAGGTCAATATATTATGTTAAAATTGATTATCATATTTCTAATAGAAGTTGGCACTGTTACATGTGCGCGTGCTCGTAATATTTTGGTGATGTTTTTACTTGTTGCAAGCGTGCCTCTCGGTGGTATGACAATTATTTTCTTAAAAGAACATCTCACTATATTGGTATATCCTATCTTAGACTACGTAAATTAAATTAGTGAGACTAATTAGATGGTTGAAAAAATTAAAATTGGTTGGAATAGCCCAATGGCAAAGGGTGAACACAGCACTGCCACGGGTTTTAAACCCAGGGCCCCTCCCACCCATCCATGCCCTAGCCTTAAAACAAGTTTTAAATCCTTGAAAAACACTTGAAGTGCCTAGGCGCACCTGCAGCAGGTATGGAACCCGCACCTCCAGTGTGCAGCGGGGTGCCCCAACCATTCGGGCACCCATTGCGCACGTTTTTTTCGTTGTTTTTAATCTATTAAATTATATTTTATCTATGACGAAACGCCTCGTTCAAATCCGTTAAATCAATAACGAACTTGATCTGAGTCCGCCTCTCGTAAACGGGCCGTAGCCTCGCAAGAGACACCACACACGAGTCCGTGAAAACAGAAAGGAACACACTAGATCTTATATATGATTCATCATTTCATATATAAGTACAAGATTTACATAGCCAATTCAACAAAAGTACAAGAAAGTACAGGAGCCTGAGGCATACCCCGAGATACACTAGTACAACTGAGGAAAGAAGCTACATGCTGGAGGCGCTGACCCAACAACGCTGCGGCGCGGCCCTGAACTGGAGAGACGGGTAACGAAACCTCCTCCTCGCCCTCGCCTGTGGGGAGTAGGGGTAAGCCTCACTAGTCACTGGCTCAGTAGGGAACTCCCCCAACTCAAGCAAATCAAACACAAGTACGGAAGCAGTAAACTATACTACCAATTTATAGCACAACCACGCAGATTATTAAAACAATAAAATATTTACCATTTGCCGACTATATTACACAAAGTAATTAAATAAACGGCAAAACTCAATTACGTGTACGTGCTAAAGTAGAGTCCGCCACACTCGAGTCACGTAGACTGGTTCGCGACACCAGTAACAGACTCGGACAAACAAACACAGGTCTACCTCTCAGTCTCGCAGCCACGGACGAAAGGTCCAGCTGCCGCTCCACGTGAAAAAGTCAAACAACTGTGGAGACCAACTAAACACCACTCCTGCGGGTACACAACCGCAGGCCCATGCCTGACACCTCTAGGGTCTCTGGCCGGAGCACTCTAGAGTGAGGCACTGGAAAGGACTAGCTGGGGACCAATGTCGACTACCGGTGTCCGTACCCCCAACTAAGAGCGCTCTACAAGTGACTAAAAACAAACACAAGAGTTACTGTCCCACTGTCGTCTTTCCCTCAGCCAGACGTACAACTCAAACAATGGAGTGAGGGTGTCCAGGACAGACGACACAGACCTAGACGGTACAACACAAGTACCGGGACAAGCCCCAAACTAACAGCCTGGCTCACAGAGAACTTGGGGCACCCAACTGGAAGTGCAAGAGGGCATACCTTGATATTCAAACACTGTATCATTAGGGTGACAAAACTTGATTCATTTCTTTCTGCAATCTAACATAGCTCCATAAGCTTCTAACCAATCCATACCCAAAATGATATCATAATCAGACAACTGAAGAGCATACAACCGGCCTGGCATCTGATTCCCTTGAACCACAATAGGAGCTTCATCTATGTAACACGAGGTGAGCATAAATTCACCCGAGGAAACCTCCACTACTAATTCACATGACTTCTCTTCTAGAGGATGAGCCATACAATCCAGAAATTCTTTAGAAATGAAAGAATGAGAAGCACCTGAATCAAATAAAACTCTAGCTGAAAAGTCATAAATAGGTATTATACCTTCTATCATATTTGATGCCTCTGCCTGGGCACGGGTGATAGCCATAACCCGGCCTCTACCTCGCTGCTGCGGTGCACCTCCACCACGACCTGCTAATGACTGTTGGAGCTGCTGCTGCTGAACACCTCTACCATACCCATATTCTCTCGGATAGGGGCAATTGCGGATCAAATGCCCTGACTGATTACAATTATAACATCTATAACCTGGTGGAATAATAGGTTGCCTGGCAGTACTCTGCTGCGATTCTTCTACCTCTGGCGTATAACCACGCCTCTGCTGAAACTGCTGACGACCCCCTCTTCCTCTTCCTTTACCCTTGAATACTTGCTTTAATTTTTTACCCCATTTACCAAAACCTGAAGAAGAAGATCCTTGGAGCCTTTCCCCTACTAACTCATGCTGCCTGCTGGGGTAGCCGAAAACTACCCGAACTTGACCCACTTGCCTGACGAGCCCGAATGGACCTCTCAAGTGTAGCTGCTCTCTGGGTTGCCTCCTCAACTGTTTTACACATTAACGGTATCACAGCATTCTGCAACTCTTCTCTCAAATCCCGAATAAAATACTCAACCATCATAGTATTATCTGATACTACATAAGGTGCATATCGGCTTAGTGCCATAAATCGCATCTGATATTCTAAGACTGAGGTATTACCTTGCTGAAGTGTTCGAAATTGCTCTCTTTTCTCCTGTTGCACTTGAAGTGGAAAGAATGTATCATTAAATGCCTCGAGAAATTCCGGCCATGTAATAACCTCCTCGATCCTGCCTGCAAAGGTGGTCTGCATCTTCAGACGCCAACACTGCTGCGCAAAGCCTCTCAACTGGTATGTTGCTAGCACAACTTTGTCCGCTACTGGACATCTCATGGTCTTAAAGACCCTTTCAACCTCATGAATCCAGTGCTCCGCCGTATCTGGATTCGGCCCTCCTGTATAAGTGGGCGGCTGCAACCTCAGAAACTTTTCAACTTGCATCACTGGCTCTTCTGTTGCCATTACTGGCGGTGGTGGTACAGGTGCTACATAGGGTACCTCCACCATTGGCGGTGGTGCCACAGGGGCCACAGGTACTCCAACAACTGGTGGTACTGCTGCTGGAGGTACTGGTGCCTGATGATCCATCCTCATACGAATATTGTGAGGCTCTCCCAAATCCTCTCAATCATATGCTGAGTGGACTCTTCAGGGTCCTCTCCTCCACCACCCCAATCCCTTCTATCAGCCATCTCAACTTCCTACACAAATAATTTATCAATTACGAACAAAAACGGTCATTATAAAACCAGAGTCAGCTACCAACAGTGTACAAATGTAGAAATATGGCTATATAATTTCCCGTTCCTTTATATTTACACGGACCTCACTCTGATACCAATTGTGATGGAACGCCTCGTTCAAGCCTGTTAAACCAATAACGAACTTGATCCGAGTCCGCCTCCCGCGAACGGACCGTAGCTCGCAAGGGACACCACACACGAGTCCGTGAAAACAGAAAGGAACACACTAGATCTTATATATGATTCATCATTTCATATATAATGTACAAGATTTACATAGCCAAATTTTAACAAAAGTACAAGAAAGTACAGGAGCCTGGGGCATACCCCGAGGTACACTAGTACAACTGAGGAAAGAAGCTACACTGCTGGAGGCGCTGACCTAACACCGCTGCGGCGCGGCCCTGAACTGGAAGACGGTAACGAAACCTCCTCCTCGCCCTCGCCTGTGGGGAGTAGGGGTGAGCCTCACTAGTCACTGGCTCAGTAGGGAACTCCCCCAACTCGAGCAAATCAAACACAAGTACAGAAGTAGTAAACTATACTAGCAATTTATAGCACAACCACGCAGATTATTAAAACAATAAACATATTTACCATTTTCCGACTATATTACACAAAGTAATTAAATAAACGGAAAAACTCAATCACGTGTACGAGCTAAAGTAGAGTCCGCCACACTCGAGCCCGTAGACTGGTTCGCGACACCAGTAACAGACTCGACAAACAAACACAGGTCTACCTCTCAGTCTCGCAGCCACGGACGAAAGGTCCAGCTGCCGCTCCACGTGAAAAAGTCAAACAACTGTGGAGACCAACTAAACACCACTCCTGCGTGTACACAACCGCAGGCCCATGCTGACACCTCTAGGGTCTCTGGCCGGAGCACTCTAGAGTGAGGCACTGCAAAGGACTAGCTGGGGACCAGTGTCGACTACCGGTGTCCGTACCCCCAACTAAGAGCGCTCTACAAGTGACTAAAAACAAACACAAGAGTCACTGTCCCACTGTCATCTTTCCCTCAGCCAGACGTACAACTCAAACAAAGAAGTGAGGGTGTCCAGGACAGACGACACAGACCTAGACGTTACAACACAAGTACCGGGACAAGCCCCGAACTAACAGTCTGGCTTACAGAGAACTTGGGGCACCCAACTGGAATGCAAGAGGGCATACCTTGATATTCAAACACTGTATCATTAGGGTGACAAAACTTGATTCATTCTTTCTCAATCTAACATAGCTCCATAAATTCTAACCAATCCATACTCAAAATGTATCATAATCAGACAACTGAAGAGCATACAATCGGCCCGGCATCTGATTCCCTTGAACCACAACAGGAGCTTCATCTATGTAACACGAGGTGAGCATAATTCACCCGAGGAAACCTCCACTACTAATTCACATGACTTCTTTCTAGGGATGAGCCATACAATCCAGAAATTCTTTAGAATGAAAGAATGAGAAGCACCTGAATCAAATAAAACTCTAGCTGAAAAGTCATAAATAAGTATTATACCTTCTATCATATTTGATGCCTCTGCCTGGGCACGGGTGATAGCCATAACCCGGCCTCTACCTCGCTGCTGCGGTGCACCTCCACCACGACCTGCTAATGACTGTTGGAGCTGCTGCTGCTGAAACCTCTACCATACCCATATTCTCTCGGATAAGGGCAATTGCAGATCAAATGCCCTGGATGATTACAATTATAACACCTATAACCTGGTGGAATAATAGGTTGCCTGGCAGTACTCTTCTGCAATTCTTCTACCTCTGGTGTATAACCACGCCCCTGCTGAAACTGCTGACGACCCCCTCTTCCTCTTCCTTTACCTTGAATACTTGCTTGATTTTGACCCCATTTACCAAAACCTGAAGAAGAAGATCCTGTTGGAGCCTTTCCTCTACTAACTCATGCTGCCTGCTGGGGTAGCCGAAAACTACCCGAACTTGACCCACTTGCCTGACGAGCCCGAATGGACCTCTCAAGTGTAGCTGCTCTCTGGGCTGCCTCCTCAACTGTTTTACACAAATTACGGTATCACAGCATTCTGCAACTCTTCTCTCAAACCCCGAATAAAATACTCAACCATCATAGTATTATCTGATACTACATAAGATGCATATCGGCTTAGTGCCATAAATCGCATCTGATATTCTAAGACTGAGGTATTACCTTGCTGAAGTGTCCGAAATTGCTCTCTTTTCTCCTGTTGCACTTGAAGGAAAGAATGTATCATTAAATGCCTCGAGAAATTCCGGCCAGGTAATAACCTCCTCGGTCCTGCCTGCAAAGGTGGTTTGCATCTTCAGACGCCACCACTGCTGCGCAAAGCTTCTCAACTGGTATGTTGCTAGCACAACTTTGTCCGCTACTGGACATCTCATGGTCTTAAAAGACCCTTTCAACCTCATGAATCCAGTGCTCCGCCGTATCTGGATTCGGCCCTCCTGTATAAGGGGGGCTGCAACCTCAGAAACTTTTCAACTTGCATCACTGGCTCTTCTGTTGCCATTACTGGCGGTGGTGGTACAGGTGCTACATAGGGTACCAACACCATTGGCGGTGGTGGTCCACAGGGGCCACAGGTACTCCAAAAACTGGTGGTACTGCTGCTGGAGGTACTGGTGCCTAATGATCCATCCTCATACGAATATCGGTGAGACTCTCCCAATCCTCTCAATCATACGCTGAGTGGACTCTTCAGGGTCCTCTCCTCCACCACCCCAATCCCTTCTATCCGCCATCTCAACTTCCTGCACAAATAATTATCAATTATGAACAAAACCGGCCATTATAAAACCAGGTCAGCTACCAGCAGTGTACAAATGTAGAAATATGGCTAAATAATTTCCCAGTTCTTTATATTTACACGGACCTCGCTCTGATACCAACTGTGATGGAACGCCTCGTTCAAGCCCGTTAAACCAATAACGAACTTGATCCGAGTCCGCCTCCCGCGAATGGGCCGTAGCCTCGCAAGGGACACCACACACGAGTCCGTGAAATAGAAAGGACACACTAGATCTTATATATGATTCATCATTTTATATAATGTACAAGATTTACATAGCCAAATTTAAACAAAGTACAAGAAAGTACAGGAGCCTGGGGCATACCCCGAGGTACACTAGTACAACTGAGGAAGAAGCTACACTGCTGGAGGCGCTGGCCCAACACCGCTGCGGCGCGGCCCTGAACTGGAAGACGGTAACGAAACCTCCTCCTCGCCCTCGCCTGTGGGGAGTAGGGGTGAGCCTCACTAGTCACTGGCTCAGTAGGGAACTCCCCTAACTCAAGCAAACCAAACACAAGTACGGAAGCAGTAAACTATACTAGCAATTTATAGCACAAACCACGCAGCTTATTAAAACAATAAACATATTTACCATTTGCCGACTATATTAAACAAAGTAATTAAATAAACGGCAAAACTCAATCACGTGTACGAGCTAAAGTAGAGTCCGCCACACTCGAGCCACGTAGACTGGTTCGCGACACCAATAACAGACTCGGACAAACAAACACAGGTCTACCTCTCAGTCTCGCAGCCACGGATGAAAGGTCCAAATGCTGCTCCATGTGAAAAAGTCAAACAACTGTGGAGACCAACTAAACACCACTCCTGCGGGTACACAACCGCAGGCCCATGCCTGACACCTCTAGGGTCTCTGGCCGGAGCACTCTAGAGTGAGGCACTGGAAAGGACTAGCTGGGGACCAGTGTCGACTACCGGTGTCCGTACCCCCAACTAAGAGCACTCTACAAGTGACTAAAAACAAATACAAGAGTCACTGTCACACTGTCGTCTTTCCCTCAGCCGGACGTACAACTCAAACAAATGAGTGAGGGTGTCCAGGACAGACGACACAGACCTAGACGGTACAACACAAGTACCGGGACAAGCCCCGAACTAACAGCCTGGCTCACAGAGAACCTGGGGCACCCAACTGGAGAGGTAACCACGTAGGCGTCGTACTACCTGCCACACACACTAAACCACGTGCGCACCGCACAAACCACGTGAAATCCGACAGTATTTGTAACGTCGCGTGCTTTTCGGATCCATGCGGATCGTGTGTGTTGTGGTTGTGGCGGCCGTTGTGAGGCCAGTGTGAGCCGATTGTGTGGAATGAATGGTGTGGATGTGTGGTTTGTCTAGGTGCAGCGCAGGGTTGGTTCGGAAATAGAATAGAATCTGCTGCTGTTCTGTCTGAGTTGGCGGCCAAGGGGTGGCCGTGACTGTTGGCGTCCAGATCCATGGACGTTGACTTCTTGAACTAGGCGACAGAAGATGTGGACGTTTAGTCTGGCGGTTGCTGTTGGCGACACAAGGGGTTGACGCTTACCTGTCAGTCCAGCAGGTTATTGCTCACCCGAGGGCAGCTCTCTCAGCTCACCCTCTCTCCCTCTTGCCCCGCTTCGCGCCCTGTGGTTTTGAAGCTTCTAACAGGTTCCGAGGAGTGGTTGGACGATCGTAGAACGCGTGGCGTCGCCGAATTGCGCGAGGAAACGTCGCGGCGTGTGTGCAATTCGCCTGGGAGCTCGCGGAGGGCTCGGTGTGAACCGGGGATTGCGGGAGATTCTAGCGCGTTCTGAGGTAGGGGACGAACCCTGGTAGCTTCATAGAAACATTAAAACAGATCATAATCACTTGAACCAGCATGATAATCCATGTGTGAGTAAAGTTGCACCATGCGGGATAATGAGTGGTTTGAGTAGTTTATTGTATGAATCATGTTATAATGGGTTGTATGGGTATTATCATGCTAGAGGAATCGTTTCTGCATGTTTCTAAGTAGTTAGAATAGTCAGAAAGCCCGCAGGACCAGATTAGGGTTTCTGCAGGGTCATAGAGCCGGAGAACTTGGCGTCAACTTCGACTGCCGTCAAGCTCTGCAGCTAGGAGATTAACGGCCAGGAATCCTGCCGTTAACTCTCTGTAAGCGGCAATCGATGTGGCCGCCTACTGATTATGAACAGAAAAGGCTAATTATGGTGTTTTATCGATAATGCATGCGTGGTATCATACGAGGTGCACTGAGTGCGCATGGTTCTCGTGTTTAGCATACACGTCATGCAGTTAGCTGTTTACTTCAGTGACCGCGTATGTGTTTACGCGAGTCAGTTGCGTTCACGTGTAGTGGACCGAGTTTACTTGTGGTTTCACGTGGTTTGTGTGTGACGAGCACGTGGCTCTGTGTACGTGGCAAGTAGTAGACGCCTACCGTGGTTACCTCTCCAGTTGGGTGCCCCAGGTTCTGTGTGAGCCAGGCTGTTAGCTCGGGGCTTTGTCCCGGTACTTGTGTTGTACCGTCGAGGTCTGTGTCGTCTGACCTGGACACCCTCACTCTTGTGTTTGAGTAGCACGTCCGGCTGAGGGAAAGACGACAGTGGGACAGTGACACGTGAGTTTGTTTTTAGTCACTTGTAGCGCGCTCGTAGTTGGGGGTACGGACACCAGTAGACGTACTGGACCCCAGCTAGTCCTTTTTCCAGTGCCTCACTCTAGAGAGTCCGGGCCAGGATCTCTAGAGGTGCCAGGCATGGGCCTGTGACCGTGTGGTCTGCAGGTGGTGGTGTTTAGTTGGTCTCCACAGTTGTTTGTCTTTTTACGTGGAGCGGCAGCTGGACCTTTCGTCCGTGGCTGCGAGACTGGAGGGCTTTTACCTGTGTTAGTTGTCCGAGTCAGTTTCTGGTGTCGCGAACCAGTTTACGTGGCTCGTGTTGGCTGTCTCTACTTTAGCTGTACACCTGTACTGGTTTGCCGTTTATTTATAAAGTTGTTTCTTGTAGTCGGCAGACGGTGAGTACTTTTACAGCTTTACTTACTGCTTAGCTGTTCTATAAATTGTTGGTACTGTTTACTGCTTTCGTACCTGTGGTTTTGGTTTGCTCGGTGTGGGGGTTCCCTACTGAGCCAGTGACTAGCGAGGCTCACCCCTACCCCCACAGGTGGGAGCGAGGAGGACGTTTCTCGACCGACGTCCAGTTCAGAGCTGCGTCGCAGTAGTGCAGGGTCGGTACCTCCAGCTGTGTAGTAGCAGCTCCAGCAGTGTAGTGTAGTTGTTTGTTTACTTGTTTCAGTTGTACCTCGGGGTATGCCCCAGGCTCTTGTACTTTCTTACAGTTTTGTGGAAATTTGGCTATGTAAACTTGTGGAATATATATATAAATGGTGTGTTCCTTTGTATCTACACGGACTGTGGTTTGGTTTCCCTTGCGAGGCTTCGGCCCGTTCGCGGGAGGCGGATCCTTATTAAGCTGTTATCGGTTTAATGGGCTTTAGTAAGGCGTTCCGCCACAGTTGGTATCAGAGCAAGGTCCGTGTTAATATAAGGGAACTAGAAAGATACATAGCCTTATTTCGGTCATTATACACTGCTGGTAGGGACCCTGGTTTTGATCATTTGTGGTTTTGATTTTTGTTGGTGTTTTGTGTATGTAGAATTTCTGAAATGGCCGATAGGAGAGATTGGGGTGGTGGAGGAGATGATCCGGAGGAAAGCACCCAGCGTATGATAGAGAGAATCTGGGAGAGCCTCACGGATATTCGAGCAAGAATGGATCAGCAGGCGCCGGTACCGCCAGTTGCAGTCCCACCTGGGGACGGAGATGATGTACCTGTTGCTCCAGTTCCACCGAGAGTGGAGGTGCCTTTTGTAGCACCTGTGCCACCACCGCCACCAGTGCAGTTAGTTGAAGAACCCGTGATGCAGGTGGAAAAGTTTCTGAGATTGCAGCCCCCTACTTACTCAGGAGGGCCGAATCCAGATACAGCTGAACATTGGATTCATGAAATCGAGAGGGTTTTCGCGACTATGCGGTGTCCTGCAGCAGATAGAGTTGTGTTGGCTGCTTATCAGTTGAGAGGTTTTGCTTTGGAATGGTGGCGATTGAAGATGCAAACCACCTTCGCAGGTAGGAGAGAAGAGGCCATTGCTTGGCCGGAGTTTCTTGAAGTGTTTAATGATACATTCTTT
This sequence comes from Colocasia esculenta, assembly GCA_014218235.1. Classification (NCBI taxonomy): domain Eukaryota; kingdom Viridiplantae; phylum Streptophyta; class Magnoliopsida; order Alismatales; family Araceae; genus Colocasia; species Colocasia esculenta. The sequence goes on along the minus strand of CM024765.1, from coordinate 95,754,732 downwards.
CCGATCCAAGTACAGCAAGTGAAAAGAGAGCAATTCGGACTCTCCAGCAAGGTAACCTCTTCGGTTCTAGAGTACCAGATGAGGTTTATGGCACTCAGCCGTTATGCGCCATATGTTGTTTCTGATAATAATATGATGGTTGAGTATTTTATCAGAGGTTTGAGAGTGGAATTGCAGGATGCGATAGTACTCTTTATGTGTAAGACAGTGGAGGAGGCAGCTCAGAGAGCGGCTACTTTGGAAAGGTCTATTCGGACTCGTCAGGCGGGCGAGTCAGGTTCTGGTAGTTCTCGGCTACCGCAACAGTCAGTAGGTGCAAGCAAAGGTAAAGCACCAGCAGGACCTTCTTCATCAGGTTTTGGGAAATGGGGCCAGAAATTAAAGCAAGCATGGAAAGGTAAAGGAAAAGGATGGGGAGGTCGATCGCAGTTTCAGCAAGGCCGTGGTAAACCTGAGGTGGAGGAGTCACAGCAGAGTACTGTCAGGCAGCCCATTTTCCTCCAGGATATAGATGTTATAATTGTGATCAGCCGGGACATTTGATCCGCAATTGTCCCTATGCAAGAGAATATGGTTATGGCAGAGGTGTGCAGCAGCAGCAGCCTCAGCAGTTCCAGCAGCCACAGGCAGGTCGTGGCAGAGGAATACCGCAGCAGAGAGGAAGAGGCCGGGTTATGGCTATCACCCGAGCCCAGGCGGAGGCATCGAACATGATTGAAGGTACTTTACCTCTTTATGAATATTCAGCAAGAATTTTATTTGATTCAGGTGCCTCTCATTCTTTTATTTCCGAAGAATTCCTGAATTGTATGACTCATCCTTTAGAAGAGAAGTCTTGTGAGTTGGTAGTGGAGGTTCCTTCAGGTGAGTTCTTACTCACTTCGAGCTATGTAGATGAAGCTCCTGTTAAGATTGAAGGGAACCAGATGCCGGGTCGGTTGTATGCCCTGCAATTGTCAGATTATGATATCATTCTGGGTATGGATTGGCTTGAGATGTATGGAGCAATGTTAGATTGCAGAAAGAAAAGGATCAGGTTTTGTCATCCTAGCGGTGTAGTGTTTGAATATCAAGGTATGCCTTTTTATACCTCTAAATTTCTAATTTCTGCAATTAAAGCTAGAAAGTTGATAAATGCTGGATGTGTGGCTTATTTAGCCTCAGTAAGTTTGGTAGAGGCTAGCCAGCCAGTTGAAGCAGTTCCCGTGGTTAGGGAATTTGCTGATGTCTTTCCTGAGGATTTGCCTGGTTTAGCTCCGCACAGAGAGGTGGACTTTTCTATTGAGTTGCTGCCAGGTACCATGCCGATTTCTAAAGCTCCATATCGGATGGCACCAGCAGAACTTAAGGAATTGAAAAAGCAATTAGAAGAGTTGTTGCAAAAAGGGTTCATTAGACCGAGTCATTCTCCGTGGGGAGCGCCGGTTTTATTTGTGAAAAAGAAAGATGGAAGTTTTCGGATGTGCATTGATTATAGAAAGTTGAATGATGTGACCATTAAGAATAAGTACCCATTGCCGAGGATAGATGATTTGTTTGATCAGTTGCAGTCAGCGAAAGTGTTCTCTAAGATTGATTTGAGATCCGGGTACCATCAGCTGAGAATCAAAGAAGAAGATATAGATAAGACAGCTTTCAGAACTAGATATGGTCACTTTGAGTTCGTGGTTATGCCTTTGGGGTGACTAATGCTCCTGCAGGTTTTGGATCTGATGAATAGAATTTTTCATCCATATTTAGATCAATTCATTGTGGTCTTCATAGATGATATTCTAATTTATTCAGCATCTGAAGAGGAGCATGCAGCTCATTTGAGGTTTACCCTGCAATGTTAAGAGATAATCAATTGTTTGCCAAATTTAATAAGTGTGAATTTTGGCTGAAGAAATTCAGTTTTTGGGTCATGTTATCTCAGCTCAGGGAGTAGCAGTAGACCCCAGTAAAGTGGAAGCTGTGTCTAGGTGGGGAGTGCCTAAGTCAATAACCGAGATTAGAAGTTTTCTGGGGTTGGCAGGTTATTATAGGCGCTTATTCAGGATTTTTCTAAGATTGCAGCACCTATGACTAAGCTAACCAGGAAAGGTGTGCCATTGTGTGGACCGGTGAATGTCAGAGAAGTTTTATGGAATTGAAGAAAAGACTTACATCAGCACCTATACTGACATTACCGTCGGGGAGTGGTGGTTTTGTGTTGTATACTGATGCTTCAAGGAGAGGTCTTGGTGCAGTGCTTATGCAGCATGGCAAAGTAATAGCTTATGCATCCAGACAATTGAAGCCAGCAGAAGAGAATTACCCCACTCATGATTTAGAATTAGCTGCTGTAGTGTTTGCTTTGAAAATGTGGAGGCATTATCTGTATGGCGAGAGATTTGAGATTTTTACAGATCATAAAAGCCTGAAGTATATCTTTTCGCAAAAAGATTTAAATCTTCGCCAGCGCAGATGGATTGAATATTTGAAGGATTATGATTTTAGTCTAGCTTACCATCCGGGTAAGGCCAATGTGGTAGCTGATGCCTTAAGTAGAAAGGCATATATGAATTTGATGATGATTAAAGAATGGAAATTGTATGAAGAAGTAGCAGAGAATTCTTTGTATGTGCCCAGCAGTCAGCGACGGGCAGTTTTAGCTGCTAGTGCAGTAGAGCCATCATTGTATTGGCAGATTATTGAGGCTCAGAGAGCAGATGTGAATTTAGCTGAGATTGTGAAAATGGAAGGAGTTTCCATTGATGATAATTGTGTAGTCAGGCTTAGGGGCAGGTTGTTCGTTCCTGCAGAGAGAGAGGTGAAGCAGCGAGTTTTGGAGAGGCTCATAAATCAAGGTACACTATTCATCCGGGTAGTACAAAAATGTACCATGATTTGGGAAAGCATTTCTGGTGGCCTCATATGAAGAAAGAAATAGCAGAATTCGTAGCAAGGTGTGCTATCTGTCAACAGATTAAAGCCGAGCATCAAAAGCCGGGAGGTTTGTTGCAACCGTTGCCCATTCCACAGTGGAAGTGGGATGATATGCAATGGACTTTGTGCAGGATTACCAAGGACGAGTTCCGGGCACAATGGAATATGGGTATTCGTGGACAGATTGACTAAGGTGTGCAGATTAGTGGCAGTGAGTATGTCTTGGACAGTAGACAGGTTGGCAAATATTTATGTTGAAAAGATTGTTCCATTACATGGTATTCCGAAGACTATTGTGTCTGATAGAGATCCAAGATTTACCTCTGGTTTTTGGAGGAGTCTGCAGAAAGTAATTGGTTCTGAGTTGAAGTATAGCTCCGCGTATCATCCCCAGACAGATGGTCAGACAGAAAGGACCATTCAGACAATTGAAGATATGTTGCGAGCTTGTTGTTTAGTTTGGGGAGGCAGTTGGGAGCATCATCTGGGAATGGTTGAGTTTGCCTATAATAATAGTTATCATACCAGTCTTGGAATGGCACCGTACGAAGCTTTGTATGGAAGGCCATGTAGAACCCCATTGAACTGGCATGAAGTGGGTGAAAGGCAATTAGTGGGTCCTGAATTAATTCAGCAAACCACGGAAGTGGTGAAGCTTATTAAGGAGAAATTGCAGGCAGCTCAAAGCAGGCAAAAGAGTTATGCGGATGTGCGAAGGAGACCACTTCAGTTGAGGTGGGAGATTTTGTTTTCCTAAGAGTTTCTCCAAGTAAAGGCATTGTAAGATTTGGTAAGTCTGGAAAGTTGAGTCCAAGGTATGTAGGACCTTTCCAGGTGATTGAAAGAATTGGAGAAGTAGCTTATAGGCTGGATTTGCCAGCGGATTTTGCTGATGTGCATGATATTTTCCATGTCTCTATGTTGAGAAAATGCATTGAAGATCCAGCTCAGATAATTAGATATCAAGGTGGTGACCTGAGGCCGGACATGACTATGCCAGAGTACCCGGTGCAGATCACAGATCGAAAGATGAAGAAGCTAAGGAATAAAGAAATGAGCTAGTTAAAGTGAGATGGGAAAATAGATTGGGAGGTGAGGATACCTGGGAGCTGGCCGCAGAAATGGCTAAAGGATATCCCTACCTGTTTGCATGAGTTATTGTATTTTTCTTTTTAGATGATAGTACTTGTAAAAATGTGTTTATATAAGTTGTTTAATTTTGAGTTGTGTTATGAATTTCGAGGTCGAAATTTTCTTTTTAGATGATAGTAATGTAACGTCGCGTGCTTTTCAGATCCATGCGGATCGTGTGTGTGTGTTGTGGTTGTGGCGGCCGTTGTGAGGCCAGTGTGAGCCGATTGTGTGGAATGAATGGTGTGGATGTGTGGTTTGTCTAGGTGCAGCGCAGGGTTGGTTCGGAAATAGAATAGAATCTGCTGCTGTTCTGTCTGAGTTGGCGGCCAAGGGGTGGCCGTTGACTGTTGGCGTCCAGATCCATGGACGTTGACTTCTTGAACTAGGCGACAGAAGATGTGGACGTTTAGTCTGGCGGTTGCTGTTGGCGACAAGGGGGTTGACGCTTACCTGTCAGTCCAGCAGGTTATATGCTCACCCGAGGGCAGCTCTCTCAGCTCACCCTCTCTCCCTCTTGCCCCAGCTTCGCGCCCTTGTGGTTTTGAAGCTTCTAACAGGTTCCGAGGAGTGGTTGGACGATCGTAGAACGCGTGGCGTCGCCGAATTGCGCGAGGAAACGTCGCGGCGTGGTGCAATTCGCCTGGGAGCTCGCGGAGGGCTCGGTGTGAACCGGGGGATTGCGGGAGATTCTAGCGCGTTCTGAGGTAGGGGACGAACCCTGGTAGCTTCATAGAAACATTAAAACAGATCATAATCACTTGAACCAGCATGATAATCCATGTGTGAGTAAAGTTGCACCATGCGGGATAATGAGTGGTTTGAGTAGTTTATTGTATGAATCATGTTATAATGGGTTGTATTGGGTATTATCATGCTAGAGGAATCGTTTCTGCATGTTTCTAAGTAGTTAGAATAGTCAGAAAGCCCGCAGGACCAGATTAGGGTTTCTGCAGGGTCATAGAGCGGAGAACTTGGCGTCAACTTCGACTGCCGTCAAGCTCTGCAGCTAGGAGATTAACGGCCAGGAATCCTGCCGTTAACTCTCTGTAAGCGGCAATCGATGTGGCCGCCTACTGATTATGAACAGAAAAGGCTAATTATGGTGTTTTATCGATAATGCATGCGTGGTATCATACGAGGTGCACTGAGTGCGCATGGTTCTCGTGTTTAGCATACACGTCATGCAGTTAGCTGTTTACTTCAGTGACCGCGTATTGTTTACGCGAGTCAGTTGCGTTCACGTGTAGTGGACCGAGTTTACTTGTGGTTTCACGTGGTTTGTGTGTGACGAGCACGTGGCTCTGTGTACGTGGCAAGTAGTAGACGCCTACCGTGGTTACCTCTCCAGTTTGGTGCCCCAGGTTCTGTGTGAGCCAGGCTGTTAGCTCGGGGCTTTGTCCCGGTACTTGTGTTGTACCGTCGAGGTCTGTGTCGTCTGACCTGGACACCCTCACTCTGTGTTTGAGTAGCACGTCCGGCTGAGGGAAAGACGACAGTGGGACAGTGACACGTGAGTTTGTTTTTAGTCACTTGTAGCGCGCTCGTAGTTGGGGGTACGGATACCAGTAGACGTACTGGACCCCAGCTAGTCCTTTTTCCAGTGCCTCACTCTAGAGAGTCCGGGCAGAGGATCTCTAGAGGTGCCAGGCATGGGCCTGTGACCGTGTGGTCTGCAGGTGGTGGTGTTTAGTTGGTCTCCACAGTTGTTTGTCTTTTTACGTGGAGCGGCAGCTGGACCTTTCGTCCGTGGCTGCGAGACTGGAGGGCTTTTACCTGTGTTAGTTGTCCGAGTCAGTTTCTGGTGTCGCGAACCAGTTTACGTGGCTCGTGTTGGCTGTCTCTACTTTAGCTTGTACACCTGTACTGGTTTGCCGTTTATTTATTAAAGTTGTTTCTTGTAGTCGGCAGACGGTGAGTACTTTTACAGCTTTACTTACTTGCTTAGCTGTTCTATAAATTGTTGGTACTGTTTACTGCTTTCGTACCTGTGGTTTTGGTTTGCTCGGTGTTGGGGGAGTTCCCTACTGAGCCAGTGACTAGCGAGGCTCACCCCTACCCCCACAGGTGGGAGCGAGGAGGACGTTTCTCGACCGACGTCCAGTTCAGAGCTGCGTCGCAGTAGTGCAGGGTCGGTACCTCCAGCTGTGTAGTAGCAGCTCCAGCAGTGTAGTGTAGTTAGTTTGTTTACTTGTTCAGTTGTACCTCGGGGTATGCCCCAGGCTCTTGTACTTTCTTTACAGTTTTGTGGAAATTTGGCTATGTAAACTTGTGGAATATATATATAAATGGTGTGTTCCTTTGTATCTACACGGACTGTGGTTTGGTTTCCTGCCTTGCGAGGCTTCGGCCCGTTCGCGGGAGGCGGATCCTTATTAAGCTTGTTATCGGTTTAATGGGCTTTAGTAAGGCGTTCCGCCACAGTATTCACGAATACCGCCTGATGTCCACAAACATGAACATAGTGCAACTCGCGTGCATACCACGCCAACACACAACCACTAGCTAGCTACGTAACCAACACGCTAGCCTCATAAACATGCGCTCCCAGAGCTCCATGGGTGCCAATGCACCACACAGTATTACCAAATACATCGAATAATAACAATCGGATAATCACGTCACATAAATCATGCACATTTAGACCACTCGGCTGTGGTCGCGACATGGGCCTGTGTCACCTTCAGAACGCGACGACCCGATGTGGCGCGTTCATCATATGAACGCGACGCATCAACATGTCGCGTTCCCCCACCTGAACGCGACGGGTCGGCCTGTCGCGTTCAGATCGCGACAGGGGGTTCCGTCGCCTTCACAGGCAGGAACCCTAATTTGGGATCCTCTCCACGGATTACCATTCTATGCCATGCAAACCACCCTTAATTCTCAGTTTTCATGTATTTGTGAATCCCTAAACATGGTATCTATTGTTAGGAAATCATATAACTGATCAAACCACTCTCCTACGCAATCCTTAGCCCGGAAAATAGGAGGAGTCACCTACCTCCGCAAAGAACGCGCAGTACGGCGATCTCTCGGCGTTTCTTCCGCTCCACACGAGCTTCCCGCGGCGAGAACACGCCTCTCCACAAGCTTCCACGCCAAATCACTCCAGGAAACCTGCGCAGCACCTCCCCCTAGCCAAACAGAGCATACCGTGCTCTGTTCTGGCCAGCAGGGTTTAAGCACTGCTTGCGGTTAAGAACGCGACAGACCACTCCGTCGCGACCTCATCGCGACGGACTTGAGAGTCACTTCCCTGAGGTTGACGTCTGCCAGTCGCCGAGCGCTGGACACGCGGCGCACATGTAGACGATCAGCGCCTCTAAGCGGTAACCGAAACACGACGGGCAGGTCTGTTGCGTTAAGAACGCGACGACCCCCGCTGTCGCGATTCAAACAGAAAACCCTGGGGTGCTGCAGGCCCAGACTGTCGGCCCAATAAGCCCCAAAAACACGCGCGTACTCCGAACACAAGCCACATTGGCCACACATTGGCCTCACAAGCGTTGAACACAGGATCCACAAGGATCCGAAAAATGCACGACGTTACATTATCTATGAGATTTTTCATTAAAATAATATATATTTTTATAAATATTTACCTAAATATGTCTCAATAAAAAATATTTATAAAACTATGCCTAATTTGTTACATAATTTGGCCTCAAAAGACACAATTAACCTCAATTACACAAATATGTCTTAGATTACACAATTTGTCTCCAAATTACATAGTTAACCCTTATGTTACACAATTAATCTTAGTTATACAATAATTTATTCCCAGGTCACATAATTAGCCCAAGATTATACAATTAGCTTCAGTTACATTATTAGCTTATTTGTTAATTGAGTCTAATTGTGTAATTTAGAGACAAATAGTGTAACCCAAGACATATTTGTATAAATGAGATTAATTGTGTAACTTGAGAACAAATTATATAATAAGGTCTATTTGTGTAGTTGTGATTAACTGCGTAATTTGGAGTTAAATTTTAACTGAGAATATTTGAGTAAATATTTTTTATTGAAGTATATTTGAATAAATATTTTACAATAAGATTATTTATTTGAGATCGAACTGTAGGTGATCACATTTATGAAGGAGAAATACTATTTTCCGTGGGGTGAGGGAGCAAATGCCTAGTTAGAATAGGTGTGTGACTTCTAATTGGCTGCCTTATGGTGCAATACAAATCTCCACAAAATAATATTTAATGTTTGTCAGAAGTCAATAAAATATATAAGTGGAGCAAATAAATTCGTAAGTGAAACAAATAGTTAGATAAGTGGAATAAAAATAAGTAGAACAAATAGTTAGATAAGTGAAATATTTTGTTCCACTTATAGTCTTATTTGTTCCACTTATAAGTGGATCAAATCGATAGATAAGTGAAATAAATAAGTGAATAAATGAAACACATAGATAGATAAGTGAAACAAATAATATCTATTTGATTCATTTATAAGTAGAACAAATAGGTAAATAAGTAGAATAAATAATTAAATAGTTTAACTACCTATTTATTCTACTTACATTATTATTATTATTATCATTTTTTTTAAAATAACATTATTTATGAGAATTTATGTTGCATCTTAAAATAGTAAATAAAAAACTATCCGACTATGCCATCTCAACATTGAGGAAGACTTAATGTATTTTTGTATGGGCAAATTAATTAGAAGCCCTTAATAGATATTTGACTTATTTTTTAGTATTTGACAGAGCTGTAACTCATTACAGTAAGTATTATTTCTTATTACAGTATATGTTAAATCATGTTATAGTAAAGACCTTCTTATTTCAGTCAAAAATTTTTAATTAATTTTTTTATATTACACTATAAATATAATATGACTAGGTAATAATTCACTAAATATTAATAATTAAATTGTCACTTTATCATTTCTTAGGTTAAAAATGTCACATACACTATTATCTAATCATATACTTGTGCAATATGAAAATGGACTAAATCTTTGGCAATATGGGTATACGGAAGCTGCCAAGTCCTGATCTTGGAGTTCACAAACATCAATCTTTGAGTCCACAAAACCACACGGGGCGGGATTTCCTCGTTATCAAAAAAAAAAAAAAAAAAAAAAACATTTGCTCCCTCACCCACGGGAGCAAGGGGGTAAAGCATTTGCGCAACTGATCCTTCCCAGTGCGGCGTTCGGTCTTTCTGTAAACCCAGCAGCCGCTACAAAGGGAGGGATCGGGGCCACCGGCTCCGCCTGGTTTATCTTCCGCCCGCGTCCTCGCCCCGGCTCCGAACCTTCTTCCATTGACCTCTGCGGTCACGGGAAGAAGCTTTGGCGTTCCGGAGCGAGGCGTAACCGGCAGCCCCGCTTTCTGCGTGAGCTTGGGCTGTTTACCCGTCGAGCCGGGAGATCCTCACACGTCTCCGTCCCGTCGTCGGCCATGGGCTGCTCCGCCTCCCTCCCAGGTTATTTACATCTCTTCTCCCTCGAAACTTCTGTCTAGGGTTCACGGTTCCGGATTTCTGTGTTTTATCGTAAGGTTTGGCACCAATCCGTTGTTTTGGGCGAGGTTTCTGCCAATTTGGCTGCGAAAGTTAGCGACTTTGGTAGATTTAGCTATCGCACTAGGAGATGAATTCGCGTTTTGAGGGTATCTGGACAAGTTCGCGGAAGACGGGAGCAAATCGAGGTTGCGACTTGTTTACCGTGAGGCACTACACTGTTCTGTTCTGGAATTGGCAGACGCAAAATCTGGAGAGGGATCACTATTACTTGTATCATCGGTGCAACATGGCACGAGTGCAGTCCTCCGGGATCAGGCACCAATTTATGATTTTGTTCGATCGGTTTCCTTGTCACTGCCTACCTACTGCTTTAAAGCAGTCACTTCTTGCGATTATGGTGTTTATTCGGTGAAACGTCCGATGCGAAGATAAGCACGATGTTGTAGTCTGTGGAGATGAAAACTTTTAATATGGAAAATACTTTAAGATACACAGGGGATCTAGTAAGCAGGATGTTTTGGATTGTTCCGGAGTCAAAAGGCACCCAGAGAAACGGAGAAGCCTTGTAAGATCGGGATTTGATGCTTGGCTTATAGAATGAATAGGAGAGTAGTAACCAGCTGCTTTCTGGGTGTCCATTGTCTGACTGCTACTTGTGAAGAAGTTGGCCTGCATAGCTCCCCTCAGGAAGTGAGGTTGTGATTCGATGTCTACAGTTGCCACAAGGATGGCAAGAGATCATGCCTCAAGTACACAAGGTTTATCAAAGCTACAGGGTGCATATTGGCTAGAGAATTGAGGGAATTGACCATTGAGGGCATCGAGTTAAGTTGAAATCTGGGAGGTTCTGAGGAAGCCATGAGCTTATCTTTACATGGAGGGGATCCAAGGAGGATAATAGACACCATACAACTGGAAGATCTGCTGCATGGGTGGGACAATATGACCCTTGATATGCATTCAGAGGACTCTTGGAAGTTGAAGTGGGAATGGCAGCAACTTCTTCCGAGTCCCTGAAGGTCAAATATCTTATATGGCAATTGCTCACTGAGGTTACCATGATGTGTCTGGCTGGTTTAGTTGATGGAATGTACTGGAGCTTAGTCTCTGTGGGAATAGGAAGAATCCATGAACCTGTTATTCAGAAAAGGTACTTCACCTCTGCAATTTGGAAATCCTCAAAGTGGAGGTCTAGTGGAAGAAGGTAGACTTTCTTGTGCTTTTGATTAATAAGTGGGTGAGAAGAGGATGTTTGAGGATGACAATAAAGTGTGATTGATGAATGGTGATTCCGCATGCAACAATTTAAATTGCTTAGGTATCTGGGATCAACATAATTTGTTTTTGTTTTGAAAAGTGGATAGTACCACTGATATTATAAAAAGAAAAATGATATATTTGTAAAGGAGGTAGCTCGCAAAACTCCCTAGGACAAGACAAAAGATGGCAAGCTGGGGCCTGCCATGGGAGCAAAGAAAAGAAAACCATACCACCCTCAGCTAATCTCATCCAACAGCCTCAAAAGACAAACAAGACGCCCAACAGTCCCAAGACAAAAACACTCCTCCGTTTTGAGACCCACCCCGTCATACAACTTTTAATAAACCAAAAAACAACACAAAAGGGAGGGTCCAGCACTCCAAAACGATTCCTGGCTTTGTGAATCACCTAGGCTTTAGTTCTTCGGAAGTTTTTTCTTGCCGGCCGCATCAGACTTCGCATTTCTAGCAATATCCGCCATCCATTTACACTTGATTAGAAGCAATGTGGACTTCAAATCTTTGTCCACGCCTTTGTCTGGGACACCAATCAATCTAGCAATTTTGCTCACCTGTGTTTCTTTGTAATTCTCAACTGTGGACAATATGTCCATACTTCCCCCCTTGGAGTGACTCCCATCCTCCACTGAAATAAATTCCTCTCTTGAAAAGCTTCCTCTACCTGCTCCATCACTGCACATAAATCATCCGACAGTGGAGATGGGGCAGGAAGAGCTAAGGCCATGACAGCCTCCTCTTCAGACTCGACATCCCCCTCTGACATAGGGGCAGGAAGACGAGAGACATGCGTATTCAAGAAAAGGTCCTCAGACAAAAATGCGAAGGGGAGAAGGGCATCCTCCTCCGCCCCGCTGCAGCACCTTGTACCTCCTCCATTTTCCCTGCAATCGCCAGAGGCAACTTCATCCATTGGGTCCTCCTCCCGACTGGCGCACCTACTGCCATCAACGATCCCCACACAATTGTCGGAGCCATTGTCGCTGCCATACACACTTCCACCTCCATCTCCCTTGCAACCATTGGAATCACCACCTCTGTCTTTGCAGCCAACCTCCCCTGAGTGGCTTTCCAGATACTTCGTAGGGTCCCCTAAGATGTCCGAAGGAGGGGCTGCAGCCGTGACCGGGAAAGATTTACGACTCAATCGCTTCCTCGATCGGGTCTTCGCATGTGAACAAAGAACTTGTTGCCGAGGATGAGAAAGGGGGGAGGGTCGAAGCTCTACCACACCTGCGCCTCTCATAGCTGCTTGGGAGAGGGACGCACTACCCAGACCAGATCCTGCATCGTCAGCCTCTACCAACATGATCATCCGGCTGTCGCCGGTCCGCAAGAAGCGGGAGCATTGTCTTGGGCTGTGGGGGCCGGAGTCAGCATCACCTCACTGCTACATCCGGTTGGCCGGTCCTCCACCACCTGCGACGCAGCCTGCCATGGCAAAGAGCGACCGTCGATCTTCAAAAGCTGTGACAGGGAAGACCCAACAGATCCGCCACTTGGGCGGGGAAGATGCCTCTTGTCGGGCCTCAAAGACCCACAAAGGCCTTGAGCCCTGGATCTGTTGGGTAAGTTCAGATCTTGGGCTGGGCCCGAAGAGCAACCGCCCACCCCTGGCGGCTTGCAGACCCCAATCACGGTTTGAGTCATCCCACTTCACGGATCCGGCCCACCGTAAGGCCCGCCTGCCACCCAAACCCTGGACCGGCCGAAAGGTGAGCCGCCTTCGGTCTGGAAGCCTGCTCACCTGCCACCTCGGACTGCTTCCCAATCACCTTGGCGGGCAATTCAAATTGCACCCCAAACACCTGGGTGGGGCAATTCGAAATCGAATCGCCCGCTGGCTGGACGTGGGCGGTTTAGGGTTTAGTAGTGAGGTCCTTGAACAGACAAGGGTGTAGTAGTGAGGGAGCATACACCCCAAACACCTGGAAAGGGAACAACATAATTTATTGTGAGGTCCTTGAACAGACAAGGGTGTAGTAGTGAGGAAGCTGGGAGCATAGGGTAGTAGAATGTTGATATAGCAATTGATGTTTCACATGTAAGTCAGTTATGAGTTATCTGAAACTACAATGCAACAGAATCTTCTGGATATTTACAAAATTCATTTCAGCTTTTGCTTTTCACTGCAATCTGAATTCTGAAGCGTTATCTTTCCATTGACTATTGCTTATGAGTTACTACTGTAAGTCCCCTCAATGTTCTATTATGAAATTCTATACATGCGAGCTTCTCATTATTCTAATTCTTTCCACTTACTTTCATCTTGTTCTTTGTTCTTTGACTTCTTTCTTATCTATCACTGTGGCTTTTATCTCATCTTTAAACCAATATTTTGTCAAGATATTGTACAATAGCTGAAAATTTTACCTTGATTGCTTGCCTTTTCAAACTGTCTAATTAAGATTCATCTGTTTATTTGTCAAAAGGAATTTAGATATGGATGCCATAATCAGCAGAAAGTTTTTTTTGTTTCGAACAGGCAGGAACACTGGGCAGTTAAGCACTGTGGGCAACGATAATACCACGAATTCTGACTCAAGAAACCTAAAAGTCAAGGTACTTTTTGTGTTATTATTCAAATACTAGGTATTTTCATTGAAGAATCAAATTGTACTTGGAGACTGCATTGTTATATATATTTCTATTGCATCCACTTGATACGCTTGGTCTATCCTGTGGGATTGGGGATTTCACAGGATTCTACAGAGTGAAATCTTCATATTCACATGTGCAGATGCTAGTCTTAGTAGGGTGCTTCTATTTGGTTTAACTGAGAAGGAACCAAGGTTTGGGAAAATAACTTGGTTCAGCTTGGTTTCAGAAATTTCTGAATCATGGAAACCCAACCAAACTGAGAAACAAAATATTTTACTTTATAATAAATATTCTATACATCTTATTATCAGATATTACAATATTTTATCAGCCAGCTAGGACTTGATCACTGCTGCATGTTGCACTAGGGTAGCTTGGTCCATGCATAGGTAAGAACCTGGTGCAACCAATGAGTATGCTGGGGCCTGGAGGTTCCATCTGTAGAGTTTCCCTTCTTCTCTCAAATCATTTTTCGCTGCAGGACTAGGAGGGGATGAGGCCTTATAAATGTCCCTAGCCACCCACCAAGTGAATTGGCAGTTCATGTCCCACATCCCAATATAATCCTTGTTGGTGTCTCCACACTAGACTGCTGGCCTGACAACCCTTCCTGAATAAACTGGTAACTTGGTTGTTACACCATGAGACTGGGTAAATGTACTTGGACTGGAGCCCAGGGACTCAGTTGGCTGGCCCAGTTAAATGAAGTCTGGTTCACTTGGGTATGCCAAAGTAATTCAAATGTTTTCCATTCTTTTTGGTTTCAGTTACTGGGGTTTGAAAGAATTATAATATGTCATTTTGGATGCTGACAGCTGCCATATGTAGTTGTGATTGCTCTAGAGGCTCATTGTTCTGATGTTCTTGAATGGATCTTTTATCAATTTGTCATGCAGCTGGTCTTGTTGGGGGCTTCTGGTGTTGGAAAAAGCTGCATTGTTCTTCGTTTTGTTCGTGGTCAGTTTGATCCAACATCTAAGGTATTCATTTGACATATGAATTGAAGTTACTTATTCATGGAATGATCTAATTGTTTTGATGAATTTCAGGTGACTGTTGGTGCATCATTCTTATCACAAACAATAGCCTTGCAAGATTCTACGACAGTCAAGTTTGAAATATGGGACACTGCTGGTCAGGAGAGGTATGTATTTTGACAAATAAGCTAATAGTTGCCACTATTCTCTAGCACAACACTTAAAAAGTTCAATCTCCAGATAAACAAGGTCCAAACTTTTATGAAGGTTTCAGAGGAACTGTAATATTGCAAGATGTAATTCTCATTTCCAAAAATAATGGAGCCATGAGTATTCTTCCGGTGAAATCAAGCTTTGATTTCTTTTATTTGATAATCCCTGGACCCTTTGTTGAATAATTTTCTATTTATAAGTGTCCTCTGTATGTATTGTTTGATCTACATGTCTACTTACTGTTTTGGTGAAATCTTTAATGGCGTATCCCTTGCATTTATGTTGTGAAATCCTTAATGATGCATTCCTTGCATTTATGCTTTTCTCAAACAAATTTCAAACAGGTACGCAGCACTAGCACCTCTTTACTATCGTGGGGCGGCAGTTGCAGTTGTGGTATATGACATAACATCCCCGGAGTCATTCAACAAAGCTCAATACTGGGTGAAGGTACTCTCACTTTCAGGTCATGGCAAAAGAACATGATTTTACCTGGATAATGTGTTCGTTCCCGGTTCATGTGAATATAACAGATGTATGTGAACAATGTATTACTCTTTGAGCTCCATTGCGGAAAAAAATTATTGGACATTTCTACCAATATTTCTGGCTGAATTGACTGAATAATAGTTCTTCTTGAACTTATTTATGATTAAATGAAGAATACATAGCTAAATACGCACATTTGATATCCTTCGTAAAAGGAAGAATGCCTGAAAAGGTATGTCAACTGTGCTTAGTGGGAGTCGCTTCTCACTCAAGTCAATTACCCTACTCTGTTCTCGAAAACCTGCCATCCAGTCAAAAACAAAACAAGAAAATGAAAACTGGCTGCGAATTTTCTGAGCCAAGCTGGATCATCTAGTTCGGTAATGTGGTGGAAGGGATACATATTCTTAACTTGCTAATCTTTTTGTACTTAATGTAGGAACGTCATTTTGTAATCTATATACTTGTGCCTTCTCCTTGGTGCCCTCTCTTTGTTCATGGTACCTCCACTTTTTTTTGGAAAAGGACAACCTTTTATTTGCTAGTTCTGTATCATGGTTAGAGTATTTTGCGAAATATTATTATCCATAGCAGCCTTGAAGTATGTGTACAAGCCAGAGCTGGAAACAAATTTAAATTTATTGTTTTAGTATCCTGTCATTTTTCATTCGATGTCTACTTTTTGGTAACATCTTTACGCTTGGCTCAGTCTGTTGATTGACTGTAATTGGCATTTTAAACATTACAGGAATTACAAAAACATGCAAGCCCTGATATTGTCATGGCTTTGGTTGGTAATAAGGCTGATTTACATGAGAACAGAAGTGTATCTGTTGAAGTAAGCAAAGGCCACTATAAGTGGCTTCCCCATAGTTTTCAAGTGTTTTTTTACTCTTCCTTGATGAAATTTTATGTTCATTACAATCTTGGAATTCCTTGCGTTTCCTTGTTTCCAAGGATGCTGTCGAGTATGCTGAGAAGAATGGGATGTTCTTCATTGAGACATCAGCTAAGACAGCTGATAACATTAATCAGTTGTTTGAGGTATGGAAAATTCAACATTATGGATGCCTATAGAGTTGCAATGTTTTCTGAAATGTCTTCTCAAGCTTTGTTTTGTAAACATTTCTTCAGTTAGACT
Organism: Colocasia esculenta; assembly: GCA_014218235.1. Lineage (NCBI taxonomy): Eukaryota > Viridiplantae > Streptophyta > Magnoliopsida > Alismatales > Araceae > Colocasia > Colocasia esculenta. The sequence goes on along the minus strand of CM024765.1, from coordinate 95,738,501 downwards.
TCAACTAATCATTAATTCTTGTTTGTCTGAAAACACAGTCATCAGCTCATGTCTATCATGTGGTAAGGGTGTTAATCAATATAGGAATGTTGATTTTTTTTTTTTGAAAGTGGGTAGTACCACATGTATATATTAAGAAAGATAGAGAATGTACAACTATAGGTGGATCAAAAAACACCCAAAAAGGAACCTCCCCACAGCACCTATACAAGAAGCAAACACCAAGAAGGTGTAACGCCCTCTACCCTCCTAAAACAACCAAACGAGGGAACAGAGAAGCATTTATATTCGACAAATTGACTGCCCATTCCTTCACCTTATCCCATACAAAATGGACCAAATTCTCCTTTGAATGGGACTCCCTCCTGAAAATACGAAAATTACGTTTCCCCCACACTGCACATGACGTAGCACGAAGGATGAGCCACTGAACTATGTTGTCCGCCTTTAGGGGCCAACATCTATGCCAATCCTTAAACAAAGAGGCCACATCACCTTGCAAGGTGATAGAGCTACTGGTCTTCCGAGCAATCTCTCGCCATAGCCCCTGAGAATAGGAGCATCCCACTAAGAGGTGATGTAGGGTCTCCTCGTAAGCTCCACAAAAACAAGTAAGTTGGGTCCGCATTAGGCAAAAAATGGTTCAATCTGTTCCTCGTCAGAAGTCTCCTCTAATCAATCCTCCACATCAAGACCTTAATCATTAGAGGGCTGGTTGGTCTCCTTACTTTCTGCAAAAAGGCAAAACGAGCACCCCCCATCTGAGCACACATCATAGGCGGTCTTGATTGAGAATGTGCCTCCATTTCCCCATCTCTAGCTCCATACATCTTCCCTATCCTGTAGATGATAAGGAAGAATGTGACTCGTCAAATTTTGAAACTACTCCTCTAGAAGGAAGTGGTGCCTAAAGGTAGGAGTCCAAGCACCTCTAGGGAGGTGCTCATCAAAAGCCTGGGCCACGGACGCAAGAGGATCCACTGTCAACGCAAAAAGGTTGGGGAACTGGGTCTCCAAGGTGAAATCTCTGCACCATCTATCTTTCTTGAATCTGCATTTTCTGTCATCCCCTAACTCCATCCACACACCAAAAGCAATAACATCTCTGTAGGAGAATATACCCCGCCACAGGGGGAAGGTCTTGTGACGCGATGGTGGTGTCAAGTCCCAGACCCTGGAAGAAGCATAGTAGCGGCACCTGATAATCTTTGTCCAAAGCCCTTCTTCCCCTTTGTCTAGCCTTCAAAGCCATTTACTCAAGAGAGCCGTGTTGAAGTTGTTGACATTCTTCATCCCCAAATCGCCCAGCTTCTTGGGGAGGGTAATCTTGCCCTAGGAGATATCGTGCTACCTCTAGTCTTGTCACTAGATCCATGCCAGAAGAATCTGCACTGAATAGAGTGTAGCTTACTCAAGAGAGCCGAGTTGAAGTTGTTGACATTCTTCAGCCCCAAATCGCCCAGCTTTTTGGGGAGGGTAATCTTGCCCTAGGAGATATTGTGCTACATCTAGTCTTGTCACTAGATCCATGCCAGAAGAATCTGCACTAAATAGAGAGTAGCTTCCCAGCCACTGAGCTAGGGACACGAAAGACTTAAATAAAATAAGTAGGTAAATTGTCAAGCACCAAAGAGTATAAAGTGAGATGGCGCCCAAAAGATAACAACCTCGTCTTTCCATCCCGCAAGTCGAGACTCAAATATCTAAATGATGGGTCTTCAATTAACATTGCGCAAAGCTCTCGGAGAAAGCGGAAGGCCAAGGTAAGATATAGGGAAAGTACCAATGGCACATCCTAATAGTGTAGCAGCCCTCCATAACAGTTTCTCCAAATTCACTGCAACCAGAGTGCTCTTATCCATGGTTTGGCGTATCGAATCGGGGCGAATCATGGAAAACCGATCTCGATTCCATCGATTCGGTCCGATTCGCCTCATATATATAATATTATTATATCATATTAGTAATATATTATATACATATATGATATATTATATATATATACCCATGAGAATCGATCCGATTCGGATCGATTTGGGTCGATTCGGGGGGAATCGAATCGGATCAGAAAAATCCGATTCGCTCCCGATTCCGATCCGGCAAATCATGCGCAGGGTTTGGCATGCCGGATCGGATCGGCCCGATTCTCCCGAATCGGGGCGAATCATGGAAAACCCGATTCTCGATTCCATCGATTCGGTCCAATTCGCCTCATATATATAATATTATTATATCATATTATAATATATATTATACATTATAAATATCATATATATGATATATTATATATATATGATATTATATATATATATATATAATATTATACCTATGAGGATCGATCCGATTCGGGTCGATTCGGGGGGAATCGAATCGGATCAAGGAAAATCCGATTCGCCTCCCGATTCCGATCCGGCAAACCTTGGGTATAACTTATAAGTACGGGGAAAGTTTTGTTGATGCCTCCCAAGTGAATTTTTCCATCCTGAAACTGCCTAATTGCAGCCATAAAATCTTGCTTAATTATACTCCAACATTTCTTGTACAAGACTAAGGGTCCATTTGGTTGCATGTAAAACAGTTTTAGAGGGAAATAGTTTTCCACGGAAAAACTTTTACGTGAAAATGGAAACGTAATTATCTATTGGTTGTTAGGAAAATATAAAGTTGTATGGAGGAGTATGAGATCTTATGATCTACTCAAATGAGAGAGAGTCATATACTCCTTGTGTATTAACACTATTCATCAAAAATTTTATTTTTTTATTTAAAAAAATAAAAATAAATAACTAATAAAAAATAAGTAACTTTGACAAATATAATTTAAAGTAGGAGAAATAAAATAAAACACAATTTGAATGAATAGTATTCTACAGATATTTTAATAAAAAAGTAAAAAATAAATTAACTAATGAAAAATAATTAAACTTGACAAAGACTACTTAAATGAGTAGAAAAAAATAAAAATACAAGTTACATGAAAGTACCTAAACTGGTTCCTGGAGAACAGAAACTGCAGCCGCTGCCATTGGAAATGGCATCCGCGGTTTGCACGCGGATGCCAAATCCGGATTTTTGGTGATTTCGTTTTTCAAATTTTAGGTTTCAATGGTACCAAATGATATAAAAATTATGTTTTCCTGAAAATTATTTCCTAACCCGAGTTTTCCGTACAACAAACAGACCCTATAAGGAAAAGCCATTTGGGTCTAGTGCCCTGGCCCCTGTCTCCTGCCAAAGAGAGCACTGTCTGGTGAACCTCCTCTCTGAGAAGGGAAGAGAAAGAGCCTCATGTTCCATAGGAGATAGGCGGGGGAGGAGATCGTCCGCATATCTCACCTTGCAAGAAGTGGAGCCTTATATCTGTCTAGGAAGAGAAGCAGTGGTTCCCCACCCTAATGCTAAAGATGGAGTTGACCCTTCTACCCAAAGCAATCCTCTGGGAGTAAGCAGTATTTTTGTCCCCTTCTTTTATCTATCTGTCTTTGGATCTGTCTCCAATATATTTCCTCCCTGGCCAACACCTTATCAAATTGACTCCTCAAGGAATTTCTAGCTGTCCTATCCTCCTCATCTATAAGTTCTTCGTCGCCCTACCTAGGAGGGTTTACCTGCTCCCCAAGAGTGGAGATGATGGGTAGTCTGCTTAAGCTTCAGTTCACCAGGATGTCCATAGCAGAGGAACTGAAAACTGGCCTGCTCCAAGCCCCCGAGACAAACTGTATGAAATCTGGTTCCTTGAGCTAGACCTGCTCAAAACGAGGATTCTCTAACTGCGAAATTAGGTGTTCATGGGATGGGTGCCTGGCATCTGTTAGAGAAATCGCCTTATGTTGCTGCTGGTATGAAAGTCAGATCTTTGATAGGGGTCAGACTATAGGGTCACTGTGGGCGAACATTTTCAACAGACCGGTTAGCAGCAGTACTGATGATAATGTGTCAGATCATGGATGAGAGCAACATCGAATGCTAGAAAATTTCTGTCTTGGGTTCTGAGTCTGAGGCATGGGAATGACTACAGCCACAGCAATGGCACAACTAACCGGTGTAGTAGATGAGATCCCATTCCAGGTCATCAAATAGAGAGAGGTATACACATCCAGGCTAGCACAACCTGAAATTGATCCACCCTTGTAATTTATGTTAGAAGCTTCAAACAGTCTTATACTTACAGGTACATGAGGTCATTATCTTTTTATGAAACAAAGCAATTCTTCATCTGTTTTGTTGATCGGATTTCATTAACTATGTCTTGGTTCCTTGTCAATGTAGACAAATAACTTCCATCATTGTACTTAAAAGCTTATCAGAAAGGGAAGGGAAGCTTCACTTAGTTCTAAGTATCAGCGCTAGATTGTTTTAACTTATTTAATTGACGTTTCTCTCCATTGAAAATGGGCAAATCTGAAAGATAAAAGACTGACAAATAGCATTGTCTTCGCGTGTAAATGTAGAATATTAGAATGGTGTGACTGCGCTTCTTAAGTAGACGTATATCCGGTTTGCTCCTTTCAGGCAGGTTCATCATTGTGAATCAGTAATCCAATGCGTTTGTTTTCCAGGAGATCGCCAAGAGATTGCCCAGGACATCTTCGTCTTCATGCTTGTAGCTCCACAGAAGTGTAAACCCTATTTAACAAAAGTCATACATCACGAGAATTGTAGTCTTGGTTGTACGTCATACTGAACCTTGTGAATGATAATACAACGCCGCTGTTCCTGGTTTTGTGATCAATCTTCTCCTCTGTATGTTCTCTTCGGGTTTCCTCACATTCGATGTTATTTGAGGATGTGAGCTTTTTGATTTTGTTCAGCTCGTGGCTTGATCCCAAGACTTTCTTCAGTTGGCACTACCTCGGATGGAATATCCAACGGAACAACACCCTGCAGAACTTTCCTCCTAATGCAGGTTCTTGCAGCCTAGATGACGAGTCAGCTGATGAGATGGTTAACAGGATCGACCACATCGTATCGTGTTACTGTGTGAGTATTTTTTTACCATAATGTCTGTACATGTTATATGAAGATCTTATTATGGCTATTCACCCTTGGACAAGCGTTCATTTCGTTGATGGCATTTCGAGGTGGAAATGGTGTGGAATGTGTGTAGTATCAAAAAGAAGGGAGAAGGATTTATTGCACTTGTATATTGCACTTTAAGTGCAATATGATTAGGTAATAGTCCATGTGACACCCCTCACTTGAAGAGTGAGAAAGTGACAATTCAATTGTTGGATGCCACGTAAATTTGTTGTCTAGTCATATTGCATTTGAAGTGCAATATGAAAGTGTAATAAGCCTTTCTCAAAAGAAGGAAGCAAGTCGGTGTGAGTTCGACTTCCTAGGTGGCATCATGGCTCGTAATAGAATAGCTTAAAATGTGAAAGAGTGATATCCCATTGGCTCGCGGAGCATTTATATTGCTGTTATTTCTCATGAAAGATATTTCACCCTTAACCTGTTATAAGCTTTACAAATAACAGTGAAGGATGAGAACTAGTTTCAATCTTATTTTTAATATAAAATTTAGTATCTTTTTTATTTGATTATTTGTTTTTTTAGTTGGTTTTTTTTGTCACCCTCAATACTATAGTTGACAAATAATTAATTAAAGAGGACAAAGATTTTTTGCATTGGAAATGGGGCTCTACACACAAAAAAAAGAGAAAAATATGGTGGGATCTACATGCCGCGAGCCACTGGCGTCCAGGCGAAGTGTGTGCGTCTCTTTTTTATTTGTTCTTCCTAAGCGAAATTTCAAGTGGAGGTGCTCGATGTTAGGGACGGCCTGAAACACCAGTTGGTCATTTGTTATGGATTTTAAAATAGGTCGCTCTTTATATAATGTAGTTTTTTTTCTCTTAATATTTAAGTTTTGAGTGTGACATGTATATGATATTAGAATTGATCTTATTCTTCCTAACGTGAGTCCCACATCATCTCGTTAAGATTTATTTGACTTTTGACTTGTATGGAGTTAGCATGTGTGGCGATGTGTTGAGATATATCTCATATCAAATGATTCTAAAATATGTCTCTCTTTATATAATGTAGCCTTTATCCTATCAATACCTAGATTTTGAGAGATTTTGAGGATGTTATCATAATTTGATAACGTAGTATTAGTAAGTTATGCCTATCTACTTATCTTCTTATTGTAAGCTATACTTTACTGTTAGGTTGCGATTTCTGTCTGTTGAAAATTTTAATTGGTGGAGCTTTGCATAAATCAGGCCAAGCTCACTGTAACGTTAGTGTCGGTAAGTTATGTTTGTCTTCTTATCTTTTTATTATAAGCCATACTTCGCTATTAGGGTGCGAGTTCTATCGGCTGAAATTTTAATTGGTGTGGCTTTGCATAAGTCAGACCTAACTTAAAAGGAGTTGTTTATACCTAGAGCATGTCTGCGAGTTGATCTTTCTGGCATGGGTCTCTGCAAGGTTGGTAAGTTCCGATCATCCTTAACTCACATTGCAAAGACAAATCAGTTTCAAGTCTATATGATTGGCAGGTTGGAACTTCCCCCTTTCGGTTTGTCGTATAATTTTGCGCTTCTTTATAGAGATAAGTATAGAAATAAGTGGATCGACTTTTACAATAAAAGATAGGTAAAGATTCCAACATCACACAAATGCAAAAAAATGAAATCTATGGACCCAAGCCTTGGTAATTGGTATATCTGCTGGGTGAGATGGGCTCTGGTTGGTGGATCGAGTATTGCATGGGGAAGTTGTCTTCTAGCAACCCTTCGTCTCCGGTGCTGGTTGGGAGGAGAGGGGGTACCTGTGAATAGGTCCCCCTCCCCCTCCCCTCTCCACTATAGGGATACTTTGTTCCGTGCTTGGTTGGAATTTGTTGAAAAGTTTGTTCTCTTTTGTCTTCTCTTTTGGGGAGGAAAGTTTTGTTTGTTTTGTCCGTCGCTTGTGCGTGCTCAAGTTTTATCTCAGGGAGCTCAGTTCCTTGTTTCCTTCTCCCATACTTGGAGGTTTTGTCTCTTATTTCCATAGAGGAACTGTGATCTCGTAGTATCTCCCCCGAATAGTCTAAAGCAGGTCGGCGTTCTACGTAGGTACTTTTGTTGCCAAAAATATTTTCTCTGTTTCGCTTCTACAACTGTGCTATCTCCATATATCCGACCTATGGCTTCACCAACACCTCTCGAAGAATGGTTGTATGTGCCTTATCTTTGTCACAATTGTTCACCTTCTTCGACGTCGTTGGCTCTGTCTCAAGAGCGTTTGGAATCGCAAGTGCCTGGCTATTGTTATGCAATGTGAGTCGTGCTCACCTTCGACCAAGTTTTCAGAGGGCAAGATTATTCCCGTTGGTGTTGATGGCTATCTCCGGCAGCCCCCTCCGGCAGCCGACGTGACGATCATTTACAAGATATGGGTCTTTAGTTAAGCTGATGTACAAATCCCTGGAGGATATGCTTCTTTCCGCCAGAGTTCACGACTGCCGTTGTAAGCCTTCGCCGACGTTTCAAGAGATCTCCGACTTGTGGAAGCCCAATGCTCACTCTCTTGTACCTTTTGAGACTTCTTTTATTCTTGTGTTTAGATTTTTCTCTGTACTTGGCAGTCTGCGCACTAGCCTTTGCCTGATGCGATGTGCATCTTTCCCACCTACTCCTCGCTCTGCTTTCACTTACACTTCCGCCATGCTGTGTTGTACTACATCTCTACTTTTATATTAATGGCAACATCTCTTTTATGTAAAAACAAAAGAGAATTGCTATTTGCACGTCGGACGTGCAAATGATTTGCATGTCCGACGTGCCATGACGCGCCCGCGCGACCACATGGGTCGGTGGGCGCGCCATGGCGCGTGAAGACGTGCAAATCATTGCACGTCCTCACGTGCAAATAACATTTCTCAAAACAAAGTGGTATACCTATCCATGGATTCGATACAATAGAGTAACCGTAGTATCGGATCGGGTCCTGTTGTATTCGGCTCACGGTAATCCGAAAGACACAAACTTTTCTGAATCCGAACATGTCAAGAGGGATCTGACAGGGCTTGATGGTTGGCTTGGTTTGGCTATCGGAGATTAAAGTATGACGATCCCAAGTTTCTCATTTTTTTTAATGAGAGGGCATACAAGATAATGTTACTTAAGTTTTTGCAAAGTTTGAGAGGTCCGGATTCAATTCTCAAGTATTAGTCGCGGCATTTTTTTTTTCTTCAAGAATTTCAAACTCCAAACTCACGTCCCTCAAAGATTAAATGTAAATTAGATAAGAGAAATATTTAGTACATTCTAAAGAGAGTAATTGTAGTACTCCGGAAAATCTATAAATAAAAATTTTGGATAAATTGAAATTTTATCAATTAATAAATTCACCAGTTAAAAGGCACGCATTATTATCGCATGCGTATAAACCCATATAAAATTTCCGTAAAAATAATAGTTATACTTTAAATAATATTCTCTAATGACCCATCATGAAATTTGGGCGTAGAAAAATCATTTGGACTTAGTTTAAGAATTTATGCGACTTATTAGCATAATTAAGGAATAAGTCGAAGAATCTATTATTTTATGATCCAAAGTGGATTATAAATTAAAATAAATATATGAGTAAACTTTAAATAATATGGGATGATAGCCCATTATGATATTTGGACCAATGGACAATCTTGACCCATGAATAATTCTCTAATAAAAGGATAATTAAAAACCCAATAAGTAAAGTAAGTACATGGTTGTGCAATTAAGCTCACACGAGTTATTGGGCCAAGAGTGATTATCCAAATGATGAATATTAGAAATATTGACATGAATAATATTTATTCAATCTAAAAATATAAAATTTACTTGAATAAGTGTGATAAATAGATTTACATAAGGATAAAGGGTGAATAATTGGAATTAAATCAATACCCATTAAGTCAAATTAGTAATGAGTTTTACTAATGGTCCTAGCATAAAGTTTTGGACCCAATATGAAGAGTCACCATGAGATGAGAGTTAAATAAGTGAAATTCGTACCTAAAATATAATAAATAGAAAAAGGGTTAAGATAATGAGTATTTTAACTCTTAATCATCTTAAAAAGAGTTCTAACCCTAGTCTAATCCAATAGGACTCTATCCTAATCTAAAATTGGGATTTAGATGAGAGACAATTGGTTAAATATAAGAGACCCAAATTAAATAGGAAATTCGGTAACTATATATCTCTTAATTAAAAAGGGGTCATTAAAGCACTAATATGACTCAATATATCTTAATAAGAGTCATAATCCTAACCTAAACTATTACCCACGAAATTAGACCTCTCCCTTACCCAATTAGATAGATATAGCAAGAAAAATATGTGATAATATGAAAATTCGTAATTAAATGAGGAGAAAGAGTTTTAGGTGATTTAGAACTCTACAAGCCATCAAAACACCCCCCATTTGACCCTAGCACCTCACAATTTCGTGCTAAGACTTTTGGAGAGGAAGAGGAGAAGATCTGGACCAAAGAGCAAGGAAGGCGAAGGCTTGGAGCAAGAAGGGTTTTCTTATTTCGTCATTCAAACTAGGGTTTTCTTACTCCACGAAAAAGGTAGGCAATCTCTCAAGCAAAAATCGTGAAATAATTACCCTAGGTAGCCTTCATGTACCTCTTCAAAAGCCCTATGGTTTCGTGGTATTTCGTTCACCCATTTGGGCGAATTTAATTCATGAAGTCATGCTGATACCATGAACTGAGATCTTGTGTTTCTAAATCCCAACGTGTACTTGCTCTCATGCCTAGATAAAATTCTCAGATATACTATATCTTATTATCTTTCAAACGCTCTGGTCTTGCATGATTTCGATCTCCATGAGGGAGAATTAAATCTTTGAATATCTATCAGACCTGTGCACTCGACCCTCCTTGTTTCCTTTTTAACCTCGTGTAAACTTGACATCATTCCATGATAAAATTATCATAAATACTACTACATGTTAGCTTTCAAACGCTGCTGGTTTCATAATTTTTCATCATGTATACATCTCTAATTAATTCATTGAATCTTGACTGCGCCTGTTTAGGTCATTGAAAAGTAACCTGATCAATGCATGTCTAAACCTTGTCTATTTTCAAATTAATCGTGCATGTTGATAGATATACATGTCTGCTTTCGTTTAAAACTGGTTTCGTGCTTTTTGGATCACCGTGTGATTTTATACTGAATTTAGAATGACCCTGTGTCAAGAGGGTCTACCCAGAGAAAAAGGAAAAAAACTGGACTGCCCCTGTTATCGCGACGGCGCGATACGCCGCGAACAGGAGTGTCGCTGTAGGCCTCCACGTCGCGTTATGAAAGCGACGGGCCTCGCCGCCGCGTTCCCAAACCCGAACCGGGCCAGGCCGGCCGGTTCGCCTGTCGCGCCAGGCTGCACCACCGCGACCTGAACCGCGACAGGATACCCCGTCGCGATACGCTGCTTGACGCGCCCATGAGCCCCGTCGCGACATGATCGCGACTGGCACCCCCGTCGCGTTCTTGAAATTTCGGCCAGAACCTTTAATTGCTCTTATATCCCTGCTTTAAATACCATCTAATCATGTACAAGTTAAAATGTACTGTTAAGCTTAATGAATGACCTGAATAATTTTATTTGATAATATTTAAATGATTCTTATTAATTTAAAAGCCGTGAGCACAATTTATCTATTCTCATGATTTCTTTACACTTGCACACTAAACATTGTTTATTGCCATTTGACCCTATTAAATTGCTCAATAATATATCTGGTATTTAAGTGAAATTAATTACCTAATTTTCCTATTATTTAAATGACATGCATTCGTTTTATTCGCGTGATTTGTACACCGTTATCGCGTCCCTCTGCCTTCGAGCACTCGAGGCAAGACAGACAACGTTTCATTACACACTTTCTCTTGACTTGGACCACCTCTCCACCGGGAATACTCTCGACTGGACCAGGGACTCCTTGTCAAGGCCTCCGTAAGTCTTCTTGGCTTTGGCGCACGTCCATTGCCGACGAGCTGGTTGTACCTTTAAATCCTGTTACACTTTTAGGGATCAGTACGATCCAATTGGCCTTAGTGAGATCTCTCTTATCTTGTGATCACGCCGGACCATCTGGCTCGTGTACGCGGCACGGCTAATGGGCGGATGTGACTTCTTCTACCTGACTGCCGGTACCCGACCTGGTACTGTGCAACCGTTACTATCGTGGTTTATCGTTGTTTTACGAATATACCCCTATCTCGTCTACTATCCTTGTACTCTCATCTATTCACCTTCACTCTACTATCTCGTCTATTCATCTAGTACTCTCTTGAGACTCTTGAGCTGTTGCGGCTCCCATTGCTTGTACTATACATGACTGTCTAGCGCCATAATATGGGTCCGGTGACCTACTGACTTGAATGCATACTGTGTAGGGCACGGAGAGTGTCCGAGGGGCTCCAATCTAGTCCTGGGGGCAGAGAGCCACCCGAAAATACCTGCAGGGGCTATTGACGGTGTTCTGCATTGCACCGGTTCTGACTATCTCGATATTGGCTAGACACCAAACTGTTATACTATTAGTCTGAGGAGTTCAGACGTACTGTATCATTTTGGTGCTATTACTGTGCTAGCACTGACTGTTATACAGTAGTCTGAGGAGTTCAGACATACTGTACTATCGTTAAACGCCTACTGTCCCAAAGTGACTATTGTCGTACTTGACTAGTGCACCGTGGTGCAACCATACATGCTATCTCTTTACATGCAATCTCGTTACACGCTATCTTGATATACAAGCTATCTCTTTACATGCCACCTTGATACAAGCTATCCTATTACATGTCATTTTGATACACGTTATCTTATTATACACTATCTGTTACGCGCTATCTCGTTATGTTGTCATCTTAATTTTTGCAATACTCTTGAGAAATGTATTATCATTCACTTGTTATCTTGTACTATTACTCTCTTGACCATACATGATCGTTCTCTCTAGTTAACCTGCGTTACAAGACATTAATCACTTAAAGTATGCTTGTTTACACGAGATATTAAGTCCTACTGAGCGTTATCGCTCACCCTTCGTTATTTGTTAATGTGTTTTCAGGTAAGTCAAGTGATGACCTTACACCCAACAACGGGATTGGACTGGAGTGATGAGCGTCCTGAAGTCATAGCGATGGAATGTCCTTAGTACCTTAGAGTCTAGTTAGATATTTGCTTTAGATTTCTTTTCCAATGTAATAATGTCATTGAGCCCTATGTTTTGGCTCTGAATTTGTGGTTGTAATAGTTTAGATGAATTATCAATAAAATGATGAGTTTTATTACAATTATTGTTCATTAGTTGCTATGATATTGCGAATGTATGCGCAATTTACATTACCATACTCGTTGTTTATGCCTCCCCGATTTATTCCGCTGTTAAATTGGCGGGGCATGACAGTAATAAAGATGATGTAAATACTTTTCAAACAATTTTATTAGTTGAAAGAGAGAGAGAAATTTTTTTAATCAAATTTTAAATAATAAAATTATTTGAAAAATAATTCTCATCATCTTTATTATCTTCTTTAAAAGACACTAAATATTTCTCATTAAATAAATCTCTTCTCTTGGAGAATTGATCATGAGACCTCCTTACGACCAACCAAACTCTTTCCACTCCAAAGAAAACAATCTAATGCATGGATTGGTTTGTCGATCGTTCTTGACGGAATATATATTTTTCCCAAGAACATCAAACTCCCGACTCACATGCCTAAAAAATAAATATAATTCAAATAAACGCCTCCCTCTCTTTGAGAATTGAACATGAGACTTTCCTATAGTGCAGTTTTTTCTTTTCTTTTTTTTTTGTACAAAATGTGACCTTATAACCTAACACATTCGTGGCTATGTTCTTAGGGTTACTTTTGATTTTTCACATTTAATAACTTTTATAGCTTCTTTTAGAATTAGCAGCCGGAGAACCATAAGTGTTCGATCCCAATTATTTGAACTTTTTCATTGGTGTTATTGACAATTCTTGAAACTTAATTGGGCGTTGAAACTTGAAACATTAGGGAAATATTAATTATAATTTCTTGCACGAAAATTATTGTTACATAAAAAATAGTAAATATCATTGTTATTAAAATATTATGGAATATAGCACTCATAAATAGAAAATATTAGAGATATGTCATCGGCGTAACATGGTGTTATTCCATGTCTATTCAACTATGAATTTAACTAATCCATAAAGGAAAATCTCTTGTTTATTCTTAGGTTAAAAACCACCCTATCATTCAGAACTCATTTTTAAAATCTTAAAAATTATACAACAAAAGATATGTTTATAAAAAATTATTAAACTAACAACAAATAATAGAGTTTTAATAAAATATTTACTTCATAACAAATTTCATTTATAAGTGACATATTCGATAATAGTCTAACAATATGACATATTTGTCATTTTTCGTGTAACAAAAGTTTATGCAAAAAACCTTACTAATTAACATAAATATTTATAAAAAATTCTAGAACATTGAATTCCACTTTCACGAAAAAAATGACGAAGAAGAAGATCAATGTCCCCGTGGCTCAATTCTTCATCTCCGATCGCTACTTTGTCGTTTTTGTTTTGAGATTGTTCTCTTTATAATTATTAGAAAACCCACTCTGAGGCTTAGATTTTTATTTATCTTTTATTGTATAGTCTCTTAATTTAGTTTTTCTTCGTTTCTTTAGACCGGCCTTCACATTATTTTAAAGGTCATGTCTTCCATCAGGCTAACGTCCCTTGATCATGTGAGTGGTTTTAGTCATCTATTTATTTTTAAGTAAAGTATTATAAGTTATTATTAGAAGGGGACTTATTTTCTATCACAGTTAGAAAAAAATGTTCTAAATAGTCCCTCATTTTGATGGATTTTAACAATCAATTTTTAAAAAGACAGTTTCTGTCTTTTTTTTTTTTCATTTTACCCTTTCGTAATACATATATTTATTTTTTGTCATCAGATATGTATGAACACTGTGTTCATATTTTAATTGATTTTCTTATCTACTTCGGCTAATTTTCTCATCTATTTTAACTAGTTTCCTCATTTACTTTAATTAGATTCTATATTTATTTTAACTTATCATTTATATTTTTATTATCACTTTAACCAGATTCTTCTTCTACTTTAACTTACGTACAATATTAATTTAACACATCGTTACACATACTTTAACAGAGAGGTTGGTCTTCTCTGTAACTTCAACTATTTATGCATCTTTCAGTAGACGAGCATACCAATTAAAGTAGAAAAAAATTTGGTTAAAGTAGAAGATGAAACCAGTTAAAGTAGAAGATTAAACATGTTAAAGAATAGGAATACTATTAAAAAAAGAGAAAATTAGGTTAAAGTAGTAGTTCTCGTGTGTTAAAGTAGTACTTATAATCTATTAAAGTCATAATTATTGTCTGTTAAAGTAGTAGTTTTAGTGTGTTAAAATAGGCAAAAAAAATAGTTAAAATAGAAGATGAAACTTGTTAAAAAAGAAGAGGAAATCGGTTAAAGTATATGAGATTAAAAATATGATAAATTAATTAGGAGTCATTATCATATGTTTGACTTATTTTTTAGTCCCTGACAGGTATAACTCATTACAGTAATCGTTAAGTCTTGTTATAATAAAGATCTCTCTGTTACAGTCAGAAACTTCTAATTAATTTACCCTTTAAAATAACTATTGATATGATTTAAAATATAATTTGAAAGGTGTTGAAATAAAAGTTCAAAAATTTTAAAATAACAGTTACTCACGGTCAGAAAATATAAAATGTTAGTAAAAAATTATAAGTGCATATCTCAATAAAATATAGATTAAAAATTAACATCTCTACAAGTAGCTGAAATTTTTTGTGCAAATATTTATGATAGAGACTTACATTTATGGTCTCCTTATCCAGACTTATAATTAATTTACTCTTTTTTAATACATTTTTATTAAAAACTTCTAAAAGATAAAAGGAAAAGAAAAGGAAAAGAGCAGTTGCTCTTCTCCTTCTTGTCGACCGTGCAAAGTGGATGGGGGATGGCAGGCATGGCGCAGGGTGAGACATGTCGTCTGCTCTGACCTCAATCCCTGCAAGTAGACTGCGAAGCTCTTCGATCCCGGCCTTCTCCGTGCATGTCTGAATAGATAGCCTTCGGCCCTTCGCGGCTGCCTCTTCCGCCACCCGTGCGAAGAGGAAAATGGCGTCTTGCGTGATTCCTTTCCTCCCCGCTGCGTCTTCGTCTCTGCCACTGCGAGGGAAGTCTGCGACGACGACGACCCAGGGACGATTGCGGCTCTGGAGTTCCCTTCCTCCTGAGCGGCGCGCGGTGAAGCTCGGACTCGAGGATTTCAAGAAATGGGCGGTGGAGTCCAGGTCGAAGCTGGCGAAGATCCTCTTCTCTGGGGCGATCGCTGTTGGAGTGTCTCTGTCCGGTGAGTTAACCCTTTTTTGGTGCTGGAAATGCTGTAATTTTCGCTCCGGCTACCTGGTTATTGCTGGTTAATTTCTCCCGAGTTGAATGTATCCATTCCTTGTCATGTTAGCAACTACAGCAATGCTGGCCATTACATCTTGGTTATTTTATGGAGATATCTGGAATTCTGGTCGTGGACAAGTAGCAGCAAACACGAACTCATGCATTGTTTTGTCATATATTAAACTATTGTGGATCGCCAATTATTTTCCGTGGACCCTAAAGGAATGCTTTCTCATGAAATTTTGCAGGAGTCAATTATGCCGACGCAAAAGTTGGGGTTAATAAACCAGAACTGCTTCCAAAAGAATATACTCCAGTGATTGATGTTGCGGGGCTTCTCTCCTCCGGGCAGGTATTATTTAATCCCCTAAACACTTTCTTTGATTAAGCTCTATGTATATGCAACTATCCTTTTCTCATGAACCTGCATGGTTTGTTCCCTCTTTGGACACAACCTTTGAGAAAGCTGCCGAAGATCAAATATGCTAACTTATGCAATATCTCTTGCATTCTGTTCGGTGTCATCTTGTTTTCTTTTCATTTCTTGGGTCTTGATGGTATACCATTTAAATGGTTTAAGACTTTTTTTATCTTTAACTTGTCATTTCAACACAATTGCTTCATTATTATGCATATTAACAATTCTGCACCTTGAGAAATGCTTGTTGTCAGACTGGGCTGATAACAAGGCCTAGGTAGATTGCTTGTCAAGCAATCCCATTGGCTAAAAGTCTTGTCAGACCCTTCTTTCTCTCTTCCCCAACCAATGAGATTGCTTGGCAAGCAATCCACCTCGGCTTTGTTGCCAGCACGGTTTTACCTTTAGATGCACCCCCCCCAACCCCCCCCCCCCCCCCCAAAAAAAAAAAAAAAAAAGAAAAAAAAACCTAGACCACCATCCGGCCGTGCATTAGATATTTTGATATCCACTCCTGAACATGGTGTCAATCTACCTACTGTCAATGAGGTATCTGTTTGGCAAAAATCTTGGAAATGTTGAGACATGGACAATTGATAATCCAGCCACACCCTTTAATTTAACGTTTCCATTCTGTCTTTCATCTATGGGGTAATTTTTATGATTGTTGATGGTCAACCTTAATTGGTCATCTAATATATTAACATAATTGTTGCACGTCACATTATCTGTAGGAGAATCGGTTAGTTGAAGAAATCACTGGTCTTGAGAAGGACACTGGGTACAAACTGAGAATTCTTATACAGAATTTTCCTGATACACCAGGTATGGCATAATCCCTCATCTCCCCACCCCCCCCCCCCCCCACCCACCCACCCACCCTAAAAAAAAAAAAAAAGGTTGGGTCAGTTACTTCTGATTACCAAGTTCTCTCCTTATTAATTTGATCGGATTTCCATTCATTTTCAACATCGTTTGTTGCATCAAGTTGTAACTGTTAACTTGGATAGTGATTGACAATGTCAGAGACAACCTTGTTAAAATCTTTAATGTGAGAGGAACTTTAAATTGGTATTTTTTTCTTCTCTACATGACTATATGGAGGATCAAGTGGTTTGGTAATGAGTAATGACAACTATCTTCACATACTGATACAGGATGCTTTCAGAATTATTGTTTCTTATGCCCTCTTCTTCTCTTTTTTTGTCCTGCAGGATTAGCTATTAAAGACTTCTGGAGCGTTGACGACAGAACAATTGTTTTTGTTGCAGATCCAACATTTGGTGAGGCCTCGCTTGGATTTTGTCGAATATTTATATGAACTTCCCTAACTTGATTGGATCACATGTATGTATCTATAGCAGACATCACTTACCCATGATTGTATGATCGCAATGCAAGTGTCCATGATCATGTCATGCTGATGCATTATTCAAGTGGGAGTCTCTCTTCATGGTCACTTGTGTGCTTTTTCAGATGTCGCGTTACATTCTATTTCAGTGGAACTGTGATAACCTCATTCATTTTCCAATACTGGAATTTTCCTTTTCATATTAATCATTTGGATGCTGAACTTTTCCATGACGATTTCCCGGATCATACGCTACTACTGCAGAACTCATATTGGCTTGCTCTTTACCACCTCCATGTGTGCTCATAAATGGACTATGACAGGAAATATCTTGCATTTCAATGTTGGTGCGACAGTGGACTTGGAAGTACCTCGAAACTTCTGGAGTCGAGTAGCTGGGAAGTATGGGAACGTGTTCTATTGGAGGGAAAAGGTTTGACACATTGGCTGATAACTATTCTTCTAGTAACAGACATGTGCGTCATCTATTCCCCCAAACTTACCATCACTGCCTCTTTGAAAAGTGACACTCTACAATCTTGGCCATCTTCATCATATATGGATAATCTTGAGAAGAAAGAAACAGGATAGAAACATCACAAGTAGCTCATAAGGACTGTTTGCTTGTGTTGAGACTTGAGTGGAAGTGCCTTTTTTTTTAATAGAACCATGCTATTTCTTCACAGCTATGTATAACAATGTAGTTTGTATGACTGGATCAGGGGGAAGATAGGTCCATTGAAGACGCTGTGGAGGTAATATCAACTTGCTTGAGGGATCCTCTCGGGTCAAACAGCTGTTCGGAGGTGCTTTAACAAAGACTGTTCCTTGCAAACGAAAGATTCGTACATAAGTTGCTCTACAGTGGTTAATACAGAAAGACTCGAACAAGCTGGGCCAAGCGGTTGTTTGCTTCCTGGGAGTTCTACGCAAAGTTTCCACGCAGGGTATGTACACCAGTTTTGTAATTTCTTCTAAACAAAAACTTGAAGGCCCAGTAGCATGGCAAATCAAGAGGGGGGGGGGGTGAATTGAGTTTGCCAAAAAAATAAATTTAGACAGCACTCAATTTCATTCCACAACTCAAATCTATCGAAGATGTGCAGAGAATCACACCACCACAACTTTGCATAGAATCTTCAAGACCCATTATGCTCTAGCTCAGATCCATCATCCTTATGCTTCAGATATGCACGAATATCAAAGAGACACATCGAAAACACAGGATCCACATGGAAATGATAGGATTGATGGAAGGGGAAAGGAAGAGAAGGAGCCTCCAATAGACCTAAGAATTTTCACCTTTACTTCTTTCCGTGAAAGGAGTAGTGATGGCTTTTATATGGAGGTGCCCTAGGGTTAGAGAGCCTCACCTAAGGGCACACGTGGTGCCAAAAAAGTGTTAACGGCCGGAGACGTTTGACCGCGGCCGTGAGGCGGTCGACCTCCTGTAAAATACACCAGAACACTTGCTTCCTGTGAAAAGCAGTCCACCACTTCATCTTGGGCGGTCCACTTCTTAGATTGATTGTGGAAGAGCATAGTTCTGGAAAAAAATGGTTGAGTGACTTGTTCTTCTTTGTATTCATTTTGCACCTGCTCATAATGTTGTGCACTTGATATGTACATCTCATAAAAGTGTTAACAAATATCATGTCAAAATTTAAGGACATTTGGATACGAATCTGTATCATTTAAGCTCAATTATTTACAGTTATTCAAAAGTTAAAAGTATGGTTGTTAAAATTTATTTTGCCATCATAAAAAAAAATCATTTTGCTCAAAATCAACACTTGGGAATGGCAAAACTGTTCTTACTCTTAACGTGTATACTTCCTACTGGCATCTGTGTATTCCTCGAGCATTCAGGAATCGATGGAGAGTTTCTGCTACCTGCCGCCTGGAATTATTTATTCAAGAAATAACTGTCTGAAAAGATATGTTTTTACCTGTTTACGTTTGTTCCTCTGTGAGGACTTCGTTTTTTTTTTGATCTACGAAGCTTCAAATTTTAAGATCTTGATTAAGAGATGAAAATTCACATAAATGGTCTGTGAGCTAATAAAACTCTTGATAACATTTCCACATTTTATCTTGAGACTATGTTTTTTATGCAACTTTAGGTTATTTCAACAGCTGTCATCACATTATTTTTTAATACAGCATCCTGCTTGGGCTGACTTCATGGACTTCACCTCTTAAAATCCAAGAGCTCTTCCGTTTCTTCACCTCTTCATATCGATACTCTATACAATTATATGTCATTTTTATATGGTGAGTAACACTTATTGCGCAACTAAATATGAAGTAAATATTTTTGTATCAGATATATTTCATATGATTAGTCCACATACTGTTGACAACATTTGAAATAAGATATACAAAAGTTTTCTTTCTCTCTCGTCTTATATCCTAAAGAAATACTTAGTGCACTATAAAGAAGGTAATAAATATGATGTAGATTGTCTTTCAAATAATTTTATTAGATAAATATGGTGCAGACATTGACAGAGAAGTAGAAGGAAGACGTCAAGAAAGACTCGGATTTGAAGAACAACATCGTTTAACAACATCACGTTCACAACGTGATCTTGGTAAAGAACTTCAGAATAGAATTGTATTGGAAATGTGGGAAGATTATGTAAACAGACGACAGAGATCTTGAAGTTTGTATAAACATGATGGTTACTGAATTTGATGACGTATTAATAGTTATTTATTACTCATTCTCTTTCATAATTGGTACAAATCTCTTTTTGAAATATAGTTGTCACTTTTACTATAAAAAATAATAAAGTGAAAAAGAGTCTACCAAACAGGTCTATACAAATTTTAAAAATTATGTCAGTTCTGCCAAACAGATAGTAGTAATTTTTCTCAATTTTAAAATTTATGTCAAAAATTGACACTATAATTTTTTAGTTAGAAAGAGTTTTTTTAAAAAAAGTGTAACCAAACGTCCTATTAACCAATAAAAATATGATAAGATCTCTCTCTCTCTCTCTCTCTCTCTCTCTCTCTCTCTCTCTCTTAACCAATAAAATTATTTGAAAGCCAATCTACATCACTTTTATTATCTTTTTTGAAGGGCACTAAGTATCATGGCCATATAAATCAAGTATGTAAGGATACCTGTCATATTAATATTTACTGTAAATATACACGGCAAGAAGTATTACTCTTAAACACTCAAGCGTATATGGTAGGAACTTAGCTTATGTTGAACAAAGTTCTTGAGTTTCACAGGAGGTGAAATTAGGCATCATGAGTTGGTGGGGAACTCATTTATCATGCGGAATTGCACTTGGTCAAATGACTCTTGTTCTCCTCATTTTAAAAGACAAAACATGCGCCACCAAACACCATGGAGCAAAATGTCCACATTTGAAAGCAAAGAAATTAAGGGACCCAAACTGGTTACCGGTCAAGAGTTGGGCCTCAATTTCTGACAAATTGCACAAGAACATTTTTATAATTTTTGATGCGAGGTAAATTCCACTCGACCCATTAAGACCCGCTCATCTAGTCCACCAAAAATACATGATTGAACCTAACCAGTATCCTTCTATATCTTCAATGACGCTCCAAGAAGAAAGACGGGCATGAGCTTGGTCTATTAAGGCCTCGTCTCCTCGACCTTCTGGCCTAGAGATAGACGTAGAAATTTTGTTCAGTGGGATCACTCAAATTAATTTTTTAATCATCAAGAGCAGGAGTAAGATTAGAGCTATAATTTTTTTTTTTGAGGTCTTAGACTCTTGGGGCTAGACATCGCTGATTTCAGTGAGGCCACCCTCTTATAGAAATCTCTAAAATTTTCACAATTTAAATAACTATTTCTAAAAAAGAAATTTCCAGTAGAGTCACGTGACTTCACTGGACACATGCTGCGTCGGTCCATGCTCTGGCCCACCGTCCTCGGCCCCCTTGGGGCTATGATGAGACCTTCCCCCTCATAGCACAATGCACCTCACTCCTCTATAATTTTCGACCTCTACAATTTTCATATAAAGACAAAGATTGATTCTTCTTCGTCTAAACTTTCTTTTAATCCTTACACTAAGTCAGGTTTGGGTCATATCATATCGTATTATATTTCCTTTTCCACATAATCGTCTCAAAAAAGTACTTCTTGCAGGGGTTGGTAGCTTGATCCTTCCCATCCAACTCCAACCTACTTCTCCCTCCTCTCCTTGACTCCTTCCCTTCCCCCTCAACTTCTAAACGCCACAACATCAAAAACGCCATTTTTTTTTTTTACTAACACACCATGGAGAACCCACTCGGTAGAGGACAAGCAGAACCTGTTTGGATGCTCCCAAGTGTTTCCATCACCATACGTCCTTGCTATCCCTTGTTAATGGAGGAGGCCAGCAAGAATTCAGAACCAATGAAATAATTAACCCCTTTATTTAAGAGATAAATGAGGAACTTAACATTCTACTCGTGACCCACTACAAGACACCCGAAATACTTAAACTATGACAAAGCTCAGAGTATAACCATACGAAGGTCTGTCGCAAGTGCTGGCCAATTGCAGACCACAATTCTTAACACACAAAAGAACTCCCTTGGAGGGAGTGAACCATTTGTATACAAACTCTACGAACTCCGCTTACTTCATCCAACATGTCTCTTTGCGTTCACTCTCGACGAAAACGCCGGAAGCCAGCGACAGATTTAAAGGGCGCCTTGGTTAACATTATATGCAAGCAAAAGATTAAAGTTTGAGTTCGAAAGATAGGTAGGCGTACGTAGTTAAAAAGAGAAAAAATTATTGCACTTCATAATTATATTTTTCTATGTATTTTGACTTTTTTATTAGATGGACACAAACAACAATGTGCCCCATAACATATTAACTAATAGAAAGACAAAAACACATGGGGAAATATAATTGTGAAGCACAATAAACTTTTCTCATAGTTAAAATGGGATGATGAGATAACATCTATACCTACACAAGCGACTAGAATCGATAACCAATAGCTTATCGGACATAAGTAATAAAATATTAGAAAATACTTATTACTTAGTTGTAAAGGTAGTTCTTATCTGTACGGTAAATACGGCGGGACAGGCTCCCACACACGTATTTTGTGTCTTTCATATGGTTAGGACAGTCGGACAGCAAATATTTTTTTAAAGAGAAATATTTAGGAGAACAATAAAAATGACGTGGATTGTCTTCTAAATAATTTTATTAGTTGAAAAAAAAAAGACTGAGAAGGATCTTATCGAATTTTCAACCAATAAAATTATTTAGAGAGTAATAAATATTTTTCTACTTTAAAATATTTAGAGTACGCTTTACTAATGGGCCGTCCTTATTGATCTGTTAGAAAAATGACAATTAATAAAAAAAAATTTAAAAGAAGAAAAGGGTGCAGGTCATATGGCAAAAGGGTATTGGGCCGGCCCGTCTACAGGAGTCCGGTTTTCGCGCGAAACGTGCTAACTACCAACGTCCAATTGCCGGCCGCCATGGAGAGAAAAAGAAAAAAAAGACGAAGACGGAGGCGTGGGATCCACGTCATGGCGTTTGGAATTGCCAGGAAAATCGAATTTTTTTTTGTCTTTAATCTATATAAACTTTTTAATATTTATATTTTAGTTATTAAATTCTGAAATTTTGATATTTAAGTATTTAAAAAAAATTGTAACCGGGAAACTTACATTTAAAAGGTTAGGAGGACCTATTTCTGAATCAGATATGAGATATATAACTAAATAGATGAATTTTGGAGACTAACACCAAAATTAAAAGATTAGTAAAGAAAAAAGAGGAAAAAAGAGAGAGAGAGAAGAGAAGGAAGGGGAACGACCGGCCCCAGGTGACGAAGGCGGTCCCTCCCGCTCTTCGCCGTCGTCGTCGGACACAAAATTAATAAAAAATAAAATAAAATATTAATATTAAGGAAAAATAATCAAATGGTGGGAGTTTGTACCAGTCCAACCCTTCGTACGTTTCTGGTTCCTTCTCCTCCTCTTCAACGGTTCCATGCCCGCCCCAACCTTCGCTTCTTCCTCTCCGCCTCCGCTTCTGCTCGCGCGTGTTCCTCTCCTCCGCCTCCTTTTTTCCTCTCTCTCTCTCTCTCTCCGTGTTTGATTTTTGGAGATTTTTTGGTTGCTTGGAGACCTCTGGGTGGCGGAAGAGGATGGCGGACGAGGGGGCAGACGGTGGGGAGTCCGCCGCGGCCGTCGAGCGCATGGTGAAGATAGTGAACGACATCTCCGGCCTGCCGGAGTGCCGGGGACCGCTGAGGCGGCCGTACGGGAACCTCGCGAGGAGGGTGAAGCTCCTGGGCCCGCTCTTCGAGGAGCTCAAGGAGGGGGGTGGGCGGTGGCGCCGACGGGCGGGCTCTGGCCGCTCTGGCGGAGGCGCTCGAGGCGGCCGGCCGTCTCCTTCAATCTGTTAACGAGGGGAGCAAGCTCTACCAGGTAAAATGCTGCTGCTTTGTTCCTTCCGACGACGATTCGTCTGCGTCATCGCTCCGGCGTAGTCTGATGGATATGATATCTAATGTTGCCCCGATTGTTATTGTTAAGGATGGTATTTCATGCTGTGGTATTGATCCGTGAGACTTCTTCTCGGAGAAAAGAAGCATTGAGATGTAGATTAAAGATTAGGAAAATTCACAGGATGCAAAAGGTCACATCTTTTTGAAGTACTTAGCTGGTAGCATATGGGATGAGATGAGTTTCTAAGAAAGTTATCTCTGTATCTGTGGGAAATTGTGTTTATGAGAGAATCGGAACAGTTGATGGGTGAGGGGCATTACAGAGGAGGGAGTTGCAATCCGCTTGGTTTGTTGTCTTTACTATAGTTGCTTGTTATCAGCAGGAAGCTTCTGTATGAGTTCTCCGTTTCCTTGCAAGTACATGATTATATGGGGCTTCCTAATGATTTTTCTTGAGAGAGTATGAATATTGTTAGTGTTCACTTTATTCAATATTTCAATAATGTCCATCACGGAAGTGTCAAAGAATCAAAGGTGGGTAAGCAGAGAAGGTGTCTGTTTAATCGAAGCACAAGCTTACCTGAAACTTACTTTATCAAACGGAAATATTCTTTACCATGGATACTCTTGATTCATGACCGTATTTTCCTTGAGCACTAGTCCTCCTTCCAATAACCTGACTCAACAGAGGATTTAGAAGGCCTAAATGAAAATTGGGTGGCTTGTCAACTTGTCCTCAATGCACAATCCTGTTTATTTGACAAAAATTCATTGAGCAGTCGTAATTTTTCACCTCAGCTTCTTTAAAATAGTAATCTGATCTATCATTCTGCAGGCTCTCAAAGGAGAACGGTTTTTGGATAAATTCGGGTGGTGACAGGGCAACTTGAGAAATCATTAAGTGAAATTTCCTATGACAAGCTTGATGTATCAGAGGAAGTCCGGGAACAGGTAATATTGAGAAGGATGTTTATCCAAAATGGTAACATCGTTCTGCATTACTTTAATGTGAATCACTGTACTTGTATGGGTATACAGTATACATTCTGGCACCTCCTCTCCAAAATTTCCATTTTACAACATTGTGTTTGCCAATGCCATCATTTGACAAGTCCTCCATTTCGTCATTGATATATGTCACTGTGACGATGATTTCATTGCTTGCTGTAAGTAAGCTGACTAATTACACTGTTTTAAGCTAAGATTTATACAAGCATCATAGATGTCATCCGCATTATATCATTTTTACTCACTAGAAAACACAGGTTGAGATATGGGTTTTTCATTCCATTTCCACGGAAAGGCTATCACATTCTACCAAATATTCCTTCTGCTTGACACAGCATTAGGTTAGGAACAATATGGCATACAAACGTTGAATGTTCTTTTCCTGCAAAGTTTGTTGTTTCTCAATATGTAAACAAGTAGACATTTTCCAAAGTCCAAACTTGCAATCACTAGGTCTTCAGCATCAAATACAGGTATCACTAGTTTTTGGGCATCGAACAAAGATATCATCACTTCCATAGGAATCATCATCATCATCATCATCAGAGCCTTGTCCCATTAATCCCTTCCATAGGAATAAAAGAAGATATTCTTTACATAGGATGTCTAACTGCAAATAATATGAATTCTCCAGTCTCCACATGCTTTTGCAAATGGCATGAGGAATTGACTTAATTGTTTACTTCATTGTTATACTTGTAGCCCTTTTCTACACTGGAATTTCTGTTGCATGATCACAATAGAGGTGAAAATGCTGAAGCATATATCAACAGTCACCAGCTGTTCATGTATCATATCTGGCCTTCAATCCTATAATAACATGATATAATCTTACTGCATGCCAATCTAATGAATCTACTAAATAATGTGTTTATCACCTTCATCAGATTATCCATTCCTGCTCGTTGTAGACTCTTCATTTTGTCACCCAACCAATAAAGCCTTGGTCTTTCTTGATGCCTTGGCTTCAGGATTTTCTCAAATCTATCCTCAAGCTGTGTCTCTCCCTCGCCTAAGAACTTATGCCCAGAATAACATTCTTGATTCAGATGCCTTGATTCAGACTTGTGTTATATACATCTGCTTGCCAGCAAATTGACTCCTCA
The DNA here is from genome assembly GCA_014218235.1 of Colocasia esculenta. Lineage (NCBI taxonomy): Eukaryota > Viridiplantae > Streptophyta > Magnoliopsida > Alismatales > Araceae > Colocasia > Colocasia esculenta. Next base: position 95,712,684 of record CM024765.1, on the reverse strand, counting down.
TGCATCTGCCCAGGTTGAGCTTGTTTACACACAATTCAAGAGAGCTAAAGGAAGAATTGATGCTCCTGATTTCCAACTTTGCATGGATCTTTCATTGGCACGGACAGAGAAAATTGCTGATCCTGCACTTTTGAAGAGAGTATCTGAAAAACTGCAACTGATTACACTGAATGACCTAAAGAAGGAGTCTCTTGCTTTGCATGAAATGGTGATAGGAAGTGGTGGCAATCCTGAAGAGTGCCTGGAGGAAATGTCAACCTTGTTGAAGAAACTCAAGGACTTGACTGTTGTAGAATGCCCAAATGCTGACGTTCTAGAAAGCAAAATCTCCAGCAAACATAGATCTCCTGTCATCCCAGATGATTTCCGGTGCCCAATATCTCTTGAAATAATGAAAGATCCTGTGATTGTCTCCACTGGACAGGTTCGATTTCTTCATTTTCTTTAAATATGAATCCCAGTCTCTTTAGTTTTCACTAACATGATCAAATTTTCTTTTTTATCATCGGGCAGACATATGAGAGGTCATGCATTCAGAAATGGCTAGATGCTGGACACAAGACCTGTCCTAAGACACAACAGAATCTTTATCACACTGCCCTCACTCCTAATTATGTGTTAAAGAGTCTTATTGCACAATGGTGTGAGAGTAATGGTGTTGAGCCACCTAAAAATCAAGGGGATCACAGATACAAAATCCTAGGAAGCTATAACTGTGATCGCGATCGAGCTTGCATCGTGGCAATTTTGGAGAAGCTTGGGAATGGGAGCCAGGAAGAGCAAAGAGCAGCTGCTGGTGAGATCCGTTTGCTTGCGAAACGAAATGCAGATAATAGAGTTTGCATTGCCAAAGCAGGTGCTATCCCCTTGCTAGTAGATCTCCTTCAATCTCCAGATTCAAGAACACAAGAGCATGCAGTCACTGCACTTCTCAATCTGTCCATAAACGAGGGCAACAAGGGCATTATCGTTAATGCTGGCGCAATCCCTGAGATAGTAGAAGTGTTAAAGCACGGGAGCATGGAAGCCAGAGAGAATGCTGCTGCCACTCTTTTCAGTTTGTCTATTGTAGATGGAAATAAGGTGGCAATTGGAGCAGCAGGTGCCATACCTGCTCTGGTGGATCTGCTTTGTCAAGGAACACCAAGGGGTAAAAGGGATGCAGCTACCGCAATCTTCAACCTCTCAATTTATCAGGGCAACAAGGTGAGGGCAGTGAGGGCTGGAATAGTGGTCCACTTGATGAGGTTGTTAGCTGATCCGACTGGGGAAATGGTGGATGAAGCCCTTGCCATACTCGCTCTTCTTGCAAGCCATCAGGAAGGTAGACTAGCAATTGGGCACTCTGAACCTATCCCCACGCTTCTAAGGTTGATCAGGTCTGGGTTCCCTCGTAACAGGGAGAATGCTGCTGCTGTTTTATGGTCCTTGTGTGCTGGTGATGCCAACCAGTTGAGGACTGCAGGGGAGTTGGGTGCAGAGGAAGTTCTGAAGGAGTTGCGTGAGAGCGGAACTGACAGAGCTAAGAGGAAAGCTGGTAATCTTTTGGAGCTGTTACAACAGAGTTGAGAGGCGTAAGCCTGAAAAGAGTTTTTTGTGTTATGAACATACAGATTGCCAGTGGACTGTGCCAAAACCTGCATGTTGAAGAGCACAGGCTGATACACGCAAGCTGTACATAATTTGGAAGGACACCGTTTCCTGGTAGCTTCTCGGTACTCTCGCCACCGCCTTTTAAGCTGGAAACGAGAACATGGTACAAGTCATGTGATTGGCTGTATTATTCTTCTCCACTATTGCTAAGATATGTGTCGATAATGGTTATCTTTACATCTAAATTTGCATTTGTGCTGGCAATCTATTTTACATGTTTAAAGCCTTTTTTTTTAGGGGGGGGGGGTGTTGTGGGTGGGAGGCACGTTTTATTGTGTGAAAATAAATGTAATTCGAAAGTTGCAATTTTAGCGCTCGCTCTTTCTTGCGTCCAATACAATACAAATGCGATCTGTCTAGCATTACAAGAGACCCACATGTGTTCACTGTTGAGAGAATGTGATTTCTTATCGTTCTTTCTATCGAGTTTTCAGCTTTCAAATAGCTACGCTGTGGAGTACCAGTACGCTGGAGAGGGTCATCACTACATCCCTCTCGACATAGCCATAGTGAAGAGCATATATCTGTATTACATGGTCATCGACGAGCTCTTTTAAACGCGAAGCCAACAATCAGAAACAAAGTTAATAAAATGATCTGAAGTGACGACGAACATAGATGAAAAATCTGGATGTAAGCGTATGCAGAGAATGGAGGACGGCAACACAACCTCCGGCCCCAGTTGCGTATTCTCACGGAGACAGAGCTCTTGACCTGCATAAACATGTTGGCTATGAGAGGATGGACCTCCCCGCCGCTACGCGGGATGGACATAAGGGGCGGGTGAGAGCACAGCGCCCTAGGTTCGATCTCAAGGTGGCACTAGAGTTCCCAGTTTATAACAAAAAAAAACAAGAGAAATACTAGTTATTCGGGCGGCGGGATAGCTCGCATGAGGTGGAAGCGTCGCGTGTCCGACTTGATTGGTCGGACGCAGGGCCCCAATCAGGTCGGCCGCGCACCTCCGAAACGGCAGGGAGTGCTGGGAGAACGGACTAAGGTGGATGCTGATACTAGCAGCCTTCTTCAGATGTTAGCATGCTAGAGCATGATTGGCTGCATCTGCGTCGACTGCTGACGAAATCCTGCATATACTCCTCCAGCCATGGAGAGCTGCTATTACTCGGAACACTAACATCAAGCGGTATCTTCAATTACACAAAGTGATGTCATTTTTAGCACAAACTTGGAAATCAACCCTTTCTCCCTTTTTACTTTCAACTGGAACCTTATTTAATGGAGAATTGCATGGATATGAGCATCACATTCCCCGATCCCACACATGCTCGAAAACATCACAATGGTTAGTTTTTCAGTTGGAAGGTGATCAGAGAAAAAGAAAAGGACTATCGGAGAAAAAGAAAGACCATTACATGCCGGGGCCGCCACATTAGGAGCTTATAAACAAATGGGAAGAATAAACAGCAATATTACATAGAACACGCAAGGTTGGTACAGAGTGTTAAATCTTGACCTCTCGCTTCTGCATGGCTCATACTTTATCCTCGATGCCACAATTTTGCGGAATTCCAACAAATACGAGTCTCTCGAAACCAAGATATGCAGCAGAAAACCACAGAGCATGAGCACACCCAAAACAGCCTGTCATCACATGAGAACTAGAATTTGAAGGCTAACTGGCGTTGCTCATCAACGTCTCAAGTAGTGTGTCGCCATTGACAACTTTTGTTGTCCCGACAATGAAATCATAGCCCATTCCCTCCTGTGACACGGCACGAATGAAAAAAAAAGTGTAATTAGCGTAAATCAGGAAGCTAGAAACCAACAAGGCAGATCACCAGAACCAACACAAACACATCCATTGAGGATGACTACCATGAAAGATTTTATGGTGGTTTATCTTCTAAATGAAATCATGTCAGAAAGGACAATCTGCAGTGCGGACAAGCAGAAAGACAATAAAGTAATAAGAAATTTTACCTGAGAGCTGAGGAAACGGAGAGCAGAAATCTCTCCCAAAGTCACCCCTCCAATAAACACCACAAGCACAAGGGTGCGGTGTCCATCCATTGTCCTGCTAAATTTGTGGAAGAAGTCCCTTATACAAACACATCCATTTTTTTCTTCTAAAAGTAAATGCAACCATGTATTCATTCAAGGAAAAATGAGGGACAAGTGTAAGCATCATATGCCCTGAAAAACCCCTTAATACGTTCCAAAGAGTAGCCCAACAAGATCTGCAAAAGCCTGCAGCGTAGGCAAGGCAATCTATATTTTCTTTCCAAGTATTTCAAATCATAATGCTGATGTACTAAATTTCAACGTTGAATTAAAAGCTTCCATCTAGAAATGGTGCTTTCCATAGAATATAATAATACAAAACATGTACTTCACCTTTCAAGGCTGGCTGGAATGCTCCGAGCTGTGTCTAGTGATGAAACATTGGAATAACCACCCTGTGGAAGGTTCCCAGATATAGTGAAAAGCAGCAGTTTGATAAATAATAAAGGCGGCAAGCAAGTCTAGGGCTTCCCATCACAAAAAAAACGACAACAAACTCACTCTTTTTAGCTCCAGATGTGGCCCAGGCAAGAGTTTCAATATTTCTTCAATGGGATGCCTAAGCAATCATTGCACACCACGTCAATTATCTAAACAAAAGAATCATATATCTTGTATCCTAGAATAGAAGCATATACTGATTACACTCTTGCTCCATCCATCGGCAACTAGCTTATCAATCTGGTCTTCCAGGTTCAAATATTCAAATGGATTTCAAAAGTCTACCATGGTCCATGGTTCACTTTTTTCTCCTCATGCCAAACCTCGTAAAGGACATATAAAAACATTGCAGAAGAACAGTTGCAGAATAAAATGATACTAAAATTTCTACAAAGGGCATGACTGCAGGCAGGCAGTATTAATAAATCGTGGATGGTAAAAAAACAGAAAAATAAAATGTAAAATACAGCGGATATGCATCTAAAAAATTGTGAAATGCAGTGTAAGCAGATTAAACCAGTCCTTTGTTGGTGGTGTTATGGTTGTGGGTTTTACAACATAGCAACATAGCTAAAAAGAGGGAGAGCATACAAATGAATAACAGACATCATACATGCAAAGAAACAAAAGAGAATGTCACAAACTTCTCTCAAGAACACTGACTTTTTGACCTTAAACGTCTCAGCATTTAAGTTTCTTCTACTAGATTTATCAAGCCCATATGCTCGGAGAAATAACCACAATCAGCTTTTATCATTTGTCTCTTGGCTTCCTTACTATGAACCCTATCCAATATTCAAATGGAAAAACGAAGGGAAAGATCCATCTCACTAATGAGTATAACAGAGAGAACTTCGAGATGCCCCACAACCTTGGAAATTCACAGAAAATAAGAATTAATTGAACTGATATGCCCTTCCAGTAGACATCCTTATATCAGTTTCCAACACCATCCTCAATCGCACATGTGACACGACTCACCAACACTGATAAAGGATGGTGTTGGAAAGATAATAAGCAAATAGAGAGATGTTGACAAAGGAAGATGCCATGACCGTTGTGGTGTTTCCAGAGCATATAATAAGAAAACATAATAGGAAAGGGAAATGTGTTGACAAATGTTTTAAAACCAAACAGTTTCAGCTTTGTAAGGAGTAGACTTACCAACCAGATCTAATTGCATGTTGAACAAGCCGAATGCTTAGAGGTGCATAGCCAGAGAAAATATATGAAATATCACTGGGACTGCAAGGCAAAAAGAATGATGGCTGAAATTAGACGGTTAGTTCTAAATTACTGGATCGGTGACATGTAAAAAAGAAGAAAATAGGAGAGACAAGCTCTTCAATGACTCTGGTACTGAAGTTTGAGCTGGTAGAGAGCTTTCCTAGATGTTCCTGTTGATTTTAGGTGGATTGCAAACCTATGTACCATTGAACCTAGTGGAGGGCCCTCTACTGGGATCATGGTTCACCATAAATCAGTTTATTTTGAACCTGTTGTTCATTTTCCATGAGATTTGCAATGAAGTGGCATCATAGGCTGGCCATATCTCTACTGATGTACCGCTTCAGTAAGGACCATTGGTTGCTCCCAGAGTCCCAGTAACACAGGTGAACAGTGATAGGACCCAAGTCTGCCTCTTGCAGGACTGGTTTTTGGCATCTCAAACTGTAGAGGTACTTTTGACACTATGCCTATGCAAACAGGTTACTAGAAATGGTATGATAATAGTATCTGCATATAAACTTGTAAGGAGGGTATTTCCTAAAAACCCTAATGCAGAACAGCAACAAGAGAAGGTAAAAACATACTTAGAGGGGTCATTTTCATCTACAAGCAGCTTTAGAGCACGATTAATATTTGGCCAGTTGCCCTTTGCTTCCTGGGTGACAAAAGCATGTAAAATTCTCACTTCACACAAATAAAAGAGACCAAAATGTCATTTGTATGGAATGAGATTTCTTAGCGGTGTAAAGCCTGTTTTAAAGTCATGTAAACAGCAAGTGATACAATACCTGTTTCTTGAAGAGTCCAGCTTTTTCAAGGTTATTTAACGTAAACATGTGTTCAAACCCATAGCTATGAAGCAGCTCTCTCCTGGATCAAATAGATAAGAGTAATTGCATATGACAAAAATTTCATAGTCAAACAAAATAAAGTGAAATGGAATACAAAGAAATGTCTAAAAGGCATTCCTTCCTTAATGCAGACCAAAAAAGAAATAACTGTTTTAGGATTTTCAACTTGTTCATTTGGCATAACTACTGTAGCCTTCATAGCATATTTTATCTAGCACATCCTTTTTGGAGATAATCTTGTTTATCACTCTGCGGCTTATGGCACCCATAGAGTTGCAGGATCCAACCATTTCCCAGGTATTTTGCAGACTTCAAGTCTTTGACTGAATCTAGCTACACTTACATGCTGATGACAAAGTGAGAAACATCTAAACATTTTAGAGACAGCTGGATAGACATCTAAGGTCAAGGTAAATGCAAAAGAACTTGTATTAACCTAAAACTAACAAGGCAATCAAATTTTTGGCGATAAACACAATCATCAAGGAAATCAAGTTTTTCACTAACAAATTTGAGTTATTACTTATTATTACTTGGGGTGAAATGGGGATATTCTGTTGATGCATACACACCTTGGGAAGAACTAGTTGTTTTTGTGGGAAAAAGATCTCATCACATGAATCCCTCACGACTTTGGTTTTCTTTATTTATGTTTGTTTTTTTTGGACCAGGCCTTATGAAGTAGGCTCTTGTTCTTTGCCTCTCCCCATCAACATAAGTTGATGTTAATTAAATCAATTGCATAATCGAATACCCTTGATTAACCACCACATGACACCCATAATCTGGCTCATTAGAAAAGAATTTTGGAAATATAGGAGTTTCTTAAAAAATGCTTAATCGCAACGTCCTTGCCCACTATTTTACTTGTCTGTTCATTCATTGTTTGTGCATAATTGCTTTTCTTTTCTGTCATCCTGATATTTAAAAAATATGGCTCACTCATTTAACCTTTTTATTAGTCACATCGCTGTTTATTGCTTTTCTAGTTTATACATTCCATTTAACAATGCATATTGGGGGAATAATTCATGTGATTACATGCTCAACATGGACTAAGTAGGTAATTAACCAGAAATTGGAGTATTATTGCAATTCTTGAGAAGATCAGCGTATTATTGCAATTTTCCCAGAAAATAAGGGTATCGATGTGATCATGTGTTCACAAGCTTTAAAAAACTTCCTTTTTGAAATATTTCATACACCGAATATATCACATCAAGACTTAAACACATTTATGCAACTTAAAAGGATCTTTCTCGATTAATTAATTTGCAGGGGTTTTGCTGCAAATTTGTGCCTCCGCGCTCAATGTGCAGGAACAGCCTTGGGAATTTTTCCCATGGTTGGCCGTGTCGCACAGGTAGCCATGCCTAACAACTTTCCTCTCTTCTTCAATTTTTTATGATTAAAATTAAGGTTTTGTTTGGGCTAGACCGGACCAAAGTCACCAAACCAGTGCGGTATGGAACGGTTTGTACCGTCCGACAGGATCCCGGTTCGGTCTAGTCCGGCAGTATGGCCAACCATGTTTTTTCCTGTGCTTTTTCCTTCTCTTTTTTTTCTTCTCAGAGCTGACCTGAATTGGTTTTTGTTGCTTTTTTTTTCCTTCTCTTCTTCTTTCCTTGGCACAGTGAGCACTTCCTGGCCTTCAAGTGATTTTTCTCACCGTTTTGTTGCTTGTTTGCGGGGTGCTGCCCTCTTTATATAGAGGGAGGGGGTGCAACATGGGGGGAGGAGATGACATCCCCCCCTGCCTTTTTTAGAACCCCACCGATGAGATGCACCAGCGGGGTTTTCTTTCCCTCTTTAGCTTCCCCCTGCTGGGTGATTACCCATTGCCTTTTTTGAAACCTCACCGGTGTCATGCACCAGTGAGGATTCTCCAATGAATGGGCTGCCCCACCCTTCCTTCTTTTGAGTGGATCAACATAGGCAAGTGAGAGGGAGGAGGGCCTGTTCTTTCCCTCTTGCTGTGCTCTCCCTTCCTAGCACTGTATTCTTCTCCTCTTGGCACCATCTTTTTTCACTTCTTTTTTCAGAGAACTCAGCCCCTCCTTATATAAAGGGAGAGGGGCAGCATGAAGGGAGGCGATGGCAGCCCCCCCTTGCCTTGCTTGGAAGTTAGAACCACACGGGTGAGATGCACCAGCGTGGTTTTCTTTCCCTCTTTAGCTTCTTCCTGCTGAGGCTGTCTATTGCCTTTTCTGAAACCTCACCAGCATCATGCCCCGGTAAGAATTTTTCAGTGAGTGGGCGACCCCACCCTTACTTCTTTTGAGTCCCACCGGTGTCATGTGCCAGTGGGGATCCAAATAGGCAAGTGATGAGGTGGGGGTGGCCTGTTCTTTCCCTCTTTGAAGTCCCACTGATCGCATGCACCGGTGGGGATAAAAAATGGGCAGGTGAAAGGAGCGCCATGAGTTTCCTTCCTTGAAGTCGCTTGGAAGAGGAGGGCGACCTGTGCTTGCCTTTTTTTTTGAATCCCACTGGTGTCATACACCGGTGCGGATTAGGAATAGCCTCAAGAGGGGAAGAGAGGGATAGAAGTCCAATTGAGATTCAGAATTTCCTTTTTGGAACCCCACTGATGGGTAACACCAGTGAGGATTCCTATTAGGAGAGGGAGAAGGGTGATAGAGGTTATTCCTAGTAGCACTAGGACTAGAAAGGTGGAGAAGGAAATAGGGAGAAGGGACGACCTTTCCCCCTTTTGATCCCCACCGGGTCCAAGTCTTGGTGGGACGGACTTGGACATGCCGCGCCATGCTGCACCCCCCTCTCTTCTCTTCTTTTCTCCCTCTCTTGCCTTTCTCTATAAATGGGGGCTGCCCCCCTCGTCTTTCTCCTCATGCTCGGGCCCATCAACCAGTGGAAAAGAGGGGCTAATTGGTGCGCCCCCAAGGGAAGGGGGGTGGTTTGGGCTGGCTTTGCAGCTGCTCAAGGTTTTTTTTCTCTAATCCTTTAAGCACTGCAGCACCCATGACTGTGCATGAGTTTTATGGTCTTTTCTTTGTCGTATATACATTCTATGGAAGAACATGTTTATGGGAGTTCAACAGTAGTGTAACCCTATTCAGATCCATAATGAAAAATTATAAATGAATGCAAGTCTAAGGTCCTCTTGGAATGCCCACAGGGTCGAGTCTGACCTGTGACATTCAGGACTAATGTGACTATTTTTAGAGCAAGAACTTAATTATAGTCATGGAAAAGCAACAATTCAATTATTGCTTTCATGCTTTCTCTACAATAGGCATGGCAGGGTTAAGTAGAGAGGATAGAAGTGATAACTGATAAGGGAAAAAGCAAGGACAGAGAATTGGGTAGTAAACAAGCCAACAAGTATTTACAGCATGAAGATTTGAAGAAAATTACTAGACAATTCACATTCCATTCTACATCACATAAAGTAATAAACAGAGTAGAGGACTACCTCAAATAGTCGAAGTGCTTTTTCACCAATCCACCATTTGTGATGGAAAATAATACAAGTACTCGCAGGACATTGACAATTGGTTCCTGTTTGTGTATCATTTCTTCAATATATTCGAAACATCTGCTTTCAAAAAAGTGTGACATCATCAATATCAGGATCCAATTTATTGATACATTTCCAAATATTATCTAATTTTTGTTGTTAAAATTAATCGATTTGATGATGCACCATAAAAATACATCATTAATAGGCAACCATAACTGAATTAAAGGAAAATCAGAGTGAAGAATTTCGAAGAAACATGACACAGAGACAGTGAAAAGATGGAAATTCAGAACACATGGACAAAAATATGCTCCATAAACAAGAGAGGAAGTTCAAATGGCAAACATAGTAAAATCATGCAAACTCCATAAAACAATAACAGAACTAGCTATATTTAATCATGATTCATCCTTGTTATCCTGCTTTGACTAAATCAATAGTGGAAGAAAAATATAGGAGCAAAGTCAGCTTACATGTCATAAGCCTGACACTCCAAAATTGTTTGCTCAATGTCCAGACGACCACTAAATGATGCCTTTGATGTAAAAGCAAACAGATGTTGCGCGAGGTTTATGTGTCTCTGAAGCAGCAATCAGCAGTAAAATCTAAGGCATATGTCCAGTCCTGTAAGGAAACGAAGATAGAAATACACTTACAGAAACTTCTGGAAGTGAGTTAAGCTTCTTAACAAAATCTTTCAGTTCAGATACTGTCCGTGTCTGCAAAATCGATGGAATCCTGTTAAACTCATACCATCACATTATTGTTATTGCTCATCTCAAACATTAACCACCAGAGTCATCTATGTCAAATATTTCATAACAAGTTGGTTTTTCAACATACAGAAATAATCATGCAGCTAACACATTAGAGACATAAATAACACAGTACCACACTCCAGCAACAGAACCCTCCTGCCCCACCAAAGAATAAGCAGCAGTTTCAACTTTGTAGATAACCAACAGGCCAGTGCACCCCAATAGACAATAATTTGTACAAACAAATGCTAGAAAATCAACATAAATTCTGGAAACCCTCTACCAATCCCATTGATGTAAAAAAAAAGAAATTACATGCAAAATTACGCTTTGAGGTAAGGGATTAAATAAAGTTCTAGTTTAATGGGGCCAAATTGATATAGTAATAAGTTTATTGGGCGTAATGGGGCTAGAAGGGTCTTAATGGTTAAACCATTCCAGCCTAAACAGGCAATTGGGCCGTTGTGCACCCACTTATTTAACAGGCTGGCAGTAGGCCTGCTAAAGCCTGTCTTATGACTACATCCTTCTATACAAATCACATAGGAATTTGACTAATGATCTTCCAGATAACTCTAGTCCCCAGTGCCAAAATCTGTCCTCATATCCTCTTATAGAAAGATGGCATGATAAGACTGCTAACATGCACCTAGCTGATGCAGTTGTTTCCGTCAGACCAATTGTGTATAAATATGCTACTTTAGTCAAAGTACATCTTTCTATAGAAATCACATAGGAATTTGACTAATGATCTTCCAGATAACTCTAGTCCCCGGTGCCAAAATCTGTCCTCATATCCTCTTATAGAAAGATGGCATGATAAGACTGATAACGTGCACCTAGCTGATGCAGTTGTTTCCGTCAGACCAATTGTGTATAAATATGCTACTTTAGTCTAAGTACCACCAGGAAGTAAGTACTCTGCTAATGTTAAACAAAAAGAGTCATTTAAGTGTTCATAAATTATGGGCTATAATATAGCATTATGCTGTAACTATAAGTATCTGCAAATCTAGGAAATCAACGGCCATAGAAAAATAATAGGTTCATTATCTACCCACTTTTTTTTTAAAAGGTTCATTATCCAATTACTCTAATTCAGAAGTACTAAATGGATCTTGCTGCATCACTGCATTCTTTTCCTCTATCTCCCATCGTTTGAAAGGATTCATTTGCCAAACAAAAGCCCTCAGCTTGTTGCCCATGAATTTGCAGAAGGAAGTCAAATGCAGTGTGGATTACAGTATAAATGTCATTCAAGCTCTAAAAGAACAAATTTGACTGCATTTACAAGTAGACAGATTCAATCAAGCAACCTAAAATGAGTGTCCATGTTTCCATACTTACAGTAGATATTTCGGCATAATCCTGCTTCATTGACATTGCCTTCTCACGCAGAATCTGCAATTGTTTTGCTTATCATGAAAAACGTACTTATCTTAAAGGTATGAACACAAATATAGGGGAAGGGAGCATTAACAGAAAGGGAATAGAACAACCTGCATCACAACTCCAAATTGAAGATCTCGAATTTCCTTGTATAACTTATCACTGAAACAAATGTAAAAGGCACAGAAATAAGTTAAAATGGATAATGCGGCAAACTGCAGTTTCAGATTAACTAATTAATGTGAACTTTGATACAACATTGATTTAGTTCAATGGGGAGGATCAATTTCAAGGATTCATAAGCTTGATCCTATTTTGCAATTTGCAATTTCTCAAAAGAATTCTTCCCAAAACTCCTCAAATGCTCTTTATTTTATAATGGAGAAAATTTAAAAAGGCTACAATGCATTTATCAGATAATAGAGTTGCACGCTTGTGGAGATGTATAATCACTTTTTTCAATTATTGAACAAAACATACAAAGAATTCTACAATCATAGTTCTCCCAGGGCGTTCAGTATGCTACACCGAAATCTCTAGAAGCAAGGCAACTGCACAAGTACCCTTGGCACGAAGAAGTGCAAAAAAAACACATAAGAGCAGCGGAAGGTGAAAACCACAATGCATCTATCAGAGCATAAAGTCATCATGCTTGTAGACTTGTACATTTATTTGTTCTTTTTTCAATTATTGATGGTTGAATCTTCAAACAAAACGAAAAAAAGAATTCTATAATCATAGTTTTGCCATGGAGTTCACAACCCTGCATGAATATCTCTAGAAAGCAAGCATGTGCGGAAGAATTCTTGCAGAAAGGGGTGCAGAAAAAGCCATAGGGGCAGTGGAAAAGTGATGAATGTACCCTACTACTACTTTCCATCAAGGACATAGGGATCCACCATCAATCAACTAATCATACTTTTCGTCCCTAGAAAACCTTCAATATTTTAGTTACATTTAACCAGTCCATACAAATTGCACAAGGTTTTGAGACAGTTTATAAAACCTCACATTCAGAATGTTTTGGCCAAAAGCAGTGTTATAATCAGTTCAAAGTAAACGAGATCTCAATTTTTATTTACCAGATATCATCTCTCACAACTATCTGAACCTTGGATCTCAACAACGAATGGTAAAAAAGAGCATGAAAAGAAGAATCTCAAGCACCTTGAGTTAAGTGGAACCTTCATCTTCTTCCCATCTTGCTGAGCACCCATGATAGATGCATCAAGCTCAACAGCACCATTATTGATTCGCAATACCTGCATTCAAGAAATAAAATAAGATTGCCTAAAAGGAATATTACATGAAAAAGATGGTACTAAAGGCACTGAGACAAAAACATGCATGAGCATATCTTCAAAAATATAAATCTTGAAAAGGACAAACACTTATGTGACGGACCTATTATCCAATCAAATGGCACAGGGATAACCTCAAATAAGTAATGGTATTTTTTCATATAAACCATTCTTACATGAGAAATTGAAAAAACATCATTCCTAGCAATGCACACATATGATTACTTCTTGTCAAAATGTTGAAAAAATGCCTCCCAAAAATCTACCTATTCCATTACATTCATTAATTGATATACAATGACAAAATACCCAGCATATAATTTTTATTAGTATTGATATTAATATATTAGTAACTTTTTTAATTTTCACTTAACTTTCAAACATCCCCTCCCTCTCCAACAGCTCTCTATCTCCCTTATGCCCCCCGCAATATCCACCGGTAATAGGTGCCAGAGGGATGCACTTGTGCAAACAACCAGCAACTGCCCCACTCATGCAGGCCCTCTCTCACAATGGCCCTTCTCATGCAACACAGGAGATATGTTGTCCACCACAGAGCAGCAGCACCAACAACTTCACCGGCCTCTTAACTGGACCCGGACAGTAGACTGCTTCTAATCCACCAGCATCATCCCTGGCACGGTGGTGGGAGTCGCACAACTTCCCCCAGCTCCAGGACAGAACCCTCCGCATCTTCCCTCCCTCTTCTGGCAAGAACAGCAGTTTTCTCCATCCCTGTCGCCCCCAGGCGCTCTACATTCACACCTTAACTGTCTACAACAACTATGACAGCAAGCTCCATCCCCCCACCCCCAGCTTTATGCCGCCATTGAAGGCACCCTCATCTTCAGCTGGCACTCGTCCTGCTCTGAGTCCATCACTAAGAACAGCACCTACTCTGACCCCAGGTCGACGATGGGCAACCTGGCATCTGCCTCTACAGCATCACCACTGATTCCCCCATCATCGGTTCCCTGGAGATTGTCCAGATTGACCCACTAGCCCATGGGTCTGTGGCAGTAAGCCAAGGCCTCATCCTTGTCAACTATGGCCCTAGAAATCAACCCCCAAACCTCCCGCAAGGACCAATTCTTTTGGTAGGGGTAACTTTGTCATTTTACAACTGTGATTAAAGATGTCCACAGCTAAGTAATGTAAATCTTTTGATGTCCCCATTTTTGGGTACTGTGGGAGATTAGTGTCCCTTGCACCGGCTTGGTGTCTTCATGATGTATAGGTGCTGGGGGATTGATCTTTTTCTGGGTTTTTGGCCCACCTATACTTGTACATTCTCATTCTTCTTCTCAATATATATACGTGGTACTATCCAATTAAAAAAAAATGAATACTTGGTAATGTCGGGTCATGAAGAAGGCAGTTTTGCAACAATTTCACCCAAAAAATGATATGTGTGCAAATACATTTCTAGGACCGATAGTTTTTCAATTTATAATGTAAGAATGGCTAGTATAACATTCCAATAAATAACGAATAGAGACTTGGAGACAATAAACTTTTAAAAATATAGTTGATTCTGAGGTTCCTTCATAACAAAGAGAATACCGCAGTCAAAGGATGCATTTTATTATGAAGTTCTTAATTCTTATCATTGAAAGCACTGAGATGGAGATACATTAAAAACAAGGGATTTCTGCTACTGAAAAGGGGAGATCTAAACAACTAAGAGCACATTAAAATGGATATTTTAAATATTTTTCATGGACAAAATAGAAACTAGAACAATTAAACCCCCTTTGTTCATTCTTGAGAGTGGAAATTACTAAATTAACAATGCAGTATCATCAGAGCACTTCTTATACAGACACATGAGGTTAAGGTCTCTCACTTCCTTACTGGAAGAGTGACAGGGAAGGTTTTCCAAGTGAGATGTTCCTAACTTGTACGTGCATGAGTTCTGTTTCATTCTACCGTATACTTTGCATAAGACATCAGTCATATCACTGATATAGACATCTGTTGGACCCAAAAAATTCTCCCTCTCAGAAAAACTGTTTTTTGGAGAAAATCATTATTTTGGGTGGTCCAACTGAAATGCAGTCTAAGAAGAAAAAAGGGAAACCAAACACTCCCTAATGACAACCACACCTCCAAAAACCCATAGGCCATAGGAGTCTAGGTGTTGCTGCACTGTCTTGAAATCCCCTTGGCTGCTCAAAAGAGCCAAGAAGGGGGGCGCATTGAAGAAAGTCTTCTGCAAGGCTGAAAATAAAAGTAAAAAAGGAAGGGCATGCCCCCTTTTATAGAGGGGTGAAAGCTGAAACAAGGAGAGAGGATCCTCACCCTGCTGCCACCTCACATTAAAATGAGGCTATGCCACCTCATACTAAAAGAGGAGGGGCAGTGAGGGCCAAAGACCAGCCACCTCACATCAAAGTGAGGATATGCCACCTCATACTAAAAAAGGAGGGGCAAATAGGGCGCCAAAGACCTGCCACCTCACACTAAAATGAGGCTATACCACCTCATACTAAAAAGAAGAGGCAGTAGAGGCCAAAAGGCTGCTACTTCATCTGAGGCTCACACCTCATAAGGGTATGGACAGCTCAGAAGTGGCCTCTTCCTCTGCTCTAACATGAGCCAAAAAATATATAATAAATAAATGAACAAAGGGACAGCTCAGGGAAGAGCCACCCCATCCTGTACCATAAAAAATACAGAAAAAAAGGGGAGGCAAGAGAAGGGTCACCCTGATATGGGGGACCTATGAGGTGGCAGTAGGCACCCTTTGGATGAAGAAAGGAACAGGTCAGGGAAGAGCCACCCCATCCTGAAGCATAAAAAATAGAGAGAAAAGAGGGGAAGAGAGAGAAACATCACTCTTCATGACAGGTATGAGGTGGCAGTAGGTCCCCTTTAGTCCCTGCACCCTTCCCCTCTTGAAAAGACACAGATGAAGAGGTTGGAAGAACTCAGACGAAGGAGTTGGAGGAACAAATGAGGCAACAAGTTTGAAGAGCACTGCTAAGGCTTTGTAAGAAAAGAAAAAAAGGTGGTTAGAAAGTAGAGGGGTCCACTTTGATCCCCCACAAAAAGATCCAAAGTTTAGGCCTCTGAGAGGAACCTAAATCCTCCAAAAGGCAAAGCTAATGCCTTCAAGAGGAACCTAAATAGTCAAAAAGGTAAGATTTCAGAAATCCACATTGTCATTATGTAATATCCTGAGGCACCACAATGGGATCTATACCCCATCAAGTGAAGGAAATATGATACATGAACTCTTCAAATATGTTCAGCAAATATTGATCCCCTTGTAATTTCTCAAGGCTTTTTATTTCTGAAAAGAAATGTATAAAGAAAAAAAAGAGAGAAAGATCTAAAATGTGGTAAAGGACAGCTGGACTGCCTTCTCTTTTTTTTTTTCTTCTTTTTTTAAATGTGGATGGTACCACAAAGTATATTGAATGTAGAAGAATGTACGAGTGTAGAGGTAAAAGCAACAAAAACCTCTATACAAAAGGCCTTCTCTCCAACCTAAACAACCCAAAAATATCTCACCTCCCCCAGAACAAAAGGAGAGGTGATTGAGGACTCTCTAAGTTTCATAATAGTTTAGCCCAAGCCAAAACATTACTCTTAATCCCTTGAAACATTGCTTCTTCAGGTCTAGATTCTCTCCTAAAGATTTTGTTTCTTTTGATCCAGATGGCTCAATAGTGGCATGCAAAATGATCCACCACACTACTCCGCCAGCCTTGCTACGAATTTTCCTGCTCCAGCCTAGTCATAATTCCTTAGCTCCTGTAAAAGCAGGGATGTTAATCTGAAAACACTGCCCAATTTCATCCCAAATCACTTTAGAATATGAGCAGGCTGTTAGAAGATGGTCCAAATTCTCCTCCTCAACCCCACAAAGAGAGCATGAAGATGGAATATCTGAGAGAAACCTGGATATCTTATCACAGGTGGGCATGCGGAACCCTCCATATGAATATCTTGATCTTGAAGGTGCTCCTGGTGTGCCAGATCTGAGCCTTCGCCTCATGTCTCAATCCAGGTTGATCAAGATGAAACCTTAACAAAAATCATCATATCTTTTATAATCTAACCACATGATGACATTCATGCCTTAGATTTTTCTTTAACTATGACGTGAGTTTCCCTTCTCTAAAAAAATGGGAATATCCCCAAGGTGTTTCGGAGTTCGGATTGCCCATAATTCCCAAAAACCAAAGAAACTAGAATTCAAAAGGAGATGCACCCACCCATTTGATTTGAGTCAGTACAACATTTCAAAACTTATCAAATTAAAAGCATTTCAGAATTTATCATATTAAGGACACTTCAGAACCTATCGAGTTAACGTGAAATCTCAAACAAATAACATCACCTAAATCTGTAATTTATTGCATTCACTGGATTTTACATTCCTTTTATGTATCACAATGGCCATTTTTTAAAAACATCTCGTGGCAGTTAATCAAGGGTCTTCGGTTAATTAACCGATATAATTAACAGTAACCAAGGTTAGTGGGGAGAGGTAAAACACCCGGATCTGCAATCACATGCTTGATCCGACATCTATGTCCCCCAAGGGTTCATCTCAAACCCTTGAAATCCTCATTGGCTTAATGGGGATGGGACTAAACATACACCCAAACAACCAATTTCAAATTAATAAATAAACAACTCGAATGAAGTAGTAACAACTAACAAACACTTCTCCGGGGGGTAAAACAACATCACATGAGCACCAATCAATGACCATCTTTGTTTCAGATGTGTAATGAAAATAAAGCCAACCAGAAAAAGAATATCATGCTACAAAAAATTATCATGACATCACATGAACACCAATCAGTGACCATCTTTGTTTCAGATATGTAATGAAAAGAGAGCCAACCAGAAAAAGAATATCATGCTACAAAAAATTATCATGACATCACATGAGCACCAATCAGTGACCATTTTTGTTTCAGATATATAATGAAAATAGAGCCAACCAGAAAAAGAATATCATGCTACAAAAAAATTTCATGTGGAAAAATCAATTTAAAATGTAAAAAAATCTAAATTAGAATAACCTCACATCTGCCTCAGTCTACCTCATCAAGTATTCCTTCATATGTTAATGGGAAGCACATTGGTGTAACCATGTCAACCTGGAAAAATGAGTGGCAATTAGAAACAGTACCTATAATTCTCAAGAAGCTATTGCAAAATATGTGAGTAAAGAAGAGTCATAATATCAGGGCAAGTGATTTTAATGCATATATGCATCCAGTTAATTAATCAATGAGCCAAAAGCAAATACTTCCTGAATCCACATGTCAAACATCTGTAAATGATCCCTAGACACTCACCATATAGGGAAATTCATCCTGGTGCTCTTGGAAATGTATTTATTATTTTGGTGCCCTTATGGCTAAGAAAAAAAAATTGTAAGAAAAGAAAAGGGAAATACAAAGCATAAACATAGTTCAAAAAATAATAACTTGAAAATCTAAACCATAGCCAGATGAGCTTCCAAAGCATCAATTATCAAGGTTCTTATCACTTAACAGAATGCATTCTTTTTCCCTCCAATCATATTGCCTAAAAAGGGATTGCCAAATGCCAATGCAGCTCTTTTCAAGCATTTTCTATTGCATGACCTCCAATACTTAATTAGATCCGAAAGTGTTTCCAATAGTGCATCCTCTGCAGCAAGGATCAACATTATCCTCAGTTATTACTCATAATTCTAAAAAGAAACACACCCTGACTATGACCATCTCCAACTTTGTAGATCTAGTAGATCAAGTGGTAATTTTACAGCTGATTAGCAATGAAAAACTTTGGAAGGAGAGAATTGGAGATATCCTTTCTGCGATTCAAATTGTTCCCAAGACATCTGAAGAAAACTTATTTATATCCAATCCTGGACAGCACCATTGCAAATGACTTTACCAACCAGGACAACCTTATGAATGTTCTTCCAAAATTGTTTGTTGCCTTTACTTGTGAAATTTAAATTGTCCCCAAGCCAAGGATGAATAACCTATTTGCACTGAATCCTGATAGGCACCACTTCAGATGACTTTCTAAATCAGTTTGGGCAATCCAATCAATATTATTCAAAATTGCTTCTCGAGACCTTTAGTCACATTGCTGTGGACAAGCACGAAGTGTATTTAAAATCTCCCAAAGCAGCACAACTTTTCCTGATAGAAATCTATCCTCCTCTCTTCTCTTCTACAACTATGACTTGTGAATATTTATCTACAGATGCTGCTATGCCATTCCTTCGTTTTGGGTTTTCTGGGTAGCTAGAAGACCATCACAAACTAGTAATGAACTGTATGTTTCTTATGGACAAATCTTTGAGAACATATCAAGAACATACATACATAATAAGTTCCATCTTTACTTTTCTTTGGATATTGAATGAATGTGTCATACAATGCAATGGCTGATTTTACCAATGTGTCATATTTCCTGGTCTTCAATTTCTTTTGCTTTAGGTCCCTTTTGCCTAATTTATTGCAATTGCACTACATTGACCTTCATATTTTTCAATATATTTACAGATTCTATACTCTTCTAGTTAAGGTTTCTGCATTGCATATAGCTAAATGACTTTTATTCTCTCATACTAATATATTTACCTGCATCTGTATACAAAAATTCTACCTACTTGTCATTGTAGTTCATCTCCAAAGATACCCTAGCAAACCCAAGCAAGCAGGCACTCAAATCTGGTTGTTGGAGGATAAAGAGTCCATCCGTGAAACAGTTCATCTTCCTAAAAAGCAAAGGTAATCTGATAGGTGGGATCAGATAACACAGAACATCTGGCAGCTGGAAAAGGGCTCCTTCATGGATGTGTAGCTTTATCAAATGCATGCAATAAAGAAGAAAGTTCAACCTTTGAGTTTTGACAACTATATTTTTTTGGGTGTTAAGTTGGGGATATAGGTAAGAAGGAGACATTGTTTTGAATTTCTCATTTGTAGTCCAGAGAAGTTTAAGCGGAGTACATAACTACATATACAAATGCTTCCTAATTCCCTCAACCTTAGATAAAAAAATGTTAGTTCAGAATTAATTTTCAAAGAAACACCAGATTCTTTTCTGGAGTAAATTTCAGGAAAAAGTGGTATATATGATAAATATTATCAAGGACAAGCTGACAAAAACATGATTTCAATAGACATGATATTCATGGACACTGATGAAATACAGCTTTTTAATTATGATGGCATACATGACTATAAGGAAGAAAGAACAAGCTAACAGCTGGTTACCTCTCTATCAAGTAAGATTATTGTATTAATCTCCGGAACTCCTGTCTGAAACTAGGAGGAAAAAAATCAGCATGACTGCCGAAAAAATTGTCCAAAAAATCCAAAGTCAAAAGTAAATAACATCACCAACAGAAGTACATGATTACATTAGAAGAGTCCACTGGCTCTTCCACTTGCATGCGGTTTAATATGTCAACCACCTTTAATGCAGATTTTCCCTTAGCCTTTATATTGGGTATCACTCCAAAGGAAAACTGTGCACATGAAGACCAAACAGTCAAACAATATATCCTCAGAAGCTACAAGAGACTCCTGTTAACCATCTAATACTTAGGAGTTAGGAGGAACCTCAAAACTTCCCACCCTATTACAATCAAAGACTCTTCAAAATGCCAAAAGGCTCTAACAAGACATATGATCATTAACAATTCATTTGATCATTGAACTCCCCTGTTCCACCACTACCACTGAGTTGATGAAAGTACAAAGAGGAAAATAATATGTACCTCTAGCTTATGAATAGCTTTGGCTATGTGCCAGAGAGAACTTGTATCACCATCAACAATACAGTCCTATCAATTATGGGAGCACGTAATAATTAGAAGGTCAAGGAACCAGTGAGAACACCTACAAACCAGTTATAGGGAACATACCTTATATGCAAGATCAAGCTCAAATGATACAACATCTTCATCAAGTGGCATTACATACAAAGGGTACTCCCCTATGGTTACCATCTTATGAATTTTCTCCTCCTCAAGAATCTGTAAAAGCATTTCTTATGACCTTAGCAGAAGAGTCCACGTAATGGTGAATAACATATTTTATAATAGTTGGCAAAATGAACAAAGACCAATAATAGTTCGTCAAAGAGAGAGATATAGGACATGAACAAAGTGCTCAAAGATTTCAATTAGACACGAAAGAAAGGTGGCCATTAAGATGAATATGCATGGGAACTATGTGTTTAAAAAGCAACTGCAATTAAAAGTATCTATAAAAGCTATGGCGGAGAAAATTTGTACAGGTATATAAATACCATTTTTCAAATAAGTCCAAATTGGTATTTGTTACTGCATTCATCAAAAAACTGTATTCATCCCATCTTTTGCTAAGGACAAACACAATCAGACATAGAAACCGTCCTAATATTCTCTGGAGAAAGAATTTAAGAATTGAGCTGATCATGTTGGGCTGGCAATGGTCAGGTTGGCCATCCTTTTATGCAAAGTGAACCGAGCAAGAGACTAAGCAAAATTGCCCATCATGATGTGCAGTAAGTATTACTCTTCTTTCAATTAAATACATATGAGGTACCAGTTTGAATGAGTATATTTTTAGCAAGGGCCCGCATTCGAGCTTGGGTGGGGCCGGTGGGCTGGGGTTCCAGGTATTTTCTGAGAACTGTCTCCTCCACATGCAAAAATTAATTTCTGGCAACATCAACTTAAAGTTTGGTGTAATTGAAAGGTTCTCATATAGTAGATATCATGATCGACATTAATTTGAGGATTACCCAAGTCAGTGCAACACAAAGGTTGTATATTTCTCTTGTAGTATCAAAGAATAACTATTGAATTTTTTAACTATTTCCTATAACATAGTTTTATAATCCCTGAAGTATAAAGCAAGATCTTCAAGAACTCCATTGAAATGCCTTTTTAATCTTACTTTTTCACAAAACAGTAGTGCCTAAAAGAACCTATTTCTTGAATGATGACAGCAACTGAGCTCTCTAGCCCACTCCTTATGTTTTTTCATGATTATTTTTCATTTTTGGAATTAAGCTTCGTTCATTCATTTTGCTATTGATAATCTGCAAATTTTAATTATAGTGAATTATGCAATCATGTCACCATGTCTTATGACTAGTGAGTTTTGTGCCTAATGCTTGAATTTAGAGTTCTTTCTCTTTCAAGGTAATGCAGGAAACTCTGCTCAGCCTTGCTAGGAGAAACCTGGACCACCTGTGCACGAGGAGTCCGCAACAGCAACATTCACTACTCACCAGAATGAGTATGAGTGTCTAAAACTACATGCATGTCAGACCGGATGGGATGAAATATGTTAGTGATTTGGGTACTTATCAGTTATGCGAGATAGCAAGATACAAACAACAAAACCAAATGAGAATCAGTGGCACATAGACAAGGAGCCAGTCTTCCTGATGCACCACATGTCTGTACGTGTATACAAGAGAAACAGACTTAAAGTTGACAAACCTTTTCACAAACAACTGTGCGGCGTGGAACAAAGTAAATGAAGTATTCCTTCTGAAGTCCTTTAGAGATGTCATTTTGAATATTTGAAGAAATTAGCTTCATCAGGTTCAGTTGAGAACGGACAATATAGAGAACTTTGGAGCATTCAGTTTGAAGTCGTTCACTGGAAAGATGTCGTAGCTCTGCATCACTTTCCTGTCCAAGATGATCAGCACATTACTTTTCACACAAGGAAAATAGATACTCTAACCTAAATATGATTAGAGCAATGACTCCCTAGAGAATATTTTTAATGTTGTCAATTTGAAAGAACCAATGCAACAAATGATACTAAGAATTGGTAGTGTCATGTGGCATCACCGTCTTACTGTAAGAACCAGCAAACTCTTTAATCGCAGTGAAAGAGGTTTTAAAAACTGCATAATCTCTTACTAGGTTAGACCAACCACAGTTTAGACTTCCTCAAGCTTTTCTCCCCTCCACACGAATTTGATCACACCTTTCTTTGCTAGTAGCCCAAACTTGAACATTAGTGGATGTTTTCTCTAGGCTTACCTAAACACCTACACATATGTTCATTCCTAATCTTACCTCTTTAGTCTTTACCAACATCCGTCTTGACACTATCAACCCTGATACACACAGAACGTAGTGCTTACTGCATAGACCTTTTGTCTTTAAAGAGGCCTGATAATTACATACGAATCGACTTCTCTCTTCAGTGAACCTGCCCTAACACAAGGCGTGACATCCTCTTGGCCAAGCACACACAGTACATGACATCCTTGGCACAAGGGGAGCCCTAAGACCCATCAAAATTTCAGTTAATTGTAGAAATTATCTTTCTTGTCCAGCTCAAGTATCTAGCACCACTTAAAGCTAACAGAAATTAGACCAACGGCACATTCCTTTAGACAGGAGCATCCCAAACGGTAACTGTCCTCATGTGATGATGTAACCAAATAATGGCATTGCTATGGATGGAAAAGCGGAATGATCAGTTCTCGTACCTTGAGAAGCGACGTCTGGATCAACAGCGACAGCGAGCCGCTAAGCTTCGGGTCGATGACCACGCATTTCCTCCCGCGTACCTGTTGGTGTCGTGAAACATACAAACCCATTATTCAACAATTGGCCTACCGCTGGAGATGAAATTCCAAATATGGTAGTAAGGGAAGGGAGATGGAACAAGAAGAGACGAAGCGCTCACACTCTTCAGAATGTTCAAAAGTTCCCTCTGGGACTGTTCTCTGGTTAAACAACGAATCAGAAGAAAAACGAAAACAAACACAATTAGGGGGTGAAAAACACCGTTGAGGTAAAAAGAGGGCTACGGAAGGACAGATCGAGACGATCGCGAGGAACCTGAGGGAGGAGAGATTGAGGGGCGCGTTGTCCAAGTTGGGAATCTGAGCCATCCGAGCAACGGAAGCGAGGGCAGTGCCCCCGTATAAGAGCCCGGCTTCGTGGATCGCTCGGTGGCTTCAAGGTTTGGACATCCACTCTGTTCCAAACCCTAATCCACTACGTGCGCGCCCGTCTAAACAATTGCAGCGATCGGCTCCTGCTCTCTGCTCCCTCCTCCTTGTTCTTCGCACCTTCCGCATTGCAACGGGAAGAACGCGGCGAGCACCCGCGGAGGTGCACAACGGCGAGGTACGAGAAGAAAAAACCGAAGGGGAAGCGCCTCGGATATGGGCTGGCGTTGTGGCGTGGCCCACTTAGAAAGGTGGTCTTTAGAAGATGACCGGGGGACCGGCCCACCTACAACAACTCCCTTCTTAGTTTTGTGCCCTAGACAAAGAGGAGGTCCCTTGGGAAGGAGGAAAAGAGAATTTAGGAGTCTCCTATCTAATATTCCGAAATTCCCAATGTTTCTTTAAATTATATATCTTAGTGTTATTAGTTCGCACTTGGATAGTTGTGAGCTCCTATTAGATTTTATAAATGCATTAATTTACGACCAAGTGCTAAATTGTTAATGGGAGTATTAAGGGAGATGACTGATGATGTGAATTTACACTTTTATTGAAGTTTTATCATAATCTTAAATGTCTACTTTGTATTGATAATTCACCAAAAAAATTATTAATTTGATAGTGTACTTGCCTTAGCTACTTGTGGATGTAGGGGGGTGGATGGACAGACGAGTAGTACTAGGGCTGCAAACGAGTCGAGTCAAGCCGAATATTAAGCTGCTCAAGTTCTGTTTGTTAATTTTTAATCGAGCTCGAGTCGAGCTCGAGTTTTTTCGAGTATTAAAAATGGTTGTTCAAGTTTGATTCGTTTAAATACTCTCGAATTTGAGCCCTTAACGAGTATCTTAACGAGCCCAATTGAATTTGTGAGTTATATATATGTATATATAAGCCCAATTCAATTTACAAGTAAAAAATTAAATTGTTTATAAGATCCAAGTTTATCTTATTTCAAAGTCATACCCCAAGATCCTTCATAAATTACTTGTTTAATTATTTTAGTATAATATTTAAAATATTTAACAACTATATTTATAATTTTTATAATTAAAAAATTAAATGAACTTGTTTACGAGCTTAAAAGAGTCGAGTAAGTATTTGCTCATACTCGACTCGTTTATGAAACGAGCTTAAATTTTTGTTTGAGCTTGACTCATTTACCTTATTAAATGAGTCGAATTCGAGTAACATCCGAGTCGAATTCTAGTTACTTATCGAGTGTATTAGTTCGTTTACAGCTCTTCTTTTCATAATTTATGTATTTACACCCTCATATTTAATCTTTTACATTTTAGTATTCATAAATATTCTGTACATTAATAAAAATTCTTTAAAAATAAATAAATATTAATATTTTCATATTTATAATAAGAAATTAATATAATTCAAATATATTAACGAGTAATTAATCGAGTATTTTAACGAGCATATTATCGAGCATCTTAACGAGCTGTTCGCGAACGTATTTGAGTCGAGCATATCTCTGTTCAAGCTCGACTCGTTTATGAATCAAATTTATATTTTTGTTCAAGCTTGGCTTGCTTATCTAATAAACGAACCGAGTCGAATTTTTATCGAACCGAGTTTCGAGCTACTTGTCGAGTGTATTGGTTCATTTGCAACCTTAACAGACGACCATGATAAGTCTTCAAGTTGAGCCCATCACTTTAATAGGCTAGGTCTAGGTTCACCCCTCGAGGGAGAAGACAAAGAGGAGGAAAAGGGCAGGACAATCTCTTATCCAATACTATTTTTTCCTCACCCTCCAACTACTTTCAAAAGAGTTCAAGGGGCACAAGTAAAAGAGGGAGAGGTGGCACACATAGTCTAGTCCACTTCTTCAACTTCTCTTTTCTCTCTCTCTCTCTCTCTCTCTCTCTCTCTCTCTCTCTCTCTTCTTAAGTAAACTAGAGCTAAGTCTGATTAACTTGACTGTCGGATGATTGGCCTCGAAAACTCTCTCCCAAGATTTATTATATTCCCAGATCGAATTGTCCTCGACCAAAGATATGACAACATCTAAGTCTACCTTCTCGACCATCTAAGAACCAACTCAAGCCAAATCGACTTAATCTTAGACATCATCAAAGTTGGCCAAACCATCTCACACATTTTTCATCTCGATCAACTAAAATCTCAAGTCAACCCGACTTTGACCAACTAAAGTTTCAAATCGACTAAACTCTCTATCTCATTATTGTGATCGACCAAACCAACTACATCAGAACATACGAGAAAAAAAATAAGTCGATCTTCACCTTGTCCGTGATTATTGGAACACATAACATGCTTGTCCAATACCCCTACAAAAACTTGTACCATTTAGATTCTGGAAAATAGATAAACAAAAAATACATTTCACTAACATTTAGACTTTTAAACCCATCAGTAAAGTAATTTGAAGTTTAGTAGTGCACGACTGAAAAGACCCGTACCAAACGTTCTTAACACCAGAAAACCACCATTTGCTAATCCTTTCCATCCATATACACATGATGGGGTTCCCTCTTCGTGGATCAACAGCCCAAGATGGCCATCGCCCTCGAGCACCCTCCGCCCAACTCCAGCGGCCATCAGCACCGGCCCCCACCCCACCATCACCCTCCCGTCCCCGAGGGCAGACCCCAGCTGAGTCACTGAATCGGCACAATTTCTCTACTTTTTTTTCTCTCCAAGTTCCGGGGTACGGCGGCATCAATTCCCCCCCTTTCCGGTTTTCGTCAGAAAAAAGCCTGGACCGCTCACGTGCATGCAGAAAGCAGGCATATTTTCGTAGCATGGCTTTTCTCGAGGAAGAATAGTGAAAAAGCCAAAATTGTGGCTTGTTGTAGGAGTCCCTAGCCAGCTAGAAATATAGGTGATTTTAGCTATACATCAAATTTTACAAACAGAAATACTTAATATAAAAACACATTAACATTTCAATTACAAGAGAGAGTTCTCATTTGACCCACTTATGATGATCTAGGTTCGGACACATCATTTTACGAGTCTAAATTAAATTTTGTGAGATAAATTAATTAACAATCTCTAACTCTAATAAGAGAAATTTTTGTTATAATAAAATTTAACAAGAGATAATATTTATTATAATAAATTATAATTTTATCAGAGATTAAAAAATAATTAAATATCTAATAAGGACTTCTAATTAATTACCCAATTTTGTGAACTTAACTCAAATATTTATAAACTCAATTTAAAATTTTATAAATCCTCTCACAACAGTACTCTTACATAAATATTCTTTTAACAAAAACTTATACCAATTTATAAAAAAATTATTTATCTCCACATAGAAATGATTCCTTACAACTAATGTCTACGTAACGTTGAACGGAAGTAACCTCAATCTGCTCCTAGTTGACGAAGGTGTTGACCTTATAAAGAGAGATTATTACAAGGTGTGAGCACTTGATAAGAGCATAAAGCGCTCAATCAACAAAAGTTGCTAATGGTGCGCAAGGGATGGCCGACTGGTTGGATTCCCCAGCAGACCAAGAAAGTAGGTCTAATGTCCTTTTAAGTGGTCTTCCTTTCTGAAGCTTTATTGGATGTTCTCCGGGTTTAGATAAGAGGTGCCCCCGGGTCTCGAACATGGGACAGAGGTGTATGTGTCCAATGACCCAGCTATTGGACTATCTAATCAAAAAAATAAAAAAAACTGGTTACTAATGACTCCAATTTCGCACTAGATTCTACAAAGAGTTAGATCCACTTATAAGAAATTACTCAATACCAAAGTTTTGATGAAGGACACATGATTCTTAAACAAAATTGGGCCTCCACAGCGTTTGATGGGGATGCAAATGGAGTAGCTAGCTCGAGTACATTTATCCCTTAATCAGGATTATATCTCCATCAACAACGGGCAAGATGGGCACTTTTTCCATGGCTTCAACAGAAGCCGAGTAGGGAGCTAGCTTTTTTACCGGGGAAAACTTAGCTAACAAAATTGAATAAACCAAATTAAGGAGCATACATGGAATGGAAATACTATATTGCCGAGAAAGGAACCGTACGTACGTCCTTACCCCCCCATTTCGCACGACCAGCACTGCGCTCTTCCCATCTCCTCTACCTCCCCTGCCGTATACGTATATACTGGACAATTTGTTATTTCTTACTTTTCTATATACATACACACAACGTCTCGGAGTTCACTTTGGTGTGTCAAATCTTTCACATGATGGAGCAGGCGTTGGGGTTCTCGTCGCTGAAGAGCTGGGGGGCGTGGACCATGTCATAGCGGTAGCTGTAGGGCGGGTAAGCGCCGAAGGTCCCGTACATGCTGTACTCCATCCTGTTCGCTTCCGGCACCGGCACCACCCTGGCTCCCCCGTCGCCGCCCTTCTTCTTGTCGCCCTGATCGCCGCCGCCGCCGCCGCCGCCGCCGCCCTCCTCTTTGCCCTTCTTCTCGGCACCCCCGTCGCCGCCCCCGCCCTTCTTCTTCTCCCCTCCCTTCTCCCCTTTCTCCTTCTTGGTGCCGCCGCCGTCGTCCTTTTTCGGGGTGACGACCGCCACGCTCCGTTTCAGCCTGTCCTTGAGGTAGTCCGGCAGCGTCTTCACGTCCATGGTGCCCTTGACGATGACCAGATCCTCCTTCGGGTCGACGGAGACCGCCTCAACTCCTGCACCAGAGCAAGAAGCATTAAGAATTATATTAACCCTGACCACCTCGGCAATCCAACAGCATAATAAGAGAATGATCAAAACACAGGACTTCGCCGTGCACTGCTGCTGCTCGCTGATGAAATTCTTTCGATTTTGATCAGAGGTCTCATCCGGTGTCCGTCTTGGAACCAGGAAGGAGCGCACTCAGCTAGCTGGTTGGGAGCTGGGAGAAAGGACGGTCTGGGAACAGAGTTGCGTGGAGAGATCACGGGGACTGAGCTGTGCTACGGATCCCATTAACACTTATATTAAGCGAATTGGAAGAAGCGAGGGTGAGTGGAAGTAGGAGGGGTTGAGATTTGAGAGGACGCGACCTCACACGGGGGTGGAGTACCACGGCATGCACAGTCCTGCCGGCCTGCTGGGTACGACCGCAATGGGGAGCTTCATAAAGCCAATCAGCTTTTTTTCTGATCGTATCGTACTGCGATCACGAGCGAACAATGACGGCTATTGATGAAGCCCCAGCATGCGTGCAGGAAATTTTAATTCCTTTCGTGATGGTGTGCATAAAACAACCAATGTGATTCTGTGAATCTGTCATCGATTCGTCGCGCATTGTTCAAAAATTGCTGCCATTCGAAAATAATAAACCTTCGGCACACCACAACTATTGCAGACTAGCAACTGTCCTGGTGCTAAAATTTAAAGATATGTACGAGAGGATCCTATTCCACGTTGGAGAACAATCCATATGACAAAATTCACAAATGAGCACGGCAATATTAGTCTCTAGGACATGAAGAAAGCAATTAATACGAAAAATATTTGTTACAGGGACCGGTACACGGCATAATAACAAGAGAAATAATTTTGTAACACCATTTGATAACACATTAAAATAATGTCATCATTAAAACTGTATCACGTCAATAATATAAATAAAAAATTAAAAACACATGAAAAATGATGAAGTTGTGGAGTATTTTGATTGGTGTGTTATTTCAAGGCGTTACCAAATGATGTTACTAACCTATTTTTCTAATAACAACATCCGCCTGTGCACGGATCAATAGGAGGGTGAACCAGCATGCACCTTAGTTGCATGCATCCTCACATCATGCAACAATTTTATAGTATGCACTTCAAATGTTTTCACAAGCATCTACAAACTTGGTACTAATTTACAACATTACAATGTCGAGTTATTTTAATATATAAATATTTGATGGATTGAGATGCCGGATGGAAAACCATGCTAGTTAGCACAAACAACATTTGTGATTTGACGACAAATTATCCCAAGCCATTTTCATATTTAAAACATGCATTTCCAAGTACCTCAACAGATGCCTGACATTTGATTTGTGCAATTATTATTTTTTTCATATTTACCAAAAAAAAACATGAAATAAATGTTCTGTAAAAACGGATTCGTCGGGTCATGCCATGGTTCATTGATTCAGGTGGGTAGCTACTAGCTGTCAAGAACAATTATAGCTAGCGTATAAGAATGAAGTACAAAACAGGCAACCAGAACTAGGCAGCAGCAGCGGAAGAAAATGGCACGATATAAATGGCATACCCTTGATCTTGGTTATGGTCCTCCTGATTCTGTAGATGCAGCCTTCACAGTGCAGTCGAATCTTCAGAACCACTGTCGACGCCGGGGGCTAGAAATTTCCCCAGGAAAAGTTAGCACAAACAATGGTGGGCAATGTGTTTGTTTGAATGGCTAACTAAGTCCAAAGATGGCTGAGAGGCGATTAATTGCAGCAGCTTGCACGGGGAATGGGAGGAGAGCGGTGAATCGGAGAAGGGTTTACCTCCTTGGGCTTCTTCTCCTCGGTCTTCTTCTCGTCGGCCTTCTTCTTCTCCTCCTTGACGGCGGCGACGTCCTTCTTGGGGAGGTTGGTGGGGGACACCAGGACCACTTGCTTGTGGGTCTTGCTCTCTATGCGCTCTCGAAGCTTCCAGGGATCCACCTTGCCCACCACCGTCAGCTTGTTGTTGGCGCAGTCCGCAGCAACCGCTTCCACCCCTGGCGATACAGACGAAACAGCCAGCCGCTCCAGTTAGCAGATCGCAGCGGGAGAATCGCAACGGAGCTTCGCATCCGGTGGGGACGGCGAATAAGGTTCACATAACGATCACCTAAAGAAGACGAAAAGGGAAGGAGGGAACTCGAAGCTCGCGGGGAACAGATGCTGTGGTCACTGCCTATCCCGCCGCCCATGATCGGGAATTTAACACAGGAACCTGTAAACTCGCACCTCGTTTACGAACAATGCGAGCGTGCAGAGGGAGGAATCCCGCCGGCCGCTGTGACAGAGTGGCGCCGGAATCGCATCTTCCGAACCCCGGATCCGGAGCCTAGCTTAGGCTAGTGTACGAAGACCAGAACAGAGGAAGATGGCAGCAGCACGCCATGTGCAGGTGGACAGAGATGACCAACACAAAACCACAAAGCTGTCCGAAGACCAAAACGGATGGATTCTTTACACTAATGTTCCCCATTCCATTTTCTTTAATCACTTCAGACTCTTCTACTTTCTGAAAACTGAGACAGGGGAGACTGCAACAACAAGGCTAGAACTAGAAAAAGGACGCAGCTACGAGCAGGAGGGAAGAAAAACCGGAGCCCAGAGGGACGGCGGGATGTACCTTCGAAACCCTTGACGGAATGCTTCACCTTCCTGGCGCAACCCTCGCAATGCATGTCGACCTTAAGCACGACGGTGATGGGCCCGTCATCCTTCTTCTTCTCGCCCCCTTGTCCTTCTTCTTCTCCCCTACCACGTCCTTCTTCGCCTGCTCTCCCCCCTCGGCCTTCTTCTTCTTCTCCCCGTCGTTCCCCTTGCCGCCCGCCTTCTGCAATGGAACAAAAAGAAGATGGAAAGCGTTAGCCACCCGCCATGCGAGGATGGGGCTAGCCGCTAGCGGGAGAGAGTTCGTCGGGCACTGCGCTGGCTCACCTCCCCCATTTGCTCGGCTTCTCTTCTCGGGCACCTAAGTTCTTCTTCCTTGGGTCCCCCCTCACCCGCCGGCGCCACTCTTCTGCTTTTCTCAGAACTCAAGCGGAGGCCCGGCGGGGGAAGAGCCGAAGCGGGGTATAAATAGGAGGGGAAGCCGGAAGGGTGGAGGGACGCGTTGGCTCTCATGGATGGCATGCCATGGCTGGGATCGGATGACATGTCATGCCATGTAGCCATGACAACATCGCTGATGCTTCGAAGAAACGCGATGTCGTAGTATGGACTATAGCGTAGGAGAGGCTCCCGTCCCCAACGCCACTCGGATCCGCTTCTTCACGGTCTCCATCTCAGGTCACTCTCTCAGTCTCTCTCCTCCGAAAGCCCCCCCTCTCACTAATTCAGATGGCTACAACACTGTCCACTCTTACCCGGCCTCCTACTGGTCGGAGTGAAATGCTCACCAGCCACCGAGACGCACGGTCCCCGTCCGCGTCGAAACGCAGGATCACCCAATCGATTCCCCACATTAATCTACCCGGCAGCAACCTGGAACCATCATTAGAGGAGCATGCCACAGAACTTGCATGCAGGATTCCCCACCCGGTCACCCCCCGACGACCCGCGAAGACCACCCAACACGGCAGTGTCGTTTAATGGTGACCTCTTCGAAGCCGCCTCGCACGTGCCGCCGTGTTCGACGGGGTGGGGGGAAGTTTTGGCGGGACGGACGGTGGCGCGCGTGTGGGCGGTAACGGGACTCCGGCTTTGGAGCCGCGCTTGCAAAGAAAGTTCTCCACACCTTCCGAGCCCATCCAAAAGGACTTTAGCTTAAAAGGACAAGGATAATAGCTAGCAGTGCGGTTTCCTTTCCTTTTTCCTTTGTCCCTTTTCGTTTTGGAGGGAGATGTCGCCTCGAATAATTTAGATATGGCCAGGATAATTACAAGATTTTTGGTGCAAAGAAGACCAGGCTTTTGAGGGCTTTTGTGGGGGAGGGGTCCGTTGTTACACCGAAATGGGCACCGTTACGCTGGTCACAGCATCAGCCTTTACGCCACTGGCCCACGTGGCCACGTGGAGCGGGGGGGCCGTGGCGCCTGGGGCGTTTTGTTTTGTTTGTGAGAAGTACTCGGTACACTTTTTTTTTTGATGTGCATAAAATAGATATATCTAATGAAGACTGTCATTTTAAGGATAAGACATTTAATATATCTCCATTCCAATTTTTTCAATTTTAATAAGTTGAAGTGGTAGCTCTTCATTAGTTATGCACACTAAAAAATATATGCTAAATGTTATTTTGATAAGTAGATAAGTTAACCGCAAAATAGATATTTGAGGATAAGATAACATCTGTTAGCCATCCTTTATTTTGATGTAATATTTTGAGAATATGATAATTTTAAGTTATATCTGTCATTTTATACCACATCAAGGCCATTAATAAAATTTATCTCTACCTTGAGATGTTTTAAACTCTTTATAAGTCTAGATATCTCATGTTATTTATGAATAATTTTATCAACTCAAAAAATAAGAGTTAAATTTATCAAGATTTATCACCAATAAATATTGATAAATGTCTGATAAATTATCTAAATTATCATAATAACAGAATATTTATTCGAATTGATAAACTTTTTTATCAAGATTTATCTGATTTTATTATCAACGAGAAGTCAAATATTTTCCTTTGTCGCAAAAACTTTTTTTTTTTTGCTAACGAGGAAACCCCGTCCCGTGTGATTTTGTGGACTCAAGGATTGGTGTTCGTGAACTCCAAGGTCAAGACTTGGCAGTTCCTACTTTCCGTATACCCGTATTGTCCTTACCCCACTTGACCAGGAAACTCCGGACCTACACACCTCGAGGATTTATGTAGATCAGGTAAGCCCCCCCCAGGAATCTTTGTCGCAAAAACTATGTTGTGTGTGTGTGTATGGCTGCCATCATCATTTGGGGAGAGCAAGGTTGACAACTAAATGTTCAAACACCCCACCCACCTTCTCCCCTCTTCCCCTAACATTAAAAAGTGCACGTCGGAGTGGCAGTGCTCTTCTTTTAAGTGGCTGCCATTGGGAAGTGCGAAAGGGGTGGGGAAAAGGGTGGGAGGGGGAAAGAGGGGTGCCTGTATGATATGAATGCTGCATGTAGCTTCAGAAAGGGAAGAAACGAGTGTTTCATGCGAACCCCATATTTCGGCGATCATGTGTGTGTCCTCGTCGGGGAAGAATAACATCACCTTCTTTCTTCTCTCCCCCCAATCTGGCCTAGGGGCTAGGGGGTTATTTCTATTTTTTTTTTACTTTTAATGAGATGATTAGTTCTCACTTGAGTCTTCACTTTTATTTGTAATTTCGTTTATAAAAGTCTCCCAAATTAAAACAATTCCGTATACTAATAGAGTTGGAAGTTTCAGATAAATGTCACAAACATGATGGCACAAAAATTAATATGGTATTATACAATTTTGTAAAATAGATCATCATCACTTTCTATTTCCATCGCTCGTCAATTTAAAATATCGTCTGTCATTGTAATCACTACCACCACAATGATTTATGACCATCAATTTATTTAGAATATTTAGTTGACATTCATAAAAAAAATATCTAATGAATTATGAGTTTAATAAATTATATTTAACAGAAAGACGTATATTCCTTACTCATTATCAGAAAATTAGATAATCACTTATTCACAAATTTTGCTTAACTCTATCTCTTTTTAGGGGTATTTGAGTGATAGGTTCTATAAGAACTGGATACAAATTCTAATGTTTCTTTCATTACTGTATTTCCAATTAACAAGTTCCTAGATGACAATTGCGTTAGTTCGCTCAATATCTAGTCTCTTATCATCATCACCTACGTCATATTGTTTAGACCTAACATGATAGAACAAAGAGTATTCTCAATAAAAAAATGTAATTAATAATCTATGTAATTAAAGGATCCCTGTGACTCTTGTGAACTTACAGAGGGTCACTGCACAAGTGGATCTCTAGCAAGTCATTTCGCCGTTAGTCTCCCGCCTGTGGCGGGATGGACATTGAGATGGGGTGGAGGCGCTTCTATCTGGGATCGAACCCGGGTGGTGCCGAGTTTTAGATGCTACTGGGCTAATAACCAAAAAAAAAAGTCATTTTCGCCGTTAGATGAACAGGCCCAGGCCGACGGATTTAAAAATTATCCAGTGGACACCGTTGTCTCCTAAATCTTACTTTTTATTTAAGCAGGTTTACTTAAACTAAGGGCACCCAGCTGTAGCACTTAACTTGTTTAAAGTATGTACACCATATTATAATTATAGCGTACGTCCAAGCAACCGCATGTGCCATTTTACTACTATTCTCTTGTTATCGTGCAGCTTCACACTGTTAAGAGAAATGTTCATCCATGTTTTTAATTGTTGTCTTGTTACTGAACATTTCACCTCACCACCACCACCAATGGGATGCCAAAAGCTATCCAATTGTCCTTACTCTTATTTCAATTTTAATGGGCACTTAATTCTATTTTTCTATTATTATATCATATTTTTATTTTTTTATTACAGACATACTTGTTATACTTTTTCAAATATACTTTACAGTGCATTATTTGGATATAATGTGTCACAATTGTATTGACCTAGAAGTGCGCACTCTCAAATGTATTTGAAAATATAATAAATATTTCTCTTTTCTTTAATCTTATTCTCATTGGATCCGTGTACAAGAATAAATTGGGTTAACCATATATAAAATCAGTGACGGATATAAAAATTTTATTTTTTTGAGTTATTTGTCTTATTAAAAAAATAGATTTTAAATTCAGTGGTGCCCCAACTAGCTAACACTCAAATCCAGTGGGGTCACTATTATAGAAAAAAAAGACCTAAATTTAGAGGTAAATTTAGATTAGGGGGGAGATCTAGTGAAGTCACATGACCCCACTGACTTCTTCATAGATCCGTCCCTGTATATATAAAACATTGGGGCCCCACCCAAATATGTATACACTAATTTTTGTTCTCCATGGATCCCCTGCTGAAACTTGTTTCGCAATAGTAAAAAGGAATTCAGTTTATTAAGGTGGCGTTTCGATAACATTTATTTAAAATATCTAAAATATAATTCATCACTATTTAAATCTGAAAATTTAAAAGTACTTAAATATATTAAGGCTTTAAAAAGGAGTTGTTTGATAACTAACTTAAATAACATCCGAAGATAATGAGATACATCTCGACGGTCGACAATCAGCGTTCGACGTCCGGTAGTCCCCGTCCAACGGTCCGGCAGTCGACGGTCGACGTCTGGCTCCCGATAGTCAACTGTCGGCGCCCAACGGTACAACACTTGACGCCTGACTGTAGGATAGTCAGCGCCCGATAGTTGGGCCCCAGCAGTCGGCGGCGGCGGTCGACAACCAGTAGTCGACGGTCAGCATTCGAGGGTCTGCACCCGGCGCTCGGCGCTCGGCGCTCGATGATTGGCGTTTGATGGTCGCATCGCATGTTGCCGGGCGTAGGGCACTGACTTCTGTCGGATGCTGACCGCTAAATCGTCAAGTGCTAGCCACTAGGGGTGTAAACGGAACCCAATATTCCGATATTTCGACCCGATTCCGATAAAAATTATCGACTTCAGAATCGAAAAATGATACTGATAGCTTATCGGAATCGATATCGGATATTCCGATAAGCTATCAGAATCAAAATCAGAATTGAAAAATAATCGGTATCGATTATTTCGATAAATTATCATAAACTCAAAAAGTAAAATTATGGTAAACACCTTACCTTATCAGAATTTCGGTTCCAGTAATGTTATCGAAATCGGAACGGAATTGGAATCAGAACTATATTTCGGTTATCGAAATCGAAATCAGAATCTGTGTTTCCGGTTCCGAACTCGACCCGTTTGCAGCCCTACCAACCACTAACTATCGAAATGTCTGCCGATTGCCGAACTGTCGAGTGCCGAGCGTTGAAAGACAAGAGCTACATATATGAAAAAAAAAGGCATATCCTTCATTTTTTAAGAGAAAAAAATAATAGAATAGACGTTCATTTAAAGATAAGTTTAACCGTTTCATCAAACAATTTGAAAATATATATAATGTCTTATAACTTTAGACATTAAACATCTATTAAGTGTTAACAAACACCTCAAAACTTCATTTCTTGAATTTGACTTCGGCAAAGTAAAACAGACTAACATCACTATTTAATAATAAAAAGTACAATGGAATCTTCATAAGAGAAATGTGATCTCTTGTGTATTTCTATTGATGTATTAAAGGTGGAGTTGGAAATTAATGAGTTGTGTAGAGATATGATTTATTCTCACATCGTATATCACTACAAGAAAATGCGGAGTTTCCGACGGATGGAATCCGTCGGAAATCCGACGGAATACCGTCGGAAATGAGAACTTCCGACCGATTTCCGTCTAAAGCCCGTCGGAAACGATCCGTCGGAACTAGATGGTCAGAAATTTCCGACGGATAACATATCCGTCGGAATTCGGTCGGTAACTCCGACGGATATATCGGTCGGAAAAACGGTCGGTATTTACCGACGGTTATCCGTCGGTAAATAAGTCGGTATACCGGTCAGTAAATGCTGACACATTTTCGGTCGGAAACATCTGTCAGCATATTCCGACGGAATTACCGACGGATATTTCGGTCGGTAATTCCGACGGATAATAAACCGTCGGTAAATCCGTCGGAAACTAAACCATATTTTTTAAAAAAATTAAGAAATAAAATGGTTTATGGACCCTGCTGCTACAATGTCAAACCTGCTACAATATTCATAAATTTAACAAATACTCACAATCAACATAATATCATAACATACAATAAATATAAAATCATACAGAATAATGAATACAAATATCAAGATAAATCTACTGGATCGTCTGCTGTCCCTGCCTCGTCATCGTCTGGAGCTGGATCCTATATTAAAACAAATTAAAATGAGAAACATTTATAATAAATAAAAGACATACATTATTTTCAATAGTGAAATTTAAAACTTGTGATACAATAGTATTTTTAGATTCGTTATATGAAGTTGGGTGTTTTTAGATCGTTCGTTTGAGTTTGAATGGCCAGACCAATCCGGAGATCCAAATTGGATTCCGTCAGTTTCTACACGTCGCTTTAACCCACCCGGTCGTGTCGGAGAAAACGGCACGTCGATCCGATCCCTATTTGGGATTTTGGACCCCCGGTTGTGTGTGTAAGGCTTTTATATGAAGTTGGGTGTTTTTAGAGCGGTCGTTTGAATGGCCAGGCCAATCCGGAGATCCAAATTGGATTCCGTCAGTTTCTACACGTCGCTTTAACCCACCCGGTCGTGTCGGAGAAAACGGCACGTCGATCCGATCCCTATTTGGGATTTTGGACCCCCGGGTTGTGTGTGTTAAGGCTTTTATATGAAGTTGGGTGTTTTTAGAGCGGTCGTTTGAATGGCCAGGCCAATCCGGAGATCCAAATTGGATTCCGTCAGTTTCTACACGTCGCTTTAACCCACCCGGTCGTGTCGGAGAAAACGGCACGTCGATCCGATCCCTATTTGGGATTTTGGACCCCCGGTATGTGCGTGTTAAGGCTTTTATATGAAGTTGGGTGCTTTTAGAGCGGTCGTTTGAATGGCCAGGCCAATCCGGAGATCCAAATTGGATTCCGTCAGTTTCTACACGTCGCTTTAACCCACCCGGTCGTGTCGGAGAAAACGGCACGTCGATCCGATCCCTATTTGGGATTTTGGACCCCCGGGTTGTGCGTGTTAAGGCTTTTATATGAAGTTGGGTGTTTTTAGATCGGTCGTTTGAATGGCCAGGCCAATCCGGAGATCCAAATTGGATTCCGTCACTTTCTACACGTCGCTTTAACCCACCTGGTCGTGTCGGAGAAAACGGCACGTCGATCCAATCCCTATTTGGGATTTTGGACCCCCGGGTTGAGTGTTTTAAGGCTTTTAAATAAACTTGGTGCTTTTAGATCGGTCGTTTGAATGGCCAGGCCAATCCGGAGATCCAAATTGGATTCCGTCAGTTTCTACACGTCGCTTTAACCCACCCGGTCGTGTCGGAGAAAACGGCACGTCGATCCGATCCCTATTTGGGATTTTGGACCCCCGGTTGAGTGTTTTAAGGCTTTTAGATAAACTTGGGTGCTTTTAGATCGGTCGTTTGAATGGCCAAGCCAATCCGGAGATCCAAATTGGATTCCGTCAGTTTCTACACGTCGCTTTAACCCACCTGGTCGTGTCGGAGAAAACGGCACGTCGATCCGATCCCTATTTGGGATTTTGGACCCCCGGTTGAGTGTTTTAAGGCTTTTAAATAAACTTGGGTGCTTTTAGATCGGTCGTTTGAATGGCCAGGCCAATCCGGCGATCCAAATTGGATTCCGTCAGTTTCTACACGTCGCTTTAACCCACCCGGTCGTGTCGGAGAAAACGGCACATCGATCCGATCCCTATTTGGGATTTTGGACCCCCGGGTTGTGCGTGTTAAGGCTTTTATATGAAGTTGGGTGTTTTTAGAGCGGTCGTTTGAATGGCCAGGCCAATCCGGAGATCCAAATTGGATTCCGTCAGTTTCTACACGTCGCTTTAACCCACCCGTCGTGTCGGAGAAAACGGCACATCGATTCGATCCCTATTTGGATTTTGGACCCCCGGGTTGTGCGTGTTAAGGCTTTTATATGAAGTTGGGTGTTTTTAGATCGGTCGTTTGAATGGCCAGGCCAATCCGGAGATCCAAATTGGATTCCGTCAGTTCTACACGTCGCTTTAACCCACCCGGTCGTGTCGGAGGAAAACGGCACGTCGATCCGATCCCTATTGGGATTTTGGACCCCCGGGTTGTGCGTATTAAGGCTTTTATATGAAGTTAGGTGTTTTTAGATCGGTCGTTTGAATGGCCAGGCCAATCCGGAGATCTAATTGGATTCCGTCAGTTTCTACACGTCACTTTAACCCACCTGGTCGTGTCAGAGAAAACGACACGTCGATCCGATCCCTATTTGGGATTTTGGACCTCGGGTTGAGGTTTTAAGGCTTTTAAATAAACTTGGGTGCTTTTAGATCGGTCGTTTGAATGGCAAGGCCAATCCGGAGATCCAAATTGGATTCCGTCAGTTTCTACACGTCGCTTTAACCACCCGGTCGTGTGGAGGAGAAAACGGCACGTCGATCGATCCCTATTGGGATTTTGGACCCCCGGGTTGAGACTAATTGAATGTAAATTTTTAGACTCATTAATAAAATTTTAAAATTTCAGTGGGGGCACGTGACCCCACTACTTCTCTCTGCATCCGTCTATGGCTATCCACACACAGATATTTGTTTGATACTCATCTTCACATAATGGTCAGACCCATTTCGCCTTATGTTGGTTTTAAAGTTGAAAATCTAATTTTGACCGAGAGCAAAGGGTGAAGTTGGCTGTGAACTTGACGTCACTTATTCCTCTTTCCTTTTTTTCTTTAAACAAAGATAGAGTACTAACATTCTATTCAACCCAAAACACAGTACATAAAAAAGACTACATCAGAACAAGGAATAACAAAGAAAAAGTGGCACCACAACCAACAACACAAGACGATATCTCAAGATCTATAAAAATAATAATAAATATAACTAAATAAAATGATGTAAAAATGTTACTCTAATCCCCACTTTTTAAAAAAAAGCAAACCCTAGCGGAGGGGGGCTGGGTGGGGGGGGGGAGGGGGGCCGGGTGGGGGGGTTGGGAAGGGGAGGGGGGCGAGTGCAGGGGGGAGGGGGGCCGGGTGGGGGGGTGGGAAGGGGAGGGGGGCCGAGTGCAGGGGGGAGGGGGACCGGGTGGGGGGGGGTGGGAAGGGGAGGGGGGCCGGGTGGGGGGGTGGGAAGGGGAGGGGGGTCGGGTGCAGGGGGGAGGGGGACCGGGTGGGGGGGGGTGGGAAGGGGAGGGGGGTGGGTGTGGGGGGTGGGAAGGGGAGGGGGGTCGGGTGCAGGGGGGAGGGGGACCGGGGGGGGGGGGGTGGGAAGGGGAGGGGGGCGGGTGTGGGGGGTGAGAAGGGGAGGGGGGTCGGGTGCAGGGGGGAGGGGGACCGGGTGGGGGGGGTGGGAAGGGGAGGGGGGCGGGTGTGGGGGGTGAGAAGGGGAGGGGGGTCGGGTGGGGGGGAGGGGGCTGAGTGCAGGGGAAGGGGGGCCGGGTGGGGGGGAGGGGGGGACCGCACAGGGGGGGAGGGGGGCCGGGTGGGGGGGAGGGGGGCCAGGGGGGGGGAGGCCGGAGGACGGTGGCGGGGGGTGGAGAGCAACTCACCGGGAAGGGAGCGCCGGCGGCGAGCGGCGGCGGGCGGCGAGACGGCGGCGAACGGCGAAGGCGAGCGGCGGCGGCGGCGACCGTCGTCGGCGACGGGGCGAGAGCGAGAGAGAGAGAGAGAGAGAAAGAGAGAGAGAGAGAGAGCGGGAGAGGGAAAGAGAGCGGGAGAGGGAAAGGGGGGGTTTCGCGGAACAGGTGTAGCCTGGTTTACCGACGGATATTCCGACGGAAATATATCCGTCGAAATATCCGTCGTATTATTGAATTACGACTGATATTCCGACGGATTAATTTCTGTCGGAATTTTCGACGTATTTCCGTCGGATATATTTCCGTCGGAATATCCGTCGGCAATACGACAGAAATTAATCCGTCGGAATATCCGTCGCTAATCCGCTTTTTTTGTGGTGTATGTTATCAACAAAGCATACGTCTCTTCTCTCAAGATATTTTTTTTTCAAGTTAAAAGACAAAACTCTAAAATAGAGAACAACTAGTTGGACACCCGTGCAATGCACGGTATTGATTATAAAATTATTAATAAATATAAATTATTATTTATAAAATTTGTTATAAAAATATATAATTTTATTATACAAAATTTTGTTAAACTAAATTCAATGGCGGAATGTGAAGATGAATAGAACAATTAAATAATAAAATTTATCAAAATTATCAATAATTTTCTATTAGAGATATAAATGTTACTATCATAAATATTATCATAAATTTTCGATCATTTTGTAATCATAATTTAATTATCTTTCTTATTATTAAACTTTCTGAACAAAATAACTTTTTAATAAATATACTTTAACTAATATAGTGCCAAAACAAAAATATGTCTTAATAGCAATTCAAAATATAATATATGAATGTTCTGGGAAAGTTCAAATAGTAGGACAATAAAATTATTTTTCAAAACTATCAACGTCATTTTTCTCAATCTTGATTTGT
Organism: Colocasia esculenta; assembly: GCA_014218235.1. NCBI lineage: Eukaryota > Viridiplantae > Streptophyta > Magnoliopsida > Alismatales > Araceae > Colocasia > Colocasia esculenta. Next base: position 95,670,755 of record CM024765.1, on the reverse strand, counting down.
TTCATCTAGTTGCATGACATCTGCCTAGAAGTAAGATCTTCAGAAAAATTTGATTGGCTAAGAGAGGTTAAGAGAGTCAGCTGTAATCATCTTCATTAGAGTAATGCTATCGAAGAGCAAGAGATTGAGAGTGTGTTCTATAGTTATAAAAAAGTGAAATTAATAATATGATCAAATAATTTAAATATTCAAATGGTGCATAAGAGAAAATTTTGTTTATATTTTACTTATAATTTCAACATCAGCAACGCCCATAGATCTTATAACGCTAGTTGACACCCCTGCGAGTATGGAAATAATTTAGATATAAAAATTTTATGTATTCATAAACAAATTTATTATTAAATTTTATACATATAAAATTTCCTACATTTGAAATCGTCTCATATAATTTTCTGAAATCTTATTTTCAAATGTAATAATGATTGTCAACTAATAATAGAGAGATGAGGAGAAAAGTACGGCAAATAAAAGTATGAAAACGTATGAGAATTCAAATTCAAATTAAAAGTTGGAAAGGAGATAGATGGGGATAAGGCGAGAAATAAAAGTAAGTTTTTAAAAAAATAGTGTGCAAGATTTATTAAAATTAACACTCCGATTTAAGAAGATTCTTCACAACTTTAGGTAGGAGATTTGTCTTCTTAATTAATAGCTATGTTAAGAGGGTATTTGTGAGTTTTGGCGGGAATAGATTTGTCTTGGTGTTACCACGTGGCAGCCCCAAGACTGAGAATTATAATATTAGTATAGATAGTATAGATACTTCTTGAAAAAGACATATTAAAATTTCACAATTCTTCAATAATATCGTTTCTGAGAACTGAATGGGAGGGCATATGTCATGCCATCTTGTATTATTAACAAGATCCACACATTCTCGAGACAGTGAAGAGACAATCACATATATATACACCTTGTCCGAACATCTTATCTTAACAAAATTCGTATATATTTATCTTCACTAAAAGACGAGCTGTACTGTAGAGATATGATGTATTCCCACATTAAAAATAAATGAAAATAAATATGTATTTATAAATAAGACGATCGATGCGATGCGTCTCTTCTCCCAAGAAAGTATTTTTCTAAAGAAAATGATACTGCTTACGAGGGGCACACTAAAATTTCAAACTTCTTCAAATTATTAAACCATTTTCCATAAAAGATTTATTCGCGTATCTTTCATAACTAGAATGATGCATGCATGTTCTTGCATTTATAAAGAAAAATCATGTGTCGTCGTACGTGATCCGCATATATATAAAAACCAAAACTCAACTTTCCGTGCCCAATCGGAATGACTTTGCAAATTGCAATGACTTGTCGATCTCATTTGTGAACTTGCTAATAATGTATATATGATCGAGATATACGAACAATCTAGCTCTTGATATATCCTCAAATTTCCCAATTAATTTGATCAGATGCCAAGTGCATGCCCGTTTCCCACTGAAACACCACTCGCGACCAACCGACTTGAACGATCCAACACCTCAGTTCTGTCCTCAAACTTGGACACACGCACGAATAAATAAATTAGATATGCGGTAATTAACATGGTGCATGCTACAAGCTGCTTCTCCCATTTCGAGCCAAAGGAGGTGGCATGCACGTACGATCCACCCTCCATTCAACTCTCGGCGATGGCCTGCAGGTTTCACGTGCATGGCGCGGCTTACAAGATTCGCTTCCGGGGCAGCTTGCTTGCAGAAGGGCTTGATCGAAGCAAACATACCTCTAAGACCACTATCACGTATAGTTTATGCATCGCCGTGGGGGGAAAAAAAGTATGATACGGTGGAGACTCCCCATGTGAAAACTTTGTACCGGAGAATATACTCTCTTAATTAATTTATTCCACGCCTCGAGCTTAATTAATTTGGCTGTAGATCATACGGAACATGACAATGTGTGACTTTTTTCTAATCATCGCAGGACATTAATGCTTATTCACATGTTCGTGCATGCATGCTGCGGTATCTCTAAATATAGAGAAGAATGTCTATTTTGGCTGAGATCTTGATTATTCGAGAGTAATGTTAGTAGCCGTCACCATCTTATCTTCATCTTCATGTAGAGGTGATATAATATTATAAGGATGGCGGAGTAATTAAATTGACGAGAGCAACGAGTGGCAAAGATTATCAAGGACTTGTGGTGATGAGCAACAGCAATGGTGACGATAATTGTTGACAAAAAATTAATGGTGATTGACAACTATCGATTGTGAAAGGCAACAACAACGAGCGACAACGACTAGGGTAGCAACAATGGCAATGAAAGGTGGTAACCATGGGGGGATTACTGTGTCAACTAGTGGTGAGCTAGGAGATGACATGGATTGGGCTGCATGATAATAGATAAAGGTGGGAGTTTGTGCCACATCATATTTTAGATTGCTTTCAAATTAATAATTTAAGTCAGGTTAGTATCCATATTCGTCTAATTGTACATAGAGAAATATTGAACCCATTTGCGGCCAGTGCACTAATTACCACTCTGACATAGCTAGTGTGATAGTAACTTATGTGATGTCATGTTAAACACCATATATATATATATGTTGATGGGTAAGGTAGACAGACGATGGTGACTAGCGACAAGTAACAGTGGCAAATTATGGGCAATGGTGGTAGAGCAGCAACAAATTTTAGTAAGTTTAAAAATTAAAAAATTGGACTCAAAAGTAAAAAGTAAGACTTTAAAATATTATGCGTAGGAATTAAAAATATTGACTTAACTTTTAGTACAAATTTAGACTCATAAATATAAGTTTTAGACTTAAAATATCACTTTTAGGATTTAAAAATATATGTATACTTTTAATGATAACTTAAGCTGATAAACATAAATTTTGAATTAAAAAATGTAATCTTAATTTTAAAATTATTGGCTGAGCTTTTATAGTAATAACATTGGGTTTATAAATACTATTATTCGATTCAAAATATTTTTCTTAGGATCTAAAAACTATCGGATGCACTTTTAATAGTTATTTTGGACTTATAAATATTGACTTTTGAACTTAAAAATAGTGACTTTGAATTAAGAGTACTTATCGACCGCTACCCATGACTATCCACCATCAACCACCTTCGCTTGCCACTACTCGCCCTCCTTGTCAACTTACGTGGCGCCCAATATAACCGCATGGTGTGCACTAACTTGGACACACCCATTAAAGATATGTCATTTGTTCTTGGGATTTGAAAAAATGAAATGGGAGAGAGATTATAATCCCTCTAAGGACAAATGGCACACCCCTAATGAGTGTGCCATGTTTAGTGAACATCAAGATGTGCACTAAGTATTTTTCAACAGTTTCAGCCCTTCAGGGCAATTACCAAGAGTTTGACCTTTCCAAAGTTACTTCGGGGAGGGCGGTGGATAGGTAGAACGGGGACCATGTAAGCATTTGGGCTACGTGCGTAAAGATGGATCACGGCCCAGCCCATCCTACCCTGTCGCCACCAGGTCACCGGGTAGGCTTCGGTTGTTGCTGGTACGAGTTTAGTCCTCCCTCCAAAAGGGTCGTCCAAAAGCCCATCCCAGACCAACCATGTCTGCAGCAGCGCACTCGCTCCACCACCATATCCTCCTCCTCCGACCCCGCCTCGCTCGTTCCATCGGAACCCTCTCCCCTCCCATCCCCGCCCCCCTCCACCTCCTCTCCTCCAGCCCTCGCCGCCGTCGCCGGGCCCCTCTCGTCGCTCCGGTCTTCCGCGTGTCGCCGAGTTCTCTCCACCATGCTACAGCGAACCAAGGTGAGACTGCTCATCCGGAGCGCAGCCTTTATCCGTCAATTCCCCAGTCTGTAGCTTGTGGGTTCAACCTTCGTGCTTCCCTCAGATGATGTCCAGTCGCTTCGCGCCGATGAGGGCCGCGTGGAGCTGTCCACGGAGAGCGCAGCATCGACTATCGACGTCAATCCCCCGAGGGGAACGAGGGATTTTCCGCCCGAGGATATGAGGCTGCGTAGCTGGCTATTTCAGCACTTCCGCGAGGTAAGAGGCAGTTGTTTTGGTAGGTTTTACGCGCGAAATCGGCTTGGGCGGCTCTTGTTTGTGCTAATGCCTGTTAGTGACGCATTGTGAGAAGGTCAGGTCTCTCGGCTGATGTCATTTGAAGAGGTCGATTTTCCAGTTCTCGAGTCTGAGGCACTCTTCATCCGGAAAGCGGGGGAAGAAATCACTCGGCAGGTTTGTCTTTCTCTATTATGTGGCAGTTATCGTCGCTTGGAAGCTTACTGTGAATCGGCCATTTTCACCTGAAATTACTGCGGAGCTTGTTTGTGACTGACTTTGCTAAGATTTTTGAGTAATCCTTGTCGCACACCTGAGGGTGCAGCAAATCCTAATCAAGCTGCGCTCTTGCAGCTTGTTGGACCACTTTGTGCGAAAAGACCCTTGGAGCAGACTGACAAACTCCCTGTCATACCCACAAACATTAGACCGATAGGAGAAAGTAACTCAAACTCATTTCATGGGAATGAAATACAGCGAATTTGAATGAAAGATAGAGGATAGGATTAAAAAATAGGGAGTTGGTATGACATATACATGTTATGAATGAATGACCCAAAGTGGGGATGAAATAGACAAATTTAGCATGAATATAGGGGATAGGAGGAATGAAATATGCAGGTTAGGAATGAAATGCAATGTTTAGACTGAAATTTAAAATCTTAGAAATGAAATTTCCGAGTATTTCATTCCAATTATCTATCATGTTTTTGTGTAATGGGTCTGGGTTATCTGTCCTAACAGTTCACATGGGTCTATCAGGGGGTTATCAGTCTGCTCTAGGGGTCTGCTTGATTGTCCAATATTTTGTGCCAGATAGTCCAATAAGCTACAAGAATGCAGCTTGACTAGCATTTGCTGCACCCTGGGTGTGTACAAGTGTTACTCAAGATTTTGATTGCTTATTGTGAACTTCAAGCTGCCAACAGAAACAAAAAACGCTGCATATTTGGTGGGATGGAAATCATCTGATCACAGGAATTGATTTCATGCTTTTCTGGGTAGCACTGTAGCAGGAAGTTCATTTGGTTATTCTAGATGAACTACTGTTTCTATGGTGCTTTTGGTACTTCAGAGTTCAGATACCCCACTTACCATGTAAAGATGTCTGCCAGTGAATACGTGAAATCTGACTGCCAACCTAGTTATTGGGTTGGCCTATTGGTTATCAATTACTGTTACATCCCTATGCATATCTGCATTGGACGACAAGTGGAATGCTTGTTTTGATCACTTATGTAATTTAAATTTTCCTACAAGTTCAAAGGATCGCACCATCAAACATATATTATTCACTCTGTGTAATGGGGAAAGTAGGACAGTGCAGGGGTTACTCTTGAATCATTGATTGATCAGTTGATGAATTGCTTTTACTTGACCTCATGTTTCCTCTTCTATTTCAGCTGTATAATTTTGAGGATAAAGGAGGCCGTCGAGTGGTCTTGAGGCCTGAAATAACTCCTTCTTTGGCAAGACTTGTTATGAAACAAGGGTATATGGATGCACCTGTGCTTCCTGTATCATTGCCTTAGAGGCTACAATTTTGCACTGTGGTCTTTTTTTCCCCAGACATTTCTCGGCTTCTGACAATTTTATGTAATTGGTGTGCCTTATTTTCTTCTCTTTAGGAAATCTGCTTCCTTTCCATTGAAATGGTTTACTATAGGACAATGCTGGCGGTATGAACGAATGACGAGGGGAAGACGTCGTGAGCACTACCAATGGAATATGGATATCATTGGTATCCCCAAAGTTCGGGTAATATATTGAGCTCTGCACAGTCAATATGCTCCCTGATTTGTATGTCAATTTGTATTATGCCTTTGCTAGCTATCTGTATCAACTTCCTATGGTGAGCCTCATTATCTGATTTCACAAGTTCCTTGTTTTCTAATCTCTTCTAGTTACTAGTTTGATAAAATGGTACAGTGTTGAAGCAACCACTTAGGGTATCTGTAAGTGAGAACTGGCTTTCTGAAGCTCCTAATGCAAACAAGTGCTCATATGATTTCCATAACTAATTTTCACTTTACCAGAGGCTGCAAAGCTTCATCATGCTCTCTATTTCATGCCTATTCTTCATCATAAAAGATTATGTAATTTGGCTATTAGGAAAGTGACCAAGTAATTGATACGACAACAGAAACAAGATAAAGAAACAATAACAGATTTAAATTTCTTAATAACAAAGTTGAAAAAACTACTTTCATAAATGAAAGAGCCAAATCACTTCCACAGAAAGAAGTCGGTGGAGAATTACTAGTGGTATAAACCTAAAGGAGCTTGAATAGGATAATAAGCAGTGAATAATAATACATTGAGATATTCAAAAGCATAAACATAAAAAATTGTTCAAATAACAAGCTCCAAGCATAAGCAGTCATAATCTTTATTGGCTAAATTCCATAATCTTAAGGAGATGAAATCTACATCAGCCTATCATGTATGAAGGCCCATTCATTTCTTTAAGGTATATTTCATCCATGAACCAGTTGCATATTCAAATTTTGAATATTAATCTCTATACCTTATGCTATGATATTACAGGCTGAGGCTGAACTAATTTATGCTATCATCCTCTTGTTTGAGCGGCTTGGGATTACTGCAGCAGATATTGGAATACGAGTCTCTAGCCGAAAGGTACACAGAGAGTGTGAGTTTGAGAGAAAAGAATAAAAGGTCAACAACAGAGCTTAGTTGTGAATTGTCTTTTCTTGGTCATCTTTTTTCTTTATTCCTTGCCCCCTTTTCTGCATGAAGTGAAAAGAAATTCATGAAAAAATCATTCTCAGTTCTACAATTCATGAAAAGGAAAAACTAGGTGAAGTTAAAATACATTGAGAAGAGTCTTTAGTTTTTGTTGTTTCTTCCTTTATTTGTGGATAGAAAAAAAAGGTCTATATTTTTGTCCTCCTCAGTCCTTGGGTCTCTGTAATTATGAGATTGAATTTGTCAGTCTTTTTGTCTCATTTTAGTACCCCTGGTCCCCGGTACAACAAAGCTTCATATCATCTTGTATACTATACTACTAAAACTCAAATTAAATTAGTTGCAGCATTTTTCTGGCATCTCTATCTTTCTGTCAAGTGGAAAGAACTAGGAAAAGAGGCTATTCCTTATCATCAGAGTCAGCAAGCAACTAAACCATATAAGTCACAGGTTAAAAAATATAATGTGATAAAAAGGACATACTTCTTTCAACCAGATATTATCTTTGACAACAGATCTCTTGGAAACTAGGTGGTGGCCGTACTTCAACTCAATATTGTGGATCACTGATCTGACTGGGCTTTATTCTGCAGGTTTTACAAGCAGTACTAAACAGATATTCCATACCAGAACAGTTGTTCACTAAAGTCTGTGTGGTTGTAGACAAAGTGAGTACCATTATCATTGTTTAATTGTTTATATCATTTATATTTCTGCAATTACTGCTGGCATCTTATATATTTACTTGAATGATTTTTTCCATAATTCACATGCAACTTGGAGCTTGATAATGGATTCACAAAATTAGCTGAACAGAACTTCGTCAAGACTGATGCAAGCACTGCTTAAGAGTTCATAATGTAGTTAGCACATTTTCCTTGATGATTATTGGTGAGTGGGTGACGTTGATCTGCCCTGCGAAAAGCTCTGTTTTACTAATATGACAACTTTGTGGTGCTACCTTGGGTACTGAGCAGCGCCATGGCGTGTTGAACAGTGGAGCTGGCTTGGGTGGGTACTCAAGTTAGCAGGTGCTACCGACCTTTTGATATGCTAAGGTGTTGGTTTGTGTCCAGGTCACATACTAGAAACTCATTCATCATGTTTCAACCTGAATGACCATGGAGATGTAAATTATGATGAACTTGAGCTACTTACTATTTCACATCACTGGCAGCCACTCCAGTAGACTCCTGATGCAAGAGTCCCAGGTAAGGTAACCCCCATTATTGTGAATCAGTGACGATGCTCCTCTATATGAGGAAGAGGGCTGATGGCCTGTCAATCTTGAGCAGTCAACCAAATAAAGTATTACCCTCTGGAAAATTCTATCCCTAACTTCGGTTGGCTTGCATCTTATATCTATTGCCTAACAGCATTTTTTTCCCCCAGAAAGGTACAAAGTGTCCAAAGGATCAAAGTTACAATAGCCTGGACATCAAAAATTTTATTGTTAATTCTTCTAAAGGATGTGTTACAGTTTGCCTACTGATGTAATTCATCCTTTTGGCTCAGTTCTTTCCCTTATTTGAACTCTGTCTCTCTTCTGCTTGTACTTTTCATGGTTCTTCATGATTACTTCTATTAATTCCACTTAGTGATGTTGATAATTCTAGAAAGAACGTGACCGACATTAAATTCCAGTCCTAAATATTCATCAGATTTTATCCTTCGACTAGTCATGCTAAAAGTTCACTGTCAAGGTTCTCAATCTGGCTTCTTATTCTGGTTGCCTCTTTCACTGACCAGGCTCATGAACATTTCGAGTATGCTTCGGATTACTTGAGTTGAAAAAAGAACTGATGTTGACAATCTCCACTCTGAGTTTGTTATATTTGCAATGCTCGATAAGAACTAGTTTTCCTTTTGAATGCTCACTAGTTTTGAAGGTTCCAATTTCGTAACATAATGACTGCCTGTATCTTATTGACACAGAAGACTTCTACAATGTGTTACCCGATTGTTCTCTCTCTAATACTTTTGGATACTTTTTGTGGCTCCCTGTGTTTATTCAGAGCAAACATATATGTATATATTCTTCATAGAATGCACATGGTCCACATCCTTCCATTCCTGGAAGAGCACTAGTGCTAGACCTTAATGTTTTGGATATGAGTTCTTCTCTTTTCATGCATTATGGTTCAAATTTTCTGAAAACTCAAAGACCCACTTCTGAATCCTGTAGTAGATATTTATATATGTGACACTCAATGTTACTCTTACCTCTGTGTTTTTAACTCTCTAAAGTGAGTATATGAGAACTTGGAATCAATTTCAATTTCTATATATCTTGTAGTCCACACATATATTCTTTGTGGTTCCTTATGAAAAACTTTTATTTTTTATTTCTAATGCAGTTGGGGAAAATCCCTGTCGATGAGATTGAAAAGGAATTGACAATAACTGGGGTATCGGTAGAAGCTGTCAGGGGAATAATTCAAGTTTTATCTATTAAATCATTGTCTGAATTAGAAGGTTTGCTACTTGAGAAAATAAATGAGCTCTTGATCATAACTTATCCTATCTTCTTTGAAGTTTTAAATCTTGTAAATAAACAAATGAAAAAGTCAATGCTCAGGAAACTTAATGTCATTTCTTAAGGTTATTCATTGGAACAGTTGCTTATAGGGACACTTTTACCTGTGCAGAGGTGCTGGGATCTGATGGAGAAGCTGTTGCTGATTTGAAGAAACTCTTTTCACTTGCTGAAGACTACGGATATTCTGAATGGATTCAACTTGATGCTTCTGTCGTCCGTGGACTTGCTTATTATACTGGGATAGTCTTTGAGGTTAGATTTTGGATGAGTCAGATAGTTTCTGACTATTGTTAAAGTGTTATTATCATCAATATAACTAACTACTAACTGTAAGAGTTAATACCGGAAGACTCATTTATACATTGTCCAGTTCATGATAAAATGCAAACCATGTAATCACTACATCCCAAAATGGCAATCTACAGCATTTGTTTTCTATTTGTTTTACTCCTGCTGAATTAGATACCTTTTATTTGATGCGTAGATTTTATGCATGCTACTGGTCTTCGTATGATTGTATCCTTGTTATGGATCTTAGGGACAAAAGGCACATTCGTTGTATGTACATTAGGTACTTTTCTACAATGGATGGAAGTGCCGAGTTCACCATGTATGATTGTCATTCAGTTTCTCTAGTCTTCATTGCTTCCAGTTTTGTATGCCTCATTTTCACCTAAGAGGAATGAAGGATTTATAATAAGAGAATGCACGTCTTATCTGTGTATCTAACTTGTAGCTAATATTTTAGAATTGATCAGACAATCCAAGTATCCAACAGAAGAAGTGTAGAAACTGCAGAAACCCAATCAGAGGGGATGGCAAAATCAGATTGGATGGTTTTGATAACTATGGTCTCAGCTTCTATTTTTCGTGACAGCAGCAGTTTCTATTGGAGTTTATGCTATATTAGTTCTCAAGATGGCAGAGAGTCAATGTTGCACATAATATTTCTATAGAAAGAAATAGAAAGCTCTGCTCCTCCATCCCTGAGTTCTCTCTCTTTTTCCTTGTTACAGGCATTTGACAGAGAAGGAAAGCTGCGTGCAATTTGTGGCGGTGGGAGGTATGACCAACTGCTGTCCATGTTTGGAGGTGAAGAAGTTCCTGCTTGTGGCTTTGGATTTGGAGATGCTGTTATAGTGGAAGTAAGGCTTATTCTCGTTTTGTCGGAGTTATGTTCAGTTTCCTCCTTTTTATTCTTTCCGTATCCGCTGATCTGATCTCTTGAACATTGGCAGTTGCTGAAGGAAAAAGGATTGCTCCCTGATCTAGCCCACCAAGTGGATGATGTCGTTTTTCCATTAGATGAGGTTCTCGAGGGACCAGCATCTAAAATTGCTTCCTCTCTTAGGAGGAAAGGCCGGAGAGTCGACCTTGTTGAAGATAAGCGCCTTAAATGGTATGTTGAAATCAATACCCTTTTGGAGCACTACATTGGTCCAAGTCAATGAATCTCTTAGGCAAATGTTTCCCGCAATTTCTCTTGTTCCAGCATTTCATTCAACCGTTAATCACATTTCTTTGCTATTCTTTAGGGTATTCAAGCATTCTGAACGGATCAATGCTAGTAGGCTCATATTGGTGGGAAGTTCCGAGTGGGAAAGAGGCATGGTCCGAGTGAAAAACCTTGCTACAAGAGAAGAGTTCGATGTCAAGTTGGACGATCTGGACTAAACGACTATTGGTCATGCTGTTGTCTTGTTATTCTATTTATTACGTCAGAATTAGATGGCTCTGTTCACGATAGAATTTTTGAGTTATTTTTTTCTCTCTTATTGAAAATAATGTATCCCCATCAGGTACTTCGCCGGTTCTGATTTATCAGTGCATTCTTTTTATTTGCACTCACATAAAGAAAACACTCACTTCACAGTGCTTAGAGAAGGAAGTCACAAAGTTGATAAATTGGAGACATCAAGGATCGCATCAGCGTTGTGGATCCCGTACTCACTCGTATTCCTGATCTGATGCTTGGAAGGGCGTTTGTTGGGGAGAACAATAGCGGGTCATCAACCCATCTGTCACACACATCCAAAACATAGGAACTAAAAATGTCATCAACGCATCCCCCAGTCCATTGTAGAGATAATATGCACCAATATCAGAAAACAGGATACTTACACAACAAACAGGAAGACGTCAAGAGTCACACCAATGGCTACCATGAAAACTTTAGAATCCCTAGTTCTGAATAAATTCTAGTGTCAAAAACTATTAGGTGACCCACAAAGGAGAACATTCCCATTGGAGGCGTGTTTCATGGCCCTATGTCTCTCCCATGACAAAACTAGTTTCTTTCCGCAGACTGTAGGACAGCGAGGTATTCCATGTATGATGGGATTGTGTTATCTGTAAGATGCGATTACTTGGGCTCTCTCTGTTGTGGAAAAAGGACTTGGACTCACTGAGAGGGCACAAGTTCCATCACCCATAAAAAGCCTGAAAGGGACAGAAAACATGAAGGGGAAACCCCGAGTAGATGGCAAAGTTTGACAGTATGATCAGTGGGTAAGGGTGTAAAAGAAACAACCGCAATCTTCTAACTGAGAGGGCACATGAATGGAATGGTGGTCATAGAAGGACATCTGAGGATATGCCCAACTTGAATACGGCCAAAAGAGAGATTAAAATCTAGTTAGATTCTTAGTTGATCTGTCCAACTCCAGCAGCCTCATTAGCCCTCCATATAGACTTCCTAAGCACCATGTTTAACGTTTTGTCGAAGCATCATCATCCAAGCTCTCACCGGTTGGCGATGTTGGACTTAAATAGGCATCTCTCTCATGACCCAGATGTCTTGAATGCAAATCCAATAATTATTCGAAAATAGATACTTTTATCCATACCTATATTGGAGTCTTTATCTCCAAGCGCTTCTTTATAATAAAAACATCGTCCCTTCCCACTTAGGATGTAATAATTGATCCATGTGTCGGCAAGTCTAGGATAGACGTTCACATATTTTTCACTTTTGGAGGGGTATGTCCGCAAAGAAATCCCATGTAAGAAAATTATTAGGTGTGTCGTACAGTTAATTGAAAGAAGCACCGGACAAACCGAAGCCTTAAACAACCTCACTCCCCTTACCCTTCAAAGAGAAACACTTGTTATCCGGACGAAATGTCTAGGCAAAAGTGTCCGTAGACACATGTAAGATGGGTCCCGTTGTCAATATAATAGTGAGATTTTGGCAGTGGGGTCCACCCATACGTGTCTATGGACACAAGTCTGAACATTTTTTTTTTGTCGAACAATAAATATTTTTCTCCTGCAAAGCACACACACATACCAAGGTAGAAGGAAAGAAAAAGAGAGAAAAAAAAGGATGGCCATAATGGGCCTGGCTGGCCGCTAAGTATTTGGCAGAGAGCGGTGGAATGCTGCCCAAGGGCCCAAATGGGTCACCATCCAGAGTCGTGTTAAAGCGCGTGGGAGCGAGCGGGGCCGCGCCCGCCGGACGAGTACAACCGGGTACCAACGATGGACCACAACGGGTCTCCATCAGCCCAGCTCAGGATCCGCCAGATCAAGAAAATCTCGCCGGATTCGGTGGTCCTATGGCCCACCATCACACACCCTCACCCCCCCCCTTCTCCAACCCGTCCATCGCGACCATCACACGGTTGGGAGCCCAACCAGCTAATCGAATGGGCCTCGGTCCAGTTAAGAGGGAACAGCGTACCAACTAACCACACCATCGCCGGTGATCGGCTGTGGAGAACCAGTGAACTCCCACCTCCCCCCCTCTCATTATTGCGGTCTTGTGCTGAACAAGGAAACACCGCATGCCACCATATCTTTGCCCAATCCCCGCTTGTCTTCTCAATGTCTTCAAAGGGTTGGCCAGCCTCTTGAATTGAGTGAACCACTTGCCCACATTTGCACGTTTGCATTATTGGATGAGAAAATTGAGAAATACTTAGTACAAGAGTGCTTTTATAACTGAAATATAAGAGGACTTTATCATTGGTCCACTTAGCATAGTTTAATAGTTCGGAGTCTTATTTATGAGCCCAACCTTTTATTTATCAGCCTTAGCATTAGGGGTGTCAATTGGGCCGGTCCGGCCTGGAGGCCCGGCCCGATTTTAATTGGGTTTGAGCCGAAAAAATAAGCCCATTAAATTTTTTGGCCCGGCCCGGCCTGGAAAAGAATAGGGCCGGGCTTGAGCTTTGTGAGGCTCGGCCCGACCGGCCTGAAAAATATAAATATAAATATAATTTATATTAAATATAAAATTTATATTTAGAAATAGAATTATATTTATTTTTTCTGCAATAAATCTACTCAAAAATATAATATTTTATAAGTTAAATGTTAATATAGATAAAAGTAAAATATATATTATTTTTATAGATATATTACAGTAGATATATTAAAATTATATATTATATAAATAAAAATAATATTTTTCATATATTTTTCAGGCCGGGCCGTGCTTAACTGGACTTTTCCTGGGTCCGGGCTGGGCCACCCATACAGGACCTACCCCCGGGCTTGGGTCGGACCCGAGCTGACTTTTAGATAACCGGACCTGGGCCGGGCTTAGCAAAGTCCGGTCCAAGTCCGACCCATTGACATCCCTACCTAGCACTCTTGTATTAAGAATATCTCGAGAAAATTTACATAGGAAGCTAATGATGTACGTTGAATGTGTCGATCTTAGTGTACGACGAATCGAGAATATTGAACTAGAGAACAATTTACTACCCGCCGGAGAGGGGGGCGAGTAAGAGGGGGCAGGTAACAAGGCTTTTTCATTGAACAAAAGTTCGATCTCTTTTCTGCTATCTGATGATTTCCAAATCAAATAACAAAAGAATTGTGTAGCAAAAAGAGTGACAAAAAAATGTGACACGGTTGTTAAAATTTGTGCTACAAAATTTTCTCTTACAACAAATGTCATGTGTTCCGACTGACCAAAGACTTCCTCTTCAGATTACAATAAAGCTTTTTTCTTATTGCTAAAGGCCAATTGCTTGACGATGGGGGGAGAGACCCCAGGGAAGAATTATAATAGCACATTCATGTACAATCCACAGAGAAACAAGTATGCTAATGCCCCCACATTGAAATCTAAATTGATACCTTGAAAGGCCTCACACATGGGACACAAGTCACAAGTGGGGGGCAAAAGCATGACAAAGGTGAAGACAAGAGACATTGCATTATAGTCTTCAAGTTGGCCCTGAATCCTCATACCCTGCAAATAACATCCAACTCAAATCTTAGTAGCCCTTAGAGTTATTGGGGACTCAATTCATCTGTCATGAACATGGGATACCAACAGGGTCGAAGGGGGACATCCAGGTTTTGATGAGGGCATAAATGCCCATTTCTGCACAAGAAGCACACATCAGCAAATGCACTAGCAATATGTGCAATAACTAACATAAGCTGGTCCTGATACTGTGTGTGTACTGGCTGACACCCCACTTTGCTCAGCAGCATCAGAGTCTCCTTTATAGTGGGAAGGTCTTCATTTAGTTCTTATCTTTTGGAGTTATAGATGAGGAAGAATTGTCCTACAAATTTCTAAAAAAAAATTAAATCCTATATGATTTCAGTTTCCATCCTTTTTATATTGATAAAGTAATAACTGACCAACATTCAAGTGTCATCATTCATACAACCTTTTTGTGTATTCAACTAAGGAATCTAGTAAAATATTGAAAGTTATGCATCAGATAAATATATATTTTATCCCCTCTTACTATAATGGAACTGCACCAACTGCAGAGTTTACATGAGGTACCTGTTTGTCTCCTTATCTGCTTTATCACCAAGATAGAAGGAAATAAGAAGAGGTGGGCAAGGAGTCCTCCCTCACCATCATCATCATAGACCAGACCAACCACAACAGTGTAGGCGGGCAACAGGGCATGTGGTGAGACCCTTTCACATCCTTAAAGTGGGGGTTGGAATCTTCCCCCCTCCCTCCTCTCTCTCTCTCTCTCTACATCAACCAGGGTTTCTCCCTTCTCCTCTCTCTTATCCAATCCCTCTCCATCCCTGCGAAGGCGACCTGTGATGAGGGGGACTTGTGAGAGCAGTATTTGTGTCCGTGCACGAGAGGGAGAGGGAGAGGGAGGGTGAGGAAGAGAGGTCTCTTTCCTCACTCTTCTGAACCGAAAAAAGGGGTAGGCCTGGCATGTGGGTGGTGGTGGTGGGAAGGGATCAAACCATCACATGAATAGAAGCAGATGCTGTCCCCCAAGATGTGTTTGCAGGCGTTATTTCTCTGCGCTTTCCTTTGGTTCAGAGCTCTTGCGCGAAGGGGGGGGGGGGATCTCAAATCTTGAAGCTAAAAGTTGGAGGGAGTAAGGTGTGGTGCTTGTGATGGCTGCTGCTTCTTGAAGAACTTATGGGTGTTTTCTTGTGCAGTTTCAGTATTGTTTCTACAGGAGCAATGGTAGACATTGGAAATTGGTAATATGTCCAATTAGTTTGATTCCTGTAAATTATCTAAAAATCAGTCTAAACTTGACTCTCGAAAGGATAAAATATTTTCATATATAAGCGCTTTGGGGGCCTCAAGTAGTTTCATTCTTGTTTCCAGATAAGGATGATAGATGTTCGGATGTTGTTAGTATGCTTTACTGGTTTAATTAGTGTAATTATCAAAAAAATAGTTTTGATCAGTCTAATTTGATTCTGAAAGATAAAATTTCTTCAAATGAACGTTCGGCAAAACATGTAAATAGCCCATAGATGAGATCAGCATAAATGTGGAGGTTCTGCTGCCTTTTTTTTTTTCTGGATCTTTACCCTTTAGCATCTGATCCCACCATTTTTGGTGTCCATGATAGCATCTCATCTGTGCCATCACTCCTTATCCCACACTCCAATCCCCAACAGGAAAGATGAGAAGTGGGGAAGGTATTATAATTCTTCAACAGCTTTATTAATTAATACTGATTTGATCCCACCATTTTTATGCCCTTCATGATATCATACTCTCTTGGGTCACCACTCATCCTCCTCCACACTTCTTCCCATGAAGGAAGCAAAGGAAGGGAAATGTCAGAGATCATCTGCTTTCAAAATGTAGACAATAAATGGGCAACAACAGTACATGAAAGACATGGCCCTGAAAAGGGCAGTTGGGAGGAAGTGGATGCAAAGACAAAGTGACTCACAGTTGAAGAAACTGAAGTGGTGAGGACAGTGCCCCATAGTGGAGGTGGAACCCAAATGCAACAAGTGAAGGTGGCTGCCAATAGATTCTGAAAAAGAAAAAAGACTTGAGTAATCTGAGAAAATGTCAGCTCCATCCCTCATAACTAAGAATATACATGCTTAGTACTTAATATAAGCCTTTTGGAGATTCTTGTCCATGTGGGTTCTTATCTTTTTTAAACCAATTGTTAACCCAACGTCAATTTGGATTTTGTCCTTGCAAATAAGGTTCTTCACTTTTTTTTTTCTTTTCTCTATTCTTCACTTTGTTTTGATTTATCTCATTAAACTGCACTTCTATAAATAGGAGAAATGTTTATTAAACGGAACCTTTATGACTTGGTTTCACTGTCTTTAGTCATTGAAGCAAGAATTGCTTGAGAACTTTTAACTTCAATTAGTCCAATACACTCTGCAAAGGTATCAAAAGAGGTTTGCCACTTTCTTATGCCCACTTGCAAAGATTATTTTGTTGCTATGGCATTCAGAAACATAAGCCTCATATATGATTTTTCGTTTTAATTGATACAACAGAAAAGAGAAGACAATTTCAAACGCAGGGAAACATCCTTCAGCGAGATGATCTTCCCAACTCTTGAAGGTCAGACGCTTTTGGAGAGCTCTGTATGGGGAGAACAACATGAAATTTTGGGTCCCAAAAGGAGTTTTCAAAACTTTAAGAAAGGGCATATAACTGTACATTGATGAAGACATTTTAAGGGAGATGGCTTCAAGTGGGCAAATTTGTCATAGCTCGATCTAACTCTTGTGAAGTATTATCTATTTTGGATCAAATTCGTATAATTTTTGTCCCCAAAAAGTAT
This sequence comes from Colocasia esculenta, assembly GCA_014218235.1. Taxonomy (NCBI): domain Eukaryota; kingdom Viridiplantae; phylum Streptophyta; class Magnoliopsida; order Alismatales; family Araceae; genus Colocasia; species Colocasia esculenta. The sequence goes on along the minus strand of CM024765.1, from coordinate 95,653,479 downwards.
GTCACAAGTTATGGATCACAATTCTACATATATAATCTAATAATATTTTCGATATGAGATAATTCAGTTCATTCTTATCTCAACTCTCATACACAGTGACAGTTTCACTCCATGAGCGGCGCCACGTCGGTCTTTTGCCAAGTGGCTCTTTCCGAAATATATAGATAGCCCTCTCCTTCTACACGTCTCGCGACTAAGCCAAAGATACATCGCACTTTGCTCCATATATATATATATATATATATATATATATGTATAACGAAAGTTCTTCACATTCAATGTGAGACGTGGACAATTAATTTCCACACCTGTCTAAATCCAAAGTGTACCTCTCGTTGTGTAGGTTATAGACAGTCCAAGCATTAGGTTTTGCTTACACCCATCAGCTCTTATAAAAGTTCATAGGTAGGGAGTGTTCTGTGGTCTCGGTCGCCTGCTATTACAACACCTTCACGTGTGCCAACCCAATGACTAGCTACCTTGCGTAACTTCAGTCACTAATGATGTGGTAGATATATTTGATTTGTTGTTTATAGAGGTGGTAAGATTTTAAAAAATATACAGTAAGAATCTAGTCACTCTTTTTTTTCTTCTGATAAATCTTGTTATTTTTGTATGAACTAAGTATATAGATGTCGGTCTTCCATGTCAATATCTTTATGTAAACGAATCATATTACTAAACTTTGAAAGGTTATAAAAATGGTGTTTCGAGTCCCTACTGCCAAGTTCTTCTTCCATAACAAGGTATGTTAACTAACTCAAACCATTGGAGCAGTGTGAACAGATTGAGCAGTTTTGATATTTTAACTGAAAGCAAGGTCCAGAAAGATATGGAGAGATCTAAGCTTAGAAATCCAGCTAACCGTGATATTAGATTGTGCTTGTATGCTGTGTTATTATGCCAAGGGTTCCTTCAGTTATACTCCATCTCTTCTTCAAATAAATTGGCGCCGACGTAAAGGAAACATAGGATTTCTAGTTTGAACTTCTAAGCATGGTTTGCCGTTCCGCCGCGACCCATACAGTGTTAGAAGAGAGATGAGTCCATGGCACGACCGATCTGATTCTCTTACTTTTGTTCTTTCTTTTTATATATTTTTAAAGTGTATCACTTGAATCGGTGTGACGCGTTTCGATTTGGATCGTGTCAATTGGAGCTCACACAATTAGGGTTTAGGATTTAGGGTTTAGATTTGAATCGGTGTAACGCGTTTCGATTTGGATAGTGTCAATTGGAGCTCACACAATTAGGTCGCACGGCACAACAAATCTTACTTACAAATTGGTGATTTTTGATATTTACAAATTAGCCCTTCCAACCTTGATATTCATTTATAACTCTTCGCAGCCGCATATTTATTCAATAAAGTCTTTTTTCCAGGGGTAAATTGGGAAAAGCCTTTTCCCAGACATTCGAAGGGTGGCTTATTTTTGAATTCTTAGGGTGTTTCAATAAATAACTTCAGAAGATTACTAATAAATACTTAGATCGAAAGGCTAATACATAAACCAACGGATTGTAGGGGCTAGAAGCTAAAATTCCCATGGAAGAAGAGCAAATGTGCACTAGCAGTATGGAAAAAAGCAACATGGCAGGTTTTAAGTACTGCTAGCTGAAGTGTACGTTTCTCACTGGCAGCAAAAAGAAAATTCCTAAATAAGGAACTCGATGAACAGATCAAACTTTTCAAAAAACACAAATCTAAGCTAAAGATCTTCCCTTTTGTCGTGGATAGATCATTGCAGTGTGATTAAAGGTAAGTACGTCCTGGGTTCCTTCGTTTACAAAAGGACCCAGCTGCCTCTCCCCAAACAAGGTATTATATCCGAAACTGTACTCTCAAAGCCCTGAATATTAAGACATACTAATCACTGTTTCCATCTCTTTGTGCATCTGATGGGTTCAGACAGACCGATCATATCAGATCGAAAAAGGTTTACTGCACTTGAGGAAGTACAGTAAGTTAAATTCACGTAGGATTGCAACTCATGTGGTGTCTTGTTGGGTGCCACTTGATTTTTTTTTAAATTTAACTTTTTTATTTTAGAGTTCAACCCTTCTATTTTGGAGCTCAATTTTTGTATTTTAAAGCCTAACTTTCTATTTTATAGTCTAAAACATAGTTGGGCTCCAAAACAGAAGGTAAGTTAGGTTCCAAAATAGAAAGTTAAGTTCTAAAATAAAAAAGTTGGACTCGAAAATAAAAAAGTTAGGCTCCAAAATAGAAAGTTTAAATTAAAAAAAAAAACTACGTGAGCTGTAATCCTACGTGGATTGCACTTACTGTACTTCCTCAAGTACAGTTAGCCTCAAGTGCAGTAAACCTTTCTCTATAAGATCCTCTCGATTCAGACTTTAAGAGATGAAAATGTAATGTGTATGGTCTGAACTAAGTAACATTTAATAGTATGGCTGACAGTGCCGTCTTATGTCAGGCTCGATTGACATAGTAATTTTTTAAAAAAATTATTATTATTTTAATTGCAAATTGGACCTGATTATAAGATTGAATTTGTGTGGCACATTATGATTTGAACCGTACTTGAAAAATATAGTTCTATCCAATTTATGGTTCTGAGCAACTATGTTGAAAAAGGAATACGTATCTTTCATTCGAACATGTAGCGAAATTTCGTCATTTTGTTGTCTCTAGACACAAGATTTAGAGGTCCGCAATTATGAGCTTTTCAGATCTTGTATCTAAGATGGCTATTGTACAAGCGAGAGTCTTGTATTTTTCCATGCTTAAGAGTGAATATCCCTTTTGCTTGCTTGCCCAACAAGGAAAGGAGAAAGCATCATTCTTCAACATGGATGGCAAGGCGAGACGTTTCAAAGCATGTCAACAAGTGAGATAGCTAATACCACACATAAACCAGTGGATGGGGGGTGGCAAAATATATTTTTAGGGTTTTTACAAATAAATTATTCTCACTTTAAAAAATTATAGATAGATAAGTCTAATTGCTATATTTATTTGTAAATATATCATTGAAGATGTCAAAAGTATGAAACAAAAAGGCACAGAATATTTAATTTTTGTACACCCTCAAGTGGTCCTACAAAATGGTTCAAAAAATGTTCAAAAGGACTACTTGGTGATCCCTCTACATAGAATTGTCAATTTTAACAATGTGTGGAATGGAAATGCAGTAAGGATAAATCTATAATTTTAATGTTAATAATAATATTTAGGGAGAATTAATAATTGCTCCTTGATAGAGGACTGACATTAGTTTTCAATCTCAATTAGATTTTCCAACACCGCATGGTCCCTATTTTCTGCAGAATTTATTTTTAGGTCTCTTCACTACATAACTATGTAAGTATTTAACTATGTAAGTTATGTAAATATGTAACTTGTACTTCACTAACTATGTGAGTTACATAATTATGTAAGTATGTAATATGTAAGTTATGTAAGTACCTAGTTAGTGATGTACAATTACATACTTACATAACTTACATAGTTATATAGTTATATAATTACATACTTACATAGTTATGAGGGAGCGATCTAAAAATAAGTCTCGTAAAAAATAAGAACCATATGGTGTGAGAAATCTGACAGAGACTGAAAAATAATGATAGTCCTATGCTAAGAAACAATTATTAATTCTCCCTCATATATATGTAGAAAACCGTTTTTTTTCCTTTCTAAATCCAAACTTTTTCTATGTCCTGATTGGTGCTTTTGTCCCCTTCAGCAAATGCAACCCCACTGTGGTGGTATGATCCTGTTGGGCCTGAGCCAAACGGGCCTCCACTAACAAGAAAGGGAGACGATCGCTGGTGAGGACGAACGCCTGCAAAACCAGAAGGGAATCAGGGGGGCCGGTGAAGACCGGGGAAACCTCCGATGCCTAAGTCAGTGAGGAGCTTGAGAGGCAGGGGTTTCGGAATGCAAGAATTGTGTTCGCGCGAGGATGAGAACGTACCGTTACATGGTACTGTACCTGTGCTTTTATAGGCGTCGGTGTGTTGAGGCCAACGTGCGTAACGTTCGGCAGATCGTGCCTGAGGAGGCGCCTGACGCACGCGCATAACGGGAGGAGTTACGACTTCTGGCGCCCGTTAAGTTGCCAGGCAGTTCACGCCCCTTGATGGTGGAGAACGTGGCCTGGGACGGTTACAACCGTGCCACGAGTCAGAGAGTTGCTCGGAAGCCTTCAGAGATACTTTCCGAGCAGGTAACCCACTTGGGGGACACAACGTGCTGTTCGGTGACATCTGGAGCCGTTCCGCGCAGCAGGGCTGAGGTCTTTTGTTCGGAAGCCGCCCGCTGACGAGCTCGGCTACGCTCCGCCAGGGATAACCGGCGCGGGGGTCTTCTCTCCTCTGATCCGTACTAAGGGCATGGGATAGTACGAGGAGGCCACGTCCGAAGGGGAAGGCGTTGATGGGCCCTGACATGATGGGCCTAGGTGGCAGAAAACAGCCACCACACTTGCCCCCACGCCCTCAAGTGGTTCGGAAGTCAGAATGCTTGAGGGCGGCGACCTGCTCGGACGTCAGCTCCGCAATAAATGCGGTATCGTCCTCGGAGATCCGAACAGACCTGCGGTGACGCCGATGCGGAGGTGTCTGCCTCAAACGCGGGGCTTTCATGATGACCACGTGGGTCATGTCAAGCCCGAACGGTCACCCGCAAGTCATTTGAGAGGAGACTTGGAGTGGAGGGAAGCGACGTTTCCAGGAACGCTTCGAATTTCGCGCCTCACTTTCCTTATAAGGAAGGGGGAGGGCGAGAGCGGGGTCTCCGTCCCCGAAAAGTTTTCCAGAGTCCATGCTTCCCAACCTACTCTCCGCCTTCCCCTCTGAGTCGTTCCTCCGCCACTGTTCTTCTTCTCCCCTCGTTGCCCTCTCTGCCCAGCGATGGCTCAGAAAGGAAAGGAGGTCGTTGAAGCCAGCGGGATGCCGCCGGCAGGAGCGAAAGTGGCGAAGTACCGGAGCTTCGAGGGTCTCCGAGAGCGCTTTCGGATTGGTGAGGAATACGAGATCGTCCTGATGCGCGAGGACGAGTCGTACCTAACCCAGAGGCCGGGGTGCTTCGTGCTCTCGCTGGACCTGCTGGAAGCTGGTCTCCGACTGCCGGTGCCGGAGATCGCGAAGGAGCTGCTTCGAAGCTGGAAGGTGGCGCCTATCCAGCTGACTCCCAACTCGTGGAGGACCATCTTCGTCTTCTGCGTCATGTGCAGGAAGAAGAAGATTGAAGCGACTTCGGAGATCTTCGAAGTCATTTTAGCCTGGCGTGCTCTCCGCAGTCCGGATGGGGATCGTGTACGTGAAACATCGTACCAACCGGATGCGGATGAACTTCTCGCCTCGGCTGTCCAACAACAAAGGGTGGACAGGGCGACTTTTCTCCGTGGGGAGAAAGAAGGGAGCAAACATCCATGAATGGGACTTTCCCACTAGGGTGGTGGAGCCCCTGAAGAGGGTGGATATGGCCCCTTTCTTGATTCGGGAGGCAGCCGCTGCCTCCCAGTTGCTGAATACGGTCTCGGTGAACCATGCCGAGGGGTACTTGACGAGTACAAGCTTGTGAAGTGCAAGCTTAGCCGCGCCTGGGGTAAGTCTTCTTGCTGTTCTGCTTGTTTCTTTTTCTCGCATTCATGGGTTCTGATCCTTTTTCCTGCTTTTTCCAGACGATGAAGAAATAGCGGCTGGTCGGGACCAGAAGGAGATGGCCAATTATGTCGAGATGATCCCCGTCAGCCTTTGCTCAATAAGGCTGGACGAGGGAGGCTCTGCGAAGGGGCCTGCGCGGCAAGTGAAGGCCGCAGCGCGGGGAGGTGCCGCGAAGAAGGCGGTTGAGACGGGTACGACCGCGGGGACGACCTCTCTCCCCCAACCAAAGAGGAAGGAGAAGCGCAAGACGGCTGTAATGGAGCCGCCAGCCAGGAGTCGCTCTCCCGAAGGAGGGGTATCCGACGAGCCCCGAGTTCCCAAAAAGAGGAAGCTGAGGAAGCTGATGTTGCGCTCTGCAGGAGACGCCGCAGCGATGGAGGAAGAGCCAGAGGAGGATCTTGAACCTTTGATGGTTCGAAGATCTCGTCAGCGTCCGGGGGCGTCCGAGGAGAGGGCGCCCGCAGCTCCAGCCGTGGACCGTTCAGAGGCGGTCATGAAGATGTCCGCCGAGCTAGGCCTGATAATGGTCAGCGATGAATCGGACCGCTCCGAAGGGCTGACGAAGTCGCCGGGTCATGAGGATCGGGTGGTCCTGTCTGGTGAAGGGAGCGCCGAGCAGGATGGCGCGCCAGGCGGGAGCGTACATCCTGGCGCCGAGGAGAGGGCAGCCACAGACTCCACTCCTGCGCCGGCGGTCGTTCGTGGTACTGACGAGGCAGTTCTTCCGAGGGGGGGCGTTCCACAAGGGAGTGGAGACATCCTGCCCCCCATGCTCCCCACCTCGGTGATCACCGAAGGCCGTATAGTCGGCGAAAGTGCAGCCGAGGTGATTGCTGGGGATTCTGTAGTCGGCGAGAGTGCAGCCGTCCTCGGGGAGGAGAGCACTCAAGGACCTGGGGACGCCGAGGAGGGCCGCTCAACAGCCCTTGTGGCCCCCGCCACCAAAGATGGAGGGGAGGCTCAGCTGACAACAAGGCAGGAGGCCACCGGAGCGGGTCAAGCTTCGGGCTCGATGAGTGTTGTTGCCGTGGCTTCCAGGTTGATCGGCCTGAAGAACCTATGACCGGTGATGCCGCGATCTCGTCTGCCGCTGCTGCGGCTGGGGGCGAGAGCTCTGAGGACGACGATAGACCTCTGCGGGAGGTGCTGCACCGAAGACTCCCCGTGGTGCCTTCCGTAGCAACTCTGGAGGCAACGCTCCGTCGCGTCGAAACGTCGCCAAGGAAGTTGCCTCCAGCCCGTCTGCCTCCTACCTTGATCGCCTGGCAAGGTGCCAAGACCTTCCCTCTGAGAGGACTCCAGAGGTGCAAACAGAGGAATACCATCCCGAGAACCAAGATGATGAGTAGCAAGTGACGTCGATCTTGGCTCTTGTGGAGGGTATATCTACATCACTGGGCGTCCTGAAGGCTATGGCTGCTCGGTCTCGGAAGCAGAAATATTTATATGAAGCGCAGTCGGCTTACTGCCAGGACCTCACGGCAAGGCATAAGGCTCGCGAGGCGGACTTGGAGGAGGAGGTGAAGAACCTCAAGACTGCCCTTCAAGCCTCGGAGATGAATGTCATGGTGGCCGGGCCGAGAAGGATGCTCTGGCTAAGGTGGTCACAGATGCCGGGGTCCGTGCCGTGGCGGAGTACAAGGCTGGACGGACTATAGGGAGGAATTGGAGCAGTACGGGGCGCGCTGCTACAGAATAGGTCTGAACGCCGGAATGGAGTTCGGCGAGCGTTTATCCTGGGTTGGGCGTGCCCAAGAAGCTTTCGAGGCGGCTGTTCGGGAGTGCAGGCGCCGGACCAATGATGCCCGCTTGGATGATGTGCGATTTGCGCAGTTCCAATCTGGGCGAATGCCTTCTTCAGATGAAGGTGCCGGTCCCTCCGAACATGCTCCTTAGCTATCTCCTGTTCTATGTATTTCTTATACCTTCTTTTTTAACCACGGCCAAGAGAGGTCAATGTAAGAAAACTTTTTGTGAAGGAACTCTTCTGCTTATGAGCTTGTCTTGTAGCTTTCCTTTCTCTATCTTCTCCCTTTCTGTTGTTTGTTCCTGCTCGGCTCGGAATCCGTTAGCTGCATAAGCGTTGCATGTTTAGGAGGTCCCGATCAGGGTATATGCTAAATGCTTATGAAACAACAGGAGTAGGGGGGAGAGAGGTAGGATGCTGAAAGAAGGCTTTTATAAATAATAAGCCTTAAGATTAGAGACATGCCAAGTCCTGGGTATGGCTTCGCCACTAGGGGTAGTGAGCTTATATGAGCCTTTTCGAGGACATGGGTGACCTGATAAGGTCCTTCCCATCTGATGGCGAGTTTGCCGACTGCTCTTCGGGGGTCCGAAGCCGAACAGCGGCGCAGAACCAAATCTCCCACATTGAACTGCCTTTCCCGAACTCGCGCATTATAATATTGTGCGAGTCGTTGCTGATAGGAAACGAGGCGGATGCTGGCGTCGCTCTGACGTTCTCCTAGCATGTCCAAGTTTTCCCGAAGAGCACGGTTATTGGCGGCTTCGTCGAAGTGGGTAGTTCGGATAGTTGGAAGGGCTACTTCAAAGGTACAACTGCTTCCGAGCCGTAGGCCAGATGGAAAGGTGTTTCCCCTGTAGCTACCCGAGCGGTGTTCGGTGGTGACACCAAAGGACGTTTTGGAGCTCATCGACCCATGATCCACTGCAGCCTCACCTCTGGTTCGGATCCCGTGCAGCAATGTTCGGTTGGCGTTTTCGACCAGACCGTTAGCTTGGGGATGAGCCACGGAGGTGAAGTGGTTGTAGATTCCGAACTCGGCGCACTTCTGCTTGAAGAAGGTGCTGTAAAACTGTTTCCCATTGTCAGACGTAATCACCCTTGGGACGCCAAACCTGCAGAGGAGGTTCTTCACACGAACTTCCATGCGGCTTGTTCGGTGATTGTGGTAACGGGTTCGGCCTCGATCCACTTGGTGAAGTAATCGATAGCTACGAACAGAAATTTCTTCCGACCTGGGCCTCTGGAAAGGGACCCAAGATATCAATGCCCCATCTGGCGAAAGGGCGCGGCTCGAACAGACTGTGAAGCTGTTCGGCCGGTTGCTTGATGAGTACTCCGAACTTTGGCATTCTGGACATTTCCTGACGAAGGTCATGCAATCCTTGAAGAGAAGGCCACCATAACCCTGCTCGGATGAGGGTGCGCGCTAGCGTTCTGCCCCCCAGATGGCTTCCGCACAGCCCCTCGTGAACTTCCTCTGTGGCCGCAAGGGCCTCCTCAGGGTTGAGGCAACGCAGAAGAGGTCTTGCAAGGGACCGCCGGTACAGCTTGCCTTCTACGAGGGTGAAATGCTGCGAGCGCATCCTGACTTTCCGAGCTTCGTCCTGTTCGGGCGGAAGCTCACCTCGGAGGAGGGTATGCCACGAGGGGGTCCACCCAACTTGGGGTTGGTGGGCCGTTTCTATGGCCGCTACATCAGTCTCCGTGCTTGGCAAGGCGAGCTCTTCAATGAACACAGAGCGAGAAGGGGTGATGTCACCTGAAGATGCCAATGTGGCAAGTGCATCAGCTCGCGCGTTCTGCCCCAGTGGAACATGTATAACCTCGAAGTATACGAGGTCCTCTGTCTGGCACTTGACTGTTGGAGGTATTGAGCCATGCAAGGTTCCCTTGCTCCGAACTGTCCGCCTCACCTGGCTGGCGACCAGCTGGGAGTCACTAAAGACTCTAAGCCGAACGGCCCCAAGGTGCCTAGCCATGCGAATACCGGACAGTAAAGCTTCGTCTTCGGCGACGTTGTTGGAGGCTGGAAAGCGGAAACGAAGGGCGTATTAGAACTCTAACCCCTCCGGGGAGGTGAGGACCAAACCTGCCCCTCTTCCGGTGACACAAGAGGATCCGTCAACATAGAGCTCCCATGGGGGGTCGTCTGCCAAGGGCGGATCCTGCTCGGCCGGAAGGATACATTCCGCCACGAAGTCTGCCAACGCCTGTGCTTTGATCGCCGTCCTCGGTCGGAAGCTGATGTCAAACTCACCAAGCTCTATCGCCCACTTAACCAACCTACCAGAAGCCTCCGGCCGCTGAAGAATGGATTTCAGCGGTTGATCGGTTAGAACTGTAACGGATGGGCCTGAAAATAGGGCCTAAGCTTCCGAGCAGCTGTGACGAGAGCAAGGGCGAGTTTTTCTGCCCTGGGGTACCTCCTTTCAGCTTCTTGGAGGACCTGCTGCTGATGTAGTATACGGGATGCTGCGCCGCTCCTACTTCTCTAATCAAGACGCACTGATAGAGTGTTCGGTGACCGAAAGGTACACGAACAGAGGTTCTCCGAGTACAGCTTTGAGAGAACAGGAGGGGCTGCCAAATATGCTTCAGCTCGGTGAAGGCGGCTTCGCATTCATCAGTTCACCGTACTTGCCCCCCTTGCTTCGAGGAGCTTTTAGGGCTCGGAGCAACTTGAAGAAGTTAAAACTTCTTTCTGCTGCTCGGGACATGAACCGGTTCAGTGCCGCCAGACGCCCCGTCAGTCGTTGGACGTCGCGCACTGTCTTTGGACTGCTCATTTCAAGCACTGCTTGGATTTTTTCCGGGTTCGCCTCTATTCCCCTGTTTGATACGAGGAACCCGAGGAACTTACCCGACCGAACACCAAACGCGCACTTAGCAGGATTGAGCTTCATATTATACCTTCGCAGGGTTGCGAAAGTTTCCTGGAGGTCGGAAATGTGATCAGTACTCGGAAGAGTCTTGACCAACATATCATCAACGTAAACCTCCATGTGCGCCCGATCTGCTGCTCGACATCTTGTTGACCAGTCGCTGGTAAGTCGCGCCTGCATTCTTCAGACCGAAAGGCATCCTGGTGAAACAGTATAAGCCTAAGTCTGTAACGAAAGTCGTGGCGTCTTGATCCGGGGATGCATGCTGATCTGGTGGTAACCAGAGTAGGCATCCAAAAAGCTAAGGAGCTCGTGCCCGGAAGTTGCGTCCACCAGCTGATCAATGCGCGGCGGCAGGGGGAAGTTATCCTTGGGCGTTGCCTTATTGAGATCTTTGTAATCCACGCACACGCGCCATTTGCCATTGGCCTTGCACACGAGGACCACGTTGGAGATCCATCTTGGATATTGGGCTTCTCGGAGGAGCCCAATAGTTCGGCTTTTGACCACGTGATCTTGAATCATGGTCTGCCGTTCTCGGTTCACAGGTCGCCTCCTTTGCTGTACTGGTGGGATCCGGGGATCCAACCGGAGGCGATGCACCATGACCTCTGGGGGATGCCTGGAAGCTCGTCATCAGACCAGGCGAACACGTCCAAATTGGCCAGCAGGAAAGCTGTGTAGCGTTGCTGCTCGGCTCGGTCAACAAGGCGCCAATGTACAAGACGTGTTCGGGGTCGTTGTCCACTTGAATAGGGATTAAGTCTTCAGCAGGCGTCCCTCGGCTGGTTGAAGGCTGATCGGAAGTCGGAGGAGCTGGATCAGCGAGTGGTTGCTTGTCTCTTAGGGAGAGGACATAGCAACGGCGAGACTCGCGCTGACACCGAGCACTTCGCCCACTCCGCTCGGAGTAGGAAACTTCATCTTTTGATGGAGCGACGAAGGTACTGCTTGATGCGCGATCAGACCTCTGCCTAGGATAGCATTGTATCCAGGCATGTTGTTGACGACCAGGAAGTCAACAATCTTGGTCAAGCCCTTGGAGCCGTTCCAAGGTGATCGGAAGGCGAATCTTCCCATGGGCTGGACCGAAACTCCCGAAAAGCCAAAAGTGGCGAGTTCACAGGGAGTGAGTTGATCGGTTCGCAGACCCATGAGGACAAAACAATCGTAAGCCAAGACAGGGGGCGCTTCCATTATCTACCAGAATTCGGCGCACGTTACAGTGGTTGATGGTGGCCGAAACGACCAACGCATCAGTGTGGGGGGTCGTAACCCTACAAGATCTTCATCCGAGAAGGTTATAGCCTCCTCGGACTGTGCGCGTGCAGGACTGGCAGGATACGGAGCCGACCGAACAGCCGAAGGCCTGTCTACGACATGCACTCGCCTTGCGTAATCGCGTCGGCTTCGAGTGCTTTCTCCGCCCGCGCCGAAACCCCGCGATCACGTTGATCTCTTGCCCATTGGGCTCGTTGTTGATCGGCTGCTCGGGAGTGCGGTCTCGGCGTCGGGGGCGCTCTTCATTCCGGCGCACGAACCGTCCAAGGTAGCCGCGCTTGATAAGGTCTTCGATTTCGCCCTTAAGCTGGCGGCACTCGGAGGTGTCGTGGCCGTGGTCGCGATGAAAGCGACAGTACTTATTTTGATCGCGCTTCCGGGGGTCGGAGCGCATTCTCTGGGGCCACCGAACAAAAGCTTCGTTCCTGATCTCTTCCAGGATTTGTTCGGGAGCCACGTGAGGGGGTGTAGTTGGTGAAGGGGCGCGGACGGCGCGGAGAATTGCCATTGCGCCGTCCTTCTACGATCTCGGTCGGAACCGTTGTCGGAAGGCCACTTCTTGTCCGACTGCTCCCCATGCTCGGCCTGCTCGCCGCCAGGCTCTCCTCGCAAGCTACGTGGCGCTGTGCGATGGAGAGTAGTTCGGCGAGGGTGGCAGGCTGTTGGACGCCGAGAGTCCTCTGCAAAAAACCGTCGCGAGTGCCTGGATGAGGGCATGGTGGCCAGAGGGACGTCCAGGCGCGAGATGCGGAGCTCCTCTGTTCGGAACCTCTTGACGAAGTCCAGAGTGCCTCGCCTTTCTTCTGGCGCACAGCCAGAAGAGAAGCCGCCGTTCGCGGCTGCGATCTCCCGCCAGGAAGTTGTCCCTGAAGGACTCTTCAGTTGGCGGAAGGAAGTGATGGAGCCCGCGGGAGGGTTTCAAACCAAGCCCTGGCGGTTTCTTTGAGCGTTGCAGGGAAAGCCCTGCACTTGGCCGCGTCCGATGCTCCGTGGAAAACCATGTGCGACTCGAAGCCATGGATGTGGTCGGCGGGTCGGTTGTGCCGTCGTAGGGCGCGATGGTGGGCAGAGGGAGCTTGGAGGAGACCTGGGCCTCCAGGATCTCCCTGCTGAAAGGAGAGTGGAAATTCAAGTCGCCTCCGCCGGAGCCTTGCCCTCCCACGCTGAACCATCGCGTCCATGCGGCGTTCGAGGTCGACCACACGCGTCAGGCGCCTGGCGAGCTGCTCGGAGTTGGCGGGGCCCCCTCGTCCGGAGGCGTGGGAGTTGCCTCCCACGAACGATCGCGGCGGACGGGGGAGATAATAGAGCGGCGAGGCGAACGCCCGCGGCGCTCCGGTGCCCGCTCCTCCGATCGGGGGGACGGAGGGACCGGCGCGGAGAATCCGCCGCTGCTCCTGCGGCGCCAGGGGGACGCGGGAGCGCCGATGCGACGATTCCGCCTGCCGCTCACACGCAGGGGAAAAGCCGGGGCCGCTGCCCCCGCCAACTGGGCCTGTAGGGCGAGGCAGACGCCGTCAACTGCTGCATTTGCCCCCGAAGCTCGCCACTTCGAGGGCAGTCGCAGGTGCGGCAGTCGTTGGTGCCGGGGCGTCGTGGTTTGCGCCGGCGGTGGCGACGGCGACGTCACCAGGGGGGGATCGACGACGGGAATCCCCTCGTGACTGGCGAGACCTCGTCACCCTGCTTCCTATGTTCTGGTATGAGGATCGTCCTCGAGCCATGGCAGTGTCGTTTCCCACAGACGGCGCCAAATGTGGTGGTATGATCCTGTTTGGGCCTGAGCCAAACGGGCCTCCACTAACAGGAAAGGGAAGACGATCGCTGGTGAGGACGAACGCCTGCAAAACCAGAAGGGAATCAGGGGGGCCCGGTGAAGACCGGGGAAACCCTCCGATGCCTAAGTCAGTGTGGAGTTTGAGAGGCAGGGGGTTTCGGAATGCAAGAATTGTGTTCGCGCGAGGATGAGAACGTACCGTTACATGGTACTGTACCTGTGCTTTTATAGGCATCGGTGTCGAGGCCAACGTGCGTAACGTTCGGCAGATCGTGCCTGAGGAGGCGCTGGACGCACGTGCATAACGGGAGGAGTTACGACTTCTGGCGCCCGTTAAGTTGTCAGGCAGTTCACGCCCCTGATGGTGGAGAACGTGGCCTGGGACGGTTACAACCGTGCCACGAGTCAGAGAGTTGGCTCGGAAGCCTTCAGAGATACTTTCCGAGCAGGTAACCCACTTGGGGGACACAACGTGCTGTTCGGTGACATCTGGAGCCGTTCCGCGCAGCAGGGCTGAGGTCTTTTGTTCGGAAGCCGCCCGCTGACGAGCTCGGCTACGCTCCGCCAGGGATAAACGGCGCGGGGGTCTTCTCTCCTCTGATCCGTACTAAGGGCATGGGATAGTACGAGGAGGCCACGCGAAGGGGAAGGCGTTGATGGGCCCTGACATGATGGGCCTAGGTGGCAGAAAACAGCCCACCAACCCACCTATATAGACTCCATATTGGTCATTGGCATCCCTCAACATCAGTAACAATCAAACATGGCAAAGAATTGTCCCTTGCTTGCCAGTCTTGTTCACTGCTCATTCACCTGTGAGAAAACGATATATAGTAGAAAAAGTCTTAAGTCTTGCTGCACCCCCCCCTCCGGATAAGGTGTGTAAGTACACCGTGCCGTGATGGCGTCACACCATCATGACGTAGTATCAGACAACGAATCAAAATCTGATGTGTGCGCACACCTTCTTGGCAAGGTGTGCACCACTACTTTCTCTATGTAATATTCCCCAATGCAATCAACATAAGAGTATCAAACATTAATCGGAATTATTGATCACCATGTGCACGCAAGCAACATGGACCGGTTACATTAATTAACCTAGTGGAACATTTTCCATTAGCATGTTCATGTGTGGGAATCCTACGATCTCTTTAGATGGGGAAGTGAAAATAGTGAGTAGGATAAGGCAAGTTACAACCTCTTTAAAGATATGATTATCCAAAAATAGAGAAATTTGACGTTTCCTTTACCAATAAATACATTAAATAAATTATCAACCATAGCAGTCCCCAGCATGATTGGCACAAATAATTTTTTATTTTTTATTTATAATTTTTTGAGCCAAGGATAAATGGTTGGTTTGATACACCGAATCAACGATACACCCCAACCCCTGATATGAACAAAAAGGAGAGAGTAAAACAAGCATAACAGGTGCTGCTCATCTAAAAATCTCCATGAGTAGTAAAATATTTGTTCTTTTTTAACCCTCACCATTTGAACCATTTGAAACTACGTCAGCTAACTCCTTAAAATTGGGTACATTCTTGTTTTGAGCAATATGCAGCACATAAATTCATACTAACAATATGGTAATTACACTGACCTGATATTTGCCAAAAACAGTTAAAAAAGAGGGGTAAGGGTGCAAATACCAAAACCGAAAGGGGAAGATAAAAAAAAATCATGGTGGGCCGTGCGCTAGGCCAGCAATCTCTGTCCGTCGGTCTCTCTCTCTCTCTCATGCACCAACTCACATCTCTACGATGCAGAGGAGGGGGCCTTCCCCGCCGACGCCATGGCTCCCACCGCCGCCGGCACGGTGGAGAACCGCTGGAGGTGTATCATCCGGGCGTAGCACCCGTCGGGGAAGTGGTTCAGCAGGTGGGAGTGGGACCCCTGCTCCACCACCTTACCGTCGTCGATCACCGCGATGGTGTTGGCGCTCCTCACCGTCGACAGCCGGTGCGCCACCACGATCGTGGTCCGCCCCGACGACGCCTTCTCCAGCGCCTCCTGCACGGAGCGCTCCGACTCCGCGTCCAGCGCGCTGGTCGCTTCGTCCAGCAGCAGGATGGACGCCTTCCTGAGAAAGGCCCGGGCGATGGCTATCCGCTGCCGCTGCCCGCCCGACAGCTGCACCCCGCGCTCCCCCACCCACGTCCGGTAGCCCTCCGGCAGCGCAGAGATGAACTTGTGAGCGTTGGCCAGCGTCGCGGCCTCTACGACCTCGGCCTCGGTGGCGTTCTCGTGCCCGTAGGCGATGTTGTCGTGGATGGTGGCGGCGAAGAGGCAGGGCTCCTGGGGAACCATCGCCATGGCCCGCCTCAACGCCTTGAGGTTGTACTTGCGGATGTCCTTGCCGTCGATGAGCACCCGCCCGGAGTTGGGCTCGTAGAAGCGCTGGACCAGGGAGATGACGGAACTCTTGCCGCAGCCGCTGGGGCCGACGAGCGCGAGGGTCTTACCGGCGCGCGCCCGCAGGGAGAGGTCCCGGAACACGGCCACGTCGGGGCGGGACGGGTAGGCGAAGTCGATGTGCTTGAGCTCGACCTCCCCGCGGAGGCGGTCGGGAACGGGGGTGGCATCGGGGTCGTCGGGCTCGATCTCCGTCTTGCGGTCGATGAGCTCGAAGACCGACCTCATGGCTTGTCCTCCCTTGATGAAGTCGGGGGCCAGCGTTAGCGTCTCCGCCGCGCCGTTGGCAGACACCATGAGCACCATGAACACCCGGATGGTCTTGGAGAAATCGGAGATGCCATGCTTCACCAGCCACGCGGCGTACCAGAGGCCCAGGGCGTAGGATGCGTATAACAAGAACTGGGCCACGCCGAAGCCACTGCCGGCGATCTGCCCCTTCCAGAAGCACCGGCGCAGGGGCGCCCGCAGGTTGGCGGCAAAGAGCTGGGTGATCTTGGCCTCTGAGTTGAAAGCGGCCACGGTTCGGACGTTGGCGACGGCCTCGCCGGCTATCTGGGTGGCTTTCGCATGGGCGCCTTCCAGGTCGCCAGAGAACCCTTGCATGAACATTTTCTGCATAAGCCACCGACACCCCGTGAATCAAAGAGGACCGCAACAGCAGAAATGGTGGAGACGACAGGAATGCGGTGGTGGGAGAGAACAGTTAAGGATTGGGCATGGTTACCTGCAGCACAGTGGCGGCAACGACAACGGGGAACACCGCGATGAGGACGATGGCAAGGCGCCACTGCAGGATGAACCCGGCCGTGCAGGCGACCAGCATGAGTGCCGAGTTCTGCACGATCACCGATATCCTGTCCCCGATCGCGGAGCGCACGTTGTGGGCATCCAGGGTCAGCCTGCCGGCGATCCTCGCGCTCCCATTCTCCTCCATGTCGAACCAGGCGACCTCGTTCCGGAGCACCGCGGAGAGCATCTCCTCGCGGACGCGCTTCGTCAGGTTCTCACCCACGATATCCCAGAACAGGTGCTGGAGTGTGTTGAAGAGGAGCGCGGCAGAGGAGACCCCAATGAGCAGGTAGCAGTACTTGGCGATCTCTCGCTTCATGTGGCCGTAGTCCCTCGCGTAGTACACGCTGAGGACGGCGCTGAGCACGTAGGCGAACATGGCGCTGAAGGAACCGCAGACCATGGAGCCGATCGATCCAATGAGGGCGTACGTCCACTCCGGCGAGTTCATCTTGGCGAGTCGCCAGAAGGAGCTGGCTTGCTCCCGGAAAGCGAGTTTCTCCGGCCTGTGGTAGGGGTCGAACGAGAGGCTGAAGTCCGACGTCGAGAAGTCGGAGAGCCGGCGAGAGTACGGTGACCGGCCGTATGAGGAGTTCCGGCAGATGATCGGGGAGCTCACCGAGTTCCGAGCACTCGAAGGCCTGCGAGCGAAAAAAATTCAAAATTTTCGCTCGTCCAAGTACGCGGAGAGCAAACAAGACACCACAAGGAGGAAGGTCGCAGTATGATCAAGCACCTGGCGCTGCTCTTCCTGGCATTGGCGAGAGCAGTCTCATGGGCAACCTCCTGCATCCGGATGAGCTTGGCATAGAGGCCGTTCTCGCCCTGAGACATGAGATCGTCGTGGGTGCCGATCTCGGAAACGCTGCCCTGCTGGATGACGGCGACCAGGTCGGCCTTGCGGATGGTGGAAAGGCGGTGGGCGATGACGAGGGTCGTCCTGCCCATCATGAAGCGGTCGAGGGCCTCCTGCACCAGCTTCTCCGACTCCGAGTCCAGCGCGCTGGTCGCTTCGTCCAAGAGGAGGATGGCGGGGTTCTTCAGCATCGCCCTCGCTATGGCAATCCTCTGCTTCTGCCCTCCTGACAGCTGCAACCCTCTCTCACCCACCTGGGCAATCCAACGGCGGCAGCAGCAGAGGCATCAAAAAGATTATTACTCAAAAACCCAGTTGGCGAGATCATTCTTGTTCATATTTAAGCAGGAATTGAAGAAAGCTATCACTGTTCGTAGGATCATTTTGATCTGCAAAACCAGGGGAAAACTATGTCCTGATTCTGGTCCAACACAGAATAGTTGCCATTTTTTACCCCCAAAAGCTAGCTATACAAAAGGCAATTATTAGAAACTTAAGAGTAGATAGATGAAACGATCCTTTTTACTGAAAAAAACAAGTTGGCTCCCATCATCATAAGTAGTTTGGATTTGACAGTAGGAGTAAAGAGTTTCGTTTGGCGTTTAGATGGGTACGCATATTCGATGATGAACTGTATATATTAAGACATGAGAAGATCTTGTGGCAGTACAGAAATGTGTAATCTGGTGCGATGGATGATAGCATCTCTGTTTAATTAATGCCCCCCCACAAATTTCTTTTAATATCCTACTGTGTTCATGATGGAAGCTTATCATTATTAAACTCAGAAGGAAACGCTACAAGAAAATGAAGCTGTCACCATATTCCCTCCATTGTTTTGTCATGTATTGATGGATTAAAAAGAGAGAGAGAGAGATCAAGGGGAAAACCCATTAGAGACAAAAACCCTAAAGTACAAAAATCAGAGCATGGAGGTCCCAGTCTTCCCCCAGGCAGCTCAGAGATTCAGTGAAATGGCATCAAAACCTTGGGCTTGCAAATTAGTCCTGTCTAATCGGCAAATAGGGGGCACCCAAAGGCGGTGTGTTGCAGTCAACAAAAAAAAAGGAGAACAGGAGGAAGCCAACAAAAGAGGGGATGCATTTCTAGGACACAATCATATGTAAAAAAGAAGAAGAACCAAAAGAGGCGCAGGCAAGAGACAGACCTGGGTATCATAGCCTTCTGGTAGCTTTATGATAAAGGAATGGGCGTTTGCAACCCTGGCAGCCTCCTCTATCTCTACCTGGGTGGCATCTGGCCTCCCCAGCAGTAGGTTCTCTCTTATGGAGGTTGCAAAGAGAGCTGGCTCCTGGCTCACAAGCCCCATCTGTTGAGTCAGCCATCTCAGTTTCAGTGTTTTTATGTCATGTCCATCTAGCAGGACTTGTCCTGTAATACATGACCAAGAGAATCAGACAGCCCATACAAGAAATTCTGGTGTACTTCTCACCCACGAACCCAAAAAAATCCTCTTAGAGAAGAAAATAAAATATGATGAACAGATCACCGACAAGAAATAGAAGGAGATGGGATACCCTTGACGTAAAAGTTTTAGCTAAGGAAATCAGCTCATTTGGGGTTGTGAAATCAAAATGCAACACAAAAATGCTGAATGGGAACATGCATGCTCAAAGATATCTACTGGTAGTCTAAGTTCTATTACAAGTTCTTTAAAAATTAGATATTCAAATATATCAAAAGGCAACTTGATCAAGTTGGAATCCAATGGAATCGAAAGCCCCACCTCCAGTTATTCTCTTGATCCGATATACAAAACATGTACACACACACACACATATATATATGAAGAAACAGGCGAAGTTTCACAAAACATCTTCGTCTCCTCCCATAGAAGACGATAAATCGAAAAGCAGGTCACATGCTTGGTAGTCCAAAACAAAAAGAAGTAAACAACTCATGGCAGGTACGAAGGAAGCATGAGATTCTCGAAAAAAATGCAATTTTTATTTCACAATCATGGCGAGAATGACGAAATCCCGAGAATTTTACCTGCGTTTGGATCATAAAACCTTTCGATCAGCGCGACGACAGTGCTCTTGCCAGAGCCGCTGCTTCCGACCAGCGCCATGGTCTTGCCGGCGGCAACGGTCAGGGAGAAGTTGCACAGAACAGGGACGTCCGGCCTGGATGGGTACGCGAAGTCCACGTTCCTCAGCTCGACGAGCCCAGTGACAGAACCGAGCTCT
This sequence comes from Colocasia esculenta, assembly GCA_014218235.1. Taxonomy (NCBI): domain Eukaryota; kingdom Viridiplantae; phylum Streptophyta; class Magnoliopsida; order Alismatales; family Araceae; genus Colocasia; species Colocasia esculenta. Next base: position 95,633,876 of record CM024765.1, on the reverse strand, counting down.
ATTCCGGATTCTGCATTTCTGTCGATCACTGGCTTGTGGTCAATGGTGCTGTAGAGCTTAGCCGCCGCTACCCTCGCCTTGGTGAAGGCCGCCATGCTTGGAGCGGACTGGGCCAGAGCGCTGGAAACGCGACAACAGTTTAGAGCGGGTGGAATGGCTTCCATGAGAACAGTTGGACAAAACTGTACGGGTTTCCTTGGAGTCTTACAGGCCCCCGATCATGACGGAGAACATGGTTGCGATGGCCAGGCCTCCATTGGTGTGGTGGTGGCGGACGAGGTGGCCGCCGTACCAGAGGAGGAGGGCGTAGCAGCAGAACACAGTGAAGTAGGTGGCGCCCAGCCCGATACCCTTGGCGAAGCCGCTCTTGTAGCCGAGCTTCTGGGCGATCTGGAGCGCCGCCGAGTAGGTCCGCAGCGCCCTCGCCTCTCCCACGAACGATTGCACCGTCCTAATCTGAGCCAGCGCCTGAGGATTGCCACCCATTTCCGAACAAAGTGTCAGAATCCCTAAAGAGGAGAATCGATGTTGGGATGTACAAAACTCGATCGGCGGTCGAACAACTGCAGGGTACCTGTTCGGCTACGTTGCTGGCTTCGGAGAGGGCTGTCTGGCTCTTGGAGGATAGCTTGGCCATGGTGGTAGTATGGATGACGCCAATGACGGCGATGAGGGGGGCAACGGCGAGGGTGACGAGGGCGAGCTGCCATGCCGCCGTGAAGCCCACCACGAATCCCGACACGAACGTCGCCATGTAGTGTATGAAATTTCCAAGCTGCAGGGGAACAAACGGGGCATCAGCTCGAGAACACCGAGGCATCCGGGTCACACCCAGTAGCGAACAGGACTCGCCCGCGGCAGCGCGCACCTTCTCGCTGATGGCGTCCTGGACCATGACGGCGTCGGCGTTGATGGCGTAGACCACGTCGGAGGTGCGCACCTCCGTGTCGAAGTAGCTGATGTCCTGGTTGAGGGCCGCTTCCAGGTATTTGATCCTCATCTTGGTGGATTGCCGCTCCCCGGTCCACATCCAGCACGAGATCTCTGTAGTTTTTTTATCAAGAACATGCACAAATTTTCCAACTTTCCTCCGTCAGAGACGCAGAGGAAAACAAAAGACAGAATCTTTGCTACATGAAGGAACTTGCCATCCATGGCAACACTCACCGGCCCAGGAAGATGCCCAAATCGCAGCTCCCACAACCAGGAAGTAGAAGGCATACTGCAGAGAAAAGTGGGTCAAACACGGGAAACAGAAGAACCCAAATCCTACCCGAAGGTTGTCGCTCGGAATGCAGAGCAATGGAGCAGCGGTGGGCGCCTGCTTCCGACGGAGGAAGAGTTCGGAAGGGTCAACGGAATACCTTGACGACCTGGCGGACCATGGCGTCGTGGTCGTCCGCGTTGGAGCCAAAGGAGTTGACTAGATCGGCGAAGAAGCGGAGGAAGATGGGAAGGGAGCAGCCATGGACGACAGCCCCCACCGTCCCGATCGCCATGAGGACGTAGTCCAGGTCGTCGGCGAACCGGAAGAGCTCCCCGAAGGCCGCCGACGGGGGCGGCGGCGCCGGCTTCTCGTCGCCTCCGCCGGCGCCCCCGCCGCCGTCGACGGCCCCCTCCTTCTTCCCGTCTCCATTGGCGGAAGAGGTCTCCATCCCGTCAAAAGAGCAAGAAGGCCACCCTCTCTTCCCGGCAACCTCTCCCCCCGCTCCGCCCCCCCTTTCCGCCCCTGCTTCGCCCGCTGCTTCCTCTGTTCTCCCCCAGTCCACTTGCTGCCTGGGCTTCCTCTCCGGCACCCCCGCTTCCCCCTCCTGCTCCGGGATCGACAGGGCCGTCACTGCCGGCTCCTCCAGGTGGGGCTCGTCCTCGAGCTCCAGCCGCTGCTGCAGCGAGGCGTGGGGGTGGGCATAATGAGCGGTATTAATAGGCGTGGAGAAGGGGGGAGACAGGAGCCCGAGGCCCTGCACCTCTGACCAGCTCCATTGCTCATCCACCATCACCACCCCCGGCTTTATTCCCCCGTCCTGCGCTCCCCCCTCCCCTTCCCCCCACCCTGCTGCTGCTGCTGAAGCCCGCTCTGCGACATCGCAAACCCAAAACGTAACTCATAAAAAAGGAACTCCTTTTCCCACTCCCCCTCCCACTCTTCCCCCCCTCTCTCTCCTCCCCCCTTTATAAGAGCTTCTCCAATCTCCAAGCCCCCATTTTTTTTTCCTGCAAACTGTGGAGATAAGAGGGGGAGACGAGAAAAGGAGATGTTCTTTTCACGGTCCCAGCCGGGAGGGGAAAGCAACCGAGAAAAGGAAGGGGACCGTCTCACCATGTTACCCCCATTTCTTCCTGGGTAGGGCTTGGACCGATGGGAAAACGACCCCCTCAAGCAAGTTACTGCAACTGTTAGTCCCGACAAGGTGACCTGCGGTAGCGGCAGTGGAGCAGGCAACAGGAACCACTCTCTTTTGACCAAGAACGTTTACTGCTGCTGCCACAGCTCCACTGCCCCCTTCTACTGCGCCAACTGTGCAGCAAACACTGCAGCTCTCTGGTTCTCCCCGGAGAGCGCGGTGTCGGGGCGGGCCCCCGTGGAGCCCATAATTCTCGCCCCTTTTGAGCGAAACAAACAAACGGTAGATCAAATCACCGGAACAGTGAGCAAAAGGAGGACCCGTTTAAGACCTTCCTCTGCGAGGCGCGCAGAGGAGCGGCGTTGTGGGGAGAGAGGGGGGTGGGGGGACTGTGCGCAGTGCTGGCTAGCTAGCTGCCCTCAAAGAAAAAAAAAATGGTGCAGCAGAGCTGTTGACTCATTTGTTAATTGCTCCGTCAGATGCGAAAAGGTCAAGAGAAACAGAGGTGGCAGAAAGAGAGGTGGGAAGGACTGGAATCCAGTGGCTACCCACACACCCAACACGGGGAAGTCTCACTTGTTCTTCTTGCTCTGTTGAATAGCCCCATCGCCATCGCAGTACACACCTGCTCCTCCACATCTTCCGCTGCACTGCTGACCGGACGCGCGCCGGCTTTGCCTTCTTCAATCCCCCGGTTCATGCACAGACATGGATGCCATTGTACAAATAAAAAAAGTTGAAAACAACTAGCTGTAAGGAAGAAGAAGCCCATCAAACTTGACAATGGCGGGTTGGATTCCACTGTTAGGATCTGGGTTAATCTTATCGCCCAGTGGAAGTTCCCCGGGCTCTCTACGCCCTTAGGTTCTTTAGGCCTTCCTGGAATCACGGGGGCACGGGCGGTAGAATTTCCAGGTCTCTTGCTCTCCCTCTCTCTCTCTTACTCATCTTTCGTGTCAAGAAGATAAAGATGAAATGTTGTCGGAAAACAGGACATGCCCGAGATTTTGCAGCGGAAGCAAAGAATCGATGCTGAAAAGCAACGGAAGCCATGATCGAAAACCTTCGCGGTCGTTGCCGCATTCATGCCTGAACATTCCGCGGTCGCTACGACAGAGTTGAGGAAACCCGCGTTCGACGGTACTACTGGGCAAAAGGAAAAGGAGGACATTTTTTTTCATATATGTCCTCGAAAAAATATTAAATGTGTGAACAGCGTTCGTAAATTGTGGTTGATCGTATCACACGCAATTGATGTGGTACGACCACACTGTACTATGTTAAGGGGAAGTCGAGTTTCTGATACAATCGATTTATTTTTTAATTTATTATTATTATTTAAAAATTATTATTAAATCGACACATGTCGACGACACAATATATTTCGATCTTTATCGTACCAAAAAATTTCGACATGGTACGGTTAACTTTGCCGTAAAGGCTTGGTAAAAAGTAAAAGAGGAGAGACCCCGGTGGGTCGATCGGTTAGAACTCTTGCTTAAAAATAAGAGTCCCGAGTTCGATTCCTGGGGGGGGGATTTAACTGATTTACATGCAATCTCTGAGGTGTTAATTCGGGGTTTTTCTGGTCAAGTGGGACGGAAAGTAGGAGCTGCCAAGTCTGATCTTGGAGTTCACGAACACCATCCTTGAGTCCGCAAGCACACGGGAGAGATTTTCTCTTTATCAAAAAAAAAAAAAAAGTAAAAGAGGAAGGATTTTGGTTGGCCGCAGGAAATGTACAATGTGGGTAGAATTAGACGGCTTCGAAGGGGAGATCACACTCCAAAAAAATTAATAAAAGTTTTTATTATTTTTTAGATTTATTTTCTAATTTTTTAATTTATTATAGTACATATTATCTTATGTTACAATATATGTTAAGTTTTGTTATAGTAAAGACTCTCTTTATTATAAAAAATTTTAATTAATTTTTTAAATAAAAAAGGGGGAGATCACGTGAGAAATCTGTATCACCAGATTTTTGCTGATTTGCGTATAAAATCTTTAATTAATTTTTCTAAATAAAAAAGAAGAGAAGGGGAGATCGCGTGAGAAATCTGTATCACCAGATTTTTGCTGGATTTGCGTAGGCTCTCTTACGCCTTCTCTTTCTCGTTAGTAACCGACAGATAACATTAACAAGCTGTCTTTAAAAACAAAGGATAATTACAAAACAGCCTCTAGAGTCTAATATACTTCTGAAATATCTTTAAAATATCAACAACTTTGATGGGATGCATTGATGAGAGAGAGTGAGCAAGTGACTAATCAAATTGTACACTCAATTGGTTGACATAAAATAATAATGTTTGAATTATATATTAGTAATAAAAATTGAAAGTATAGTACACTTATATTTTTTTTATCATATCAGGTCCAATGATATGAGATGTGCAAGTTTATCTAGGTACTTACTAAACTCTATGTCCATGGTATAGGTCAAGAGACATATATATGATCTTTCGGACAATGTGAAGATCAGTCCAATGATCGAAAAAAAATTAAAATAAAAAAATTATGTTGCAAAATCAAATAAAAACCGAAGTAAGAGAGAGAATTCTCTAATAATTATAAAAAAAGAACGATCCCAAGAAAATGCACGACGAAGTAGGCATCGGAGGTCAAAACTTGGGCGACATGAGAAATAATTTTCTTCGTTAACATCTTCTTTCTGATCAAACTTCTTTTGTGGATAATCATTGACCCAAGTTATGTACAATAATAAAAGGTTCATTATTCAGCAAAAATTGAGTTTGACTATCTGTTTTGAATAAATGGGAAAGTGTTAACGTTTACAATAGCAATAAAGATGCTAGTTAGACCCCTTAACATTTGACTCAACAAGTTTTGCAAAATAATTGTTGAAGTCAGATCTACAATCAAACAATCAATAGTAATAGCTTGAGAAGGACTATTGTGAGGACTTAGAGAACGAACTCTGGCGATAGGTAAGCGAATTCAAATACCACATTTGTGACTCAGATAAGAGATGAATATCTGACGACCTAAAGATGTTAAGGAAGAATTAACCATTGGAGAAGAGGAGAATGATGAACTCAAAGTACAACCGCAATAAAACATGTGAGGGCCACTTTCTCCTCCAAATAGGGCTGGGGAGGACAACCCATTAGAACATAAATGAGAGTATGAGACAAGTCGCCAAAAGGACCTACACCGTCCATTGTTTTGCACTTACTACCGTGACCAGTGGCAAGTGAATCGCTACCTACCACTCAGAGGCGGACGCAGGATGAAATATAAGGGGGGGGGGGGGGGGAATAGGAAGATGTAAAAAATAAAATATCTTAAAATTTATCACACGTGATATATCAGAATAAAGTTCTTCGTTCTAGTCACAAAAATCATATATAATTGAATCTATGCTAAAAGTTTCAGCAATTTCATTCTCAATATAAATGATCAAACAATCAGATAAAAAATCATCTTCCATCTTGTTGCGAAGCTTGTTCTTGATAATCTTCATAGCTGAAAATGATTGTTCTGTTGTAGTTGTGGAAATTGGAAGAGTGAGAATAAGAGTCAAGACTCTGTACACAAGTAGATAGATATCTGATTTTCTTGTTTTCACCAGCCACTGACATAGATCAGAAATAGTGGACAAACTTTTAAATTCCTGATGTTGTCGTACATACTGAAAGTGCTCTAACTGTATCCTCAATTGCATTATCTCTTGTTCTGTGAAGTCTTGTGGATAAAAATTTTCTGCCAACTTACAAACATCATTAACTTTGAATGATACAGACATCTCTCGTGGATCTAAAGCTGAGCTAAGAATGAGTAACTCCACAACTCGATCATTAAATTGATTATTCAATTCCTGCATTTGCGACAGAGATGAGGACCTACGGCACGGGCCACGGGGAGACAAAGACGAGGCAAGTCACCAGAAGCCCCCAGCCCCGGTTGCCCAACGCCGGTTTTACTTCCTTGCGGAAGCAAGCACGTTAATCAAACAAACATAAAACACTCAAACACCCAAATCGGACGGCCACCGACGCCACTGCACTTATGGGGAATTTTTTATACATATAAAAACAAATTTTCGGTGGGCACGAAGCACTTCCAAGAGGTCCTTTTCTGGGCTTAATTGTACAAGTCCACCCATGGGCCATTTAAATAAGAAAATCAGCCAATTATTAAAAAAAATTGGGTGGGGGGGCCGGGCATGCATAACGTCCGTCCGCCCCTGCTACCACTATACAAATGCTATTAGGATCGAGAGCAACCACTACACAACCATTGGGAGAATCAAGGGCCATCCTTGCGCAATTGTCAAGAAAATCAAAGGCAGACAAATCTTCCAAGGGAGCATTCCAAGTTGGAAATGCTGAAAGATTCAATGGAGCCAAAGAGAGAGTGAAATCGCTGTTGGCATGAGGGCTTATAGTGGAAACGCCACCATCGTGGAATCCAGAGGATCTAGATATCGTGTCGATGGATCAACCCTAATCAAGAAATCTAGTTGTGGAAGAACGGTTAGGTACGTCGTTTTGATAATACTTGGATTGGGGTTAGAAAAGAACTCAAACGACATCATCGTCGTCAAAGAGATGTTGTAAGCTGTGGTCGAAACAATCACATTCTCAAAAACATCGCCTACAAGATAAGATACTACACAGAAAATGATGTGTTTGCCCGCTACCCATCCTCCATAGATGAAGAGGGTTGAGAAATGTTTGAGGCCAACACTTCTTAGGCCAAAGCTAAAATTAACGGGAGATATGGGGTTTTCTTGTTACCATTAATTATTGGATTGGCTGGGTGATTTATCTTCCTACTACTCCTCTTGTTCTTATCTAAGGCAGCGTTTGGAATCGTCGCTGGGAACGTGATAATCGGAAAAAGCTGATTTCACGAAATGCGCTGACATGGGTGCGCTTTTGGGCCTCGGCGCTCGCGCTTTTCACATCACGGGCAACGAGGCCACGTCCGCTCGCGAAAGGTGAGTTAAATAATATTTTTTTTGCCTTCTCTCGTCGCCGCGCCAACTCGTGAAGACGAGTTCATAAAAAAATGATTTTTTTACCATCGCCTTCACCAAAATCTTCGAAAAGCGGAGTCCAACCTGTTTTTCGGTGGCGAGGAGAGAAGGCAAGACATCTCTCTATCTCTATCCTCCCTTCAAAAAGTGAGATTGCACAGAAGTCGAAGAAGGCAGTTGCATTTGGAAACGCTTCGATATTGTCAAAGATTTTACAGTCAAAATCTCATCCAGAAACGTTTCCAAACGGTGCCTAAGTCACTCTTCGTCAAATTGCAAGAAAAAGTAGAATGAAGGAGAAGGTCGCTCCAAGGCTCCGTAAACCCCATATCTCCCGTTAATTTTAGCTTTAGTTAAACTAATATTTACATTAAAAAACTAAGGGCACGAATTTACCTTGAACGATGGTTGCTTCCAAGGTAATAAAATAAATTTCCAATTTAAAAAAGTTTCCAAAAGACACTCATTATATTATAATAGGAGTTTTTTTGTAAATACTCTTATTTAAAAATATTTACACAAATATATCTAGATCTAACATATTTACAAATTTATATCTCCCACTTATAATGATGTAATATAATTTATATTTTTTCTCTACAACTTACGTTAATTTAATATAATTTACATATTTTTATGTGTGTAAGTTACACTAAATCAGTGTAAGTTAGAGGTATAGATTTGTAAATATATTAGATCGAGATATATTCGTGTAATATTTTTAAAAATAAGATTATTTTTAAAAATTCCCTATTATAATTTACAATTATGGAAAAGGTAATAAAATAATAGAAATCCTCCGCTTTTTTGCCGGATCAAGCGTGTGTGGGAAGAATGGTGGGGGAGGGGGGAGAAAAGGGGAAGCCGATTTCCCGAAACGGTACGGACAAATTTGCCTCGCTCAAAAGTTTTCGGCCCTTCGCTTTTGAGAGATCCCGTGGGTCACACCGATCAGACGGCCAGTTGTGGCCATGGTGGATCACATGCGTGGCATAAATCTTACTTCTCCGCTATTATATTTATGGATTTATTATATTATTTAAATTCCCCCGCCACCGCGCCACGTGGTTCCCCCGTCTACTCGGCTAAAGGAAAAGGGCACAGACTCGAGTTAATTGCGAGGTTGCCATTCCTGACCCCGTATATGCCGTCGCATGTCAAGAAAAAAAAGTGATATATTATTTTAATTTATTTTCAAATATATAGTAGATACAGATATAGTGTATGGGAATTCTGACTGAGTCGATTAATTAAAATTTTTATCTAGAGTAGAAAATCTTGAGTTCGATTGTAGGGAAGAAGGTTTACTTAATCTACATGTAATTTTAAATATGTGTAGATTCAAAGTTTTTCCAATCCAATAAAATAGCACAATACAAGTACACATAAATTAAGAACTACTAGGTTCTAAACTTCTAATAATGGAGCTCAGAAATATCAATGTCTGCATAAACTCAACGAGGCGAGGTTTCTCGATACCAAAAATATATACGAATATAGTGTATGCTTTATGAAATTTCAAAAGCCCTTCCCATAAGAAGAAGCCATGTTAATTATTATTATTTTTTGGACATAAACATATATAAATACTTTTTGGTTTATTAGGACTTAATAAGGCAAACAGTTTTCAGAAAGGCCCCAAGTATGCTAATTATCTAATAAACTAAGGGTCCTTTGGAAAATCTCGAAACTTGTTCATACATAACTTATCCATCGATAAGATAATCTAGTTTAAGATGCTTTTGATTTGACAAATAAAATTGTCAATGTTGATAAGAAGGAAGATAAAATTATCAAGACTTACCAATAATTATTAGCGACAAAATTTGATAAATTATCTTATTTATCAAAACAACTCTCTCTTTATCAAGACTGATAAACCTCCGTTTATCAAAAGTTATCCGGTCATGAAAAAAAAAACCCAAATCTATACAACTTTAAATGGGGTTTTAAAAGAAGGAGGTATCTTTTTTTTTATCACATCACCCTGATAAGTAAATAATTATTATTTTTATTTATCAAAGTTATCAAGTGATCAAAAGCGGCCCCTATGCTTTACATAGAACAAGGAGAAGCGTACGTAGCCAATAATCATATTAATGTGGCTCCACAAGCCCATCCCACCTGGCATAAGATTGGAACTTTACGTGCCCCCAATAATTACCACTGCCACTTGTTAAGTTAGTCGTAAAGGTTATGTGCACCAACACCCACCCTTAGATTGGGGCGCTGTCATATACTATTCAGAAGCCCCTGATTAGTGATGACGATATAATTATCTCCCCCTGATGGCATCTCTAATCTGCCAAAGAAGAATAGAAAGGTGCCTGCCTGCACAAGTGTGATAGTCTGATGGATGTGTGCATGAAACAAACATGTATATTATATATATATAATTAAAAGGAGGTAAGGAACAAGTCAAAAAGGGGGAGCTCGATCGAGAGATACAACTACGTATGATCATTACTGGCGGTGTTATTAAAGTCCACTGCCACGAGGTTTTGCTCTTTAGTTTATGTGGGTATGGAACGGAGAGTTCCACTTCCATGCTGTCTCCACTCTCCCCCTTCTAAAAGAAGAGAAGAAAAAAAATTTTGAAAAAAGAAGGGAAGAAAGAGAAGGGAATCAGAGCACTCTTTAGGCACTTTGCGTTCTGTAAAGGCAGAGGCAGGGGCGGGGGGGGGGGGGGGGGGGGGTGCTGCGTGTGCAGAGCATGTGACCCTCACTACTGTTTGTTCGCGGCACCGTCCTCGCCGTTTGCACATGTAACACGATTGCTTGCGTGGGCACAAGTACGTACGTGCCTGTTAATGTTTGAGCTCTGCGGCTGCTGTGCTAGCGTGGGCACACAAGTATGTGCGAGTATGATCATTTTAGGGGTTTTTTTTTCCCCTTCAATACAAGTTGTTAGTTTTAGAAGAAAAATATCAAAATGAACTATCTTTATTGAAATATTGTCAAAATTAATATCGTAAATGTGAAACATTAGGAAATATCATATTTTTCCTTGGGCTGACATCTCCTGATAGAGAAATGACCCATTATATTGTCTTTGGATTGAACTTCATGATAGTAAATGTGTTTTTGTCAAAAGATCTCGGTTGGGTCGATCGGTTAGAACTCTTACTTAAAAGTAGGAAATTTTGAATTCGATTCCTGGGGGGGGGGGGGGGGGTTTACCTGATTTACATATAATTCTCGAGTTGTGTAGATCCGGAGTTTTTCCGATCAAGTGGAGTAAGAGCAATACGGGTACACGGAAAGTAGGAGCTGTCAAGTCCTAACTTTAGAGTTCATGAACACCAATCTTTGAACCCACAAAATCACACGGGGCGAATTTTCTCGTTATAAAAAAAAGTGTTTCTATCATTAAATATTAAACTAACGAGAATAAGAACGGATGAAAAGTAACCGCAATGACATATCACAATGTTTCATATTGTGGTGGTTGTTTTCTGCCACCTAAACTCATCGCGATCCATCAGGGCCCATCAAGGTCTTCCCTTTCGACGTGGCCTCCTTGTACGGTTCCACGCCTCCGCAAGGATCATTTAAAAGGGCCCCACAGGACAATCACCCCGAACGAAGCATCGCCGAGCTCCTTAGCGGCATGTTTCCGGACAGGGGCATTAATTATGCTGCGCTGGACAACTATGGACATTACCGAACAGCAAGTTCGACCCCTTTCATGGGTCACCTGCTCGGTGACCTCCTCCAGAGATTCCGAGCAGCCCTTCACGTCCTCACGGCGGTTCCCAAACCGTCGCAGACCACACGCCCCACTATTAAGAGGCGCGTTAACTGCCTGGCAGTCCAACGGGTGTCCCAACGCGTAACTCCTCCAGTTATGCACGTCTTTCAATGTGCCCTTCCAGGCAAGATCTGGTGACGTTACGTACGTCAGTTTACACCCTGGCCTATAAAAGATACAGATATAGTGTCATGCAGAGGTACGTTCTCTCTCACGCGAACACACCCTTACACTCAAAAATTCTCTGCCTTGCAAGCATCATACTGACTTAGGCATCGGAGGGTTTTTCCCGGTTTTCACCGGACCCCCCTGATCTTTTCTGATAATTGCAGGATCCTTCGTCCGCTTCCGGCGACCGTCATCTCCCTTACACAAGTGTTAGGCCTAATCCGTTTCGACCCAACAAGAAAAATGTCTTCACACATATGAATGATATTTTTAATAATATTTTAATAAAGGCGACACATTAGACATTTTTTTCTAAAAATAGTGTTTGGGGGAAAAACCCATTACTACGCAAACTGTGGCCTATTTGATAAGACAATATAATAGATTTGATAGGAAAAGAAGACATTCGATGTTCCACCTTTGTTCTTCAATCGATGAGAAATGTTGTAGAGCCACTTGATGTGCCGTATCGGATTAGAAAATATATGGTTTGTTATAAATAATATTTTTTTATTTTTGTATAATAAAAATGTAAAATTTATTGAGCCAACTTGGTGTCAAACCACATCGATACGGCATGGACACCATACTAGTTAAAACTGACTAAGTTAGCAAAACATTTAAAATAGTAAATATATATACGAATTTCCCTCCGCTGGTGGCTGTGTATGCAATTATGTAAATTAAAGTGGTATATTAACAATTATCGTAATAATTTGGTACTAAAAAATACACATATATCATCGATTCGTTTCTCTTTCTTGGAGCAAAAGTTGCTGCAGCGCCAGCGGCGACGGAAAGCCGGAGCCCAATAATGTGCGCACCGTCCGCACTGCCGCCGTGCGCAGTGACACCGGAAGTGGGAGGCAAGGTGTGTGGGCCCCACACACGAGTACCTGACGAGAAGATGAGAGAGAACAAGACTCAAATCCCAAGTCCACCCTCCACCCCACAAAAGGAAAAGTGGTAACAATATATTTTAAGTATATAAGTCGTACGCAAAATTTTAGATTTAAATATTTAACATATATTAATATATATATATAAGTAAGATTTAAAAAATTACAAAATGATATAAAACTGTTACGGATAGTCATTCTTAATGGTATAAAACTGTAACTAAGGCACCGTTTGGAACTGTAGTTGGAGCAGATTTTTCTCCAAAATAATTGACAAAGCAGAAAGCGTTTCCAAATGTTCTTAAGATGTATGAGAGTCTACGTCAAATAATTTTGTGAAGAAGATAGACGTAGGAGACATATTTCTCTCTCTACATCTAAAAGCGGGTTGTAGGCCGCTTCTGAGATGTCCTGGGCGATTTTCAAAGAAAATACATTTTATATCCTTGGTCCATTTATATCTATTCTGGGTGGGTAAAAGAAGATAAAAGGCAACCTAGTAATTCACTTTCATTGACTTTTTTTCTGCTCCAGACTCCCAAACGATGGATGTGAGCTTCTCATCCATCAATTAAATCTCTGACATGTCAAAAAAATAACCAAAAAATCGATTCTTATAAAATCAACGTTTTAGAAATGATCCCAATCGGTGCCTAAGTCCTACCATTAATATTTTTAGACCTATTTTGGAAGATTTAGCAAGATTTTAAAAATGTAACGGATAGTCATTTTTAATGATATAAAATTGTAATTTAAAAAAATGTGTAAGATTTAGTAAGATTTAATATGTCGATTAAAAAAAAATCGCAACTTAGATGAGAGACTTGTCTTCTTAAAATAGAAGCATTAAAGGAGTGAGATAGGAGAGGTATTTGTGAGTTTTAACGGAAATATGAATGTTTTGGTACTATCACGTAGTTGCTCTAAGACTGAATTATATTATAATAGTATAGATTATAAGAGTCTCATTTTATACTGTAGAGGTATTCTTTAGTCCCATTGAAAGATAGTGAGAATAAGTGTGTGCTTATCAGCAAGAGTCTCACATTTCTCTCAAGAGAGCCTTTTTAAAGGACAAATTCTCAAGCATTGAGACAATATCTCTTGGGAGGCACACTTAAACCACGTCTCTTCATTGACGCCGTCTGTGGGAACGAACGAGAGGTCATGGCCCTATCCGAGCGTCTCATCTTCATGAGACCCGCACACCATTATCCTCACTGGAGAGCTGTGTAGAGGTAATCTTTAGTCACAATTGAAAGATAGTGAGAACAAGTATGTGCTTATCAGCAAGAGTCTCACATCTTCTCCCAAGAGGGCCCTTTAAAGGAGAAAACTCCAAACATGGGGACAATACTTCTTGAGAGACATATTTAAATCACGTCTCTTCATATACCATCTTCGTAATTAATTTGTGCCCATTTATCAATTTATTCTACGATCTTATTTTTGCAAGAAGTGTGAATTTTTATGCTTATTTTTCAATTTAATTATCCAAATATCATGCGAGTCGCCGCTTACGAGATTTCTAGCTTCTCATGCTTTGTAGCTTGCCATAAGATAAACGGATACACATGTGCCCTGTCAAAAAGGAACAAAACATATACATATGTGAGTATATGTTTTGTAGCTTGTAGCTTGCCGTATGTGAGTGGCACTGTGGGAGTTCTACTTGTGTAAAATACTTAGCTGGTTAAGATATGTTATATAAGAATTATTTTTTGTAAGAATATTCTTGTCACAATATTAACGTTCATTATAATAAGATAATTTTATTAGTTGAGACGGGTACTTCCACTTTTTTATAGGTCAACAATATTATTTTATTACATATTTTTAAAATAAATATTTCTCTTTATATATATATATCTACATAATTAAGATTCATTTTCGTATAAAAATGTTATTAGAAAATTATATAACTAAATTAATAGAAAATTTAATTAATATTTTTTATTGTAACATAGTAGATCTTTATTATAATATGACTTAATATATATTGTAATAGAAGATAATATTTATTGTAATAAGTTATAGTTCTATCAAAGATTAAAAAATAAGTCAAATATTTAATAAATATTTTTAATTAATTTACCTAATCTAATTAGTTAGTACTTAGCTACATAGGAACCACACCAATTTCAGCTAAAGGGACATTTTTTTCAATAACTGATGCGATCAAAGACTGTCGGATTTTTAGTGTTACTGTACATTTGGAGGCTAGATTCAAATCTCCGCCTCCACACTTATTTATTTATAAAAAAATTACTCCCTCCAAACTTGTCCATTCAATCCACTGTTGTCCCTACCTAGTTTTTATTTGCCTCACTTAGAATTTCTTTGATAATAGAGAAGGGGACAGATGATAATAGATTAGTCGTGGACAAGTAATTTGTATTTAATTTTTTTAATTGAGATGATTTAAGAATAAATAGTTATAAAAGAAGATAATTTTTAATACGATGTGATATAGACGTGATAGAGTGCGTGTATAATTTCACATCTTTAATTTAATTTGACATTATTTATCTATGTATAGAGAAAGATACGTAATTTTTTAGAATGATATATTAATATTTAATAAATTATCTCTAGAAATAATTGCATCCCCTCTCTATGGGTGGGATATATATCCCTCTTTATCACCCTTTATCGTGGATATCTTTTATTACATGAAGTTAAACTAAACATGAAGGTAGAAATAAAAAAACATACCAAGCAAAAGAAAATAACAACTTAATAATTAAAGAAAATTGGATGACAGGGATCATCTTGGACTTGGATTATTTGTTCCTAATTCCAGTGACAGAGATGATGTGCTTCTATCTTCTTCCCATTGGCCAGTTTAATTAGAGGTGTCAATTGGGTCCGGCCGGTCCGAAGACTCGGTGGCCTGACCCGATTTTAGATTGAAAATTATGTTGTGAAGTTATGTTTAATGACATAATATTATTTTATATATAATAATTAAAAATAAATTTATCTAGATTAGTCTAATATTTATTTTATGTTATTTTGATTCAATGAACATAAATTTTATTGTAAAAATAAATAATAAAAATATATTAACAAGGTAAAATCAGGCCGAGCCGGGTCTAGATCGGACTTTACATAATTGTCTCGAGCCGGGCCGGATTTCTAAAAATCGGACCTCGTCCTGCGCCGGGCCAGACCCAGGCCGATCGATTAGAGACCGAATTGGATCCGAACCAGACCCGGCCCATTGTCACTCCTAATTTACGTTAAATCGTTAATTCGTTTGGGCAAATTTGAGTGTGGGAATGTGTACTACAAAGAAGGACTTTATGATGCCACGGCAACCTCAACGTGCTTCAACTTTTGCTTTGTACCATCTGATCTTCCCATTGGACGGTGGGAGGTATCAAATTAAAGTGTTATTTTCTTTTACATGAATTATTGATATCTGGACTCTAAAGATTCAGATAGTACATATAACATGTAGAGCATGGTCTTTTCTAACAGAAATTTCATTCATCTAAGCTTAATAATATTGTAAAAGAAAAGGTTATAACCAATCTTAATGCTCGGAAGGCATGTTATTGTTACAGTCTTATAGTAGAAATCAAAATATATAACATTACCTTGATGTTTACAATTATTTTATATAATTAAACATGGGGTAGGACTTAAACTTAAG